>BMAU01001738.1:7500-615000 GCA_019973935.1 Trichonephila clavipes
TTTTAAAATAAATCTGTTCTCATCTAGCAGAAGCCCACTTTGTAAAGCATTCACCCGTGGGTGATGCCTTACTTCTAAGTTATTTTCGTGACCTAGGGGTGTGGGAGTGAATGAAGAATCAGGCGTTGCCATAATCTTAATATCTCTTTATTAAGATCTTAACTTAAACACCAACAATGATAATATTTATGTTATAACTTAGCGGATCTGAGGTGAGAAAACACACAATACGTATAACCAAATAAACGCGATCCTGACCACTATAATTACTTTACCACTTACACCTAACCTTTGTTTATACACAGTTCCTAATAATTAGTAGATCAGTCCTACCTCTATATCCTAGGTAGCAGCAAACCTCTCAAATCTTCGAGGTAAATTACTTATCTTGCGTGGAATGGTATTCACCTTGCTTGAACGCACTTTCACGAATATCCGAAACTGGAATATCCGCTTGCTTCAGCTTACGTATTTAAACTCAGACTCGCATAATCACTTCCCTAAAGGCCACACGCTTGCGTTAAACTTCTGCTATTTAAAAGGTTCCTAATTTGCATAGTCACGTTTCGCTTCTGGATTTGGTTGGAAAGAATTTGCCTTTTTCGGCCCCAAAGAACCCAAGAGGAAAATTAATAGGAAGCGTGATGAGCCCGTCACAACTTGACCTTGGTTCAAATTTGAGATTCGTCACCAGTAGCTTCTGAGCGAGCTTTTATCAACGTCGTTTTTATTTTAAAGCAACACGAGGGCTATTAATACCTCTTAATTTTGATCCATGCTCAAGTGAAGAGGACGACATCTAAGCTGGGAAGAACCACACTGTTCTAAATTCCACACTAAGACTTTGAGCCACGACAACTTTAATACACATCAGCCCCTCTACATGGCGAATTTTCAGGAGCACCAGGATTCAAATCCACCGGCTACGAGTTCGTGATCATGATCACTAGACTACCGTATACCCTGAGTAGATTCTTGGTGAGTGAGTGAATATTAGCGTGGCACTGTTCAGCTATGCGAGGGCTTTTGGCAAAAGTGAGTTTGAGAAATCGTTGAAACTGAAGTGGCGCATTTACGAAGGACAGAACCCGTGACCTATGGATCCAAAGCCAAGTAACACACCACTAGACAAAAGTGATCACTTCTGTCCGGAGGTTGTTACTAGCCGGTGTAGATTCTGAGTGAGATGGTAGTAAAAAAAATTAACCAATTTAGAATAAAAAACAATTATTCACCTTCCACAACAGAAAGAATGAGAGTTTGGCTAGAATTGGTGACGCTCTATAGTTACCCATAGATGGACACACATTCCCGAATTCTAAGAATATAGAAATTCCGAAAGTAGAGGAGGGTCAATATATCTAAAACTTTGCGGCATATTGAATCATTGTTCATCGAAAATCAACATAAAGAACAGTGAGGAGTTAGGTGAATGAAGTTAGTACGGGAAGCCGATGTCATGAAGTGCCAATGATATAACAATTCTAAACACTTGTTTTAAGGTTACGTTGGGGTATTCAAGGCGACTTCGTGTGTTGTTGGTTTTAAACTCGCTAACGGATCAGACCAGATTCCAAAACACCGCCTAGGTCTCGAGCTTAAAGCCAACAGTGAAACATGTCGTCTTGAATGCCTCAACGTAGCTTTCACACAAGTGACAAACATTGTAATAATATTGGCACTTCACGATATCGTCTCGCGTACTAACAGGAACTCTTAAGACTACTTGATGGCCTGGGACCCTACTCAAAATTAGGCCCTCGGTCCCTACACAAATGTAGACCCCACCTATGACCCTAAAAAGTAGACAGTATATAGTACATGTCGTCAAATATTCAAACAAACAATAATCTGAAACATAAATGTGCATGACTTACAATCGCACAAAATGGTTCGACCGATTGCCGCCTTTTGGAAGAATGAGTAAGGATGGTATATGGTCGTAGGCCTGGGCCTATACGTGGATGACGGTCATCATACGTAGTCAGTTGATATATCATCCGAAATGCTCATTTTCTTGGAGAATACAACTCGAAATAACATTTGACCGCGTTGAAATTATTAAAATTATGATTTTATTAAGGTTGGGTCGAAAACGAGACGAAGCCCCCATTGCGGACGAGACCCTGGGCCTGTTGACCCATGCATTAAGATGTCCTTGCGTACTAACTTATTCTCCGAACTCCCAACCATTCTGCATATTGGTTTCTGATAGAACAATGATTCAAACAAGCTGGACCTGCTTGGTGGCATAGTTGGTTTGGTGCTGGTCTTGCACACCCAAGTTTGCGGATTTGACCCCAGTCCAAGTCGGGGGATTTTCATGATGCAAAAAATCAACAGCTTCCATGTTGTATGATTATGCGACATTTAAGAGATCCCCTGGGCCCTGTTTGGCTTAGGTGCTCTCTGAAAAATTAAAATTTCGTGAACGGTTTCGCTTCGTCAGAGCTCAGGTGCCTCCTTTTGGCGAGGAAGTTGGATGTCAAGGTTACTTGCAGTGATGGGTACACTATCTATATGGTGCCGCACTAAAAAGAGATACCAGCTCCCGTTTAATGTACTAGGTCTTCAATAGTAAACACCAATCCGCAGCCCAATAAGAAATTTAAAACAATGATTCACAGTTATTCGTGATTTGACATCCAATTAATGATACTGAACTATTGTAGTTTGTGTGCTTAACGGATATCGCAAAGAAACAACTTTACTATTTCTCGAAATTTATTTTCAAAAAGTGTTGCATTGTATTTTCTGATACACAAAAAATAGAACTAAGAATTTAATTCGCGACCTACTTAAACCTTATCAGAAACAGAATTTCAATTACATATTTTCATATAACTCTCCATTCTCTAAATGAAAGATTATTAATGCATTAAGTATACATCAATCGATTAGAGGGAGATACAATATTTCAACTCCCTACGTTTTCAGAATTGAAATATTTTCCGTTCCCGTCACCAGAGATTTTGGACGCTCCCCCCATCGGAGAAAAGGGAAAAACGTCAAAAAAGGCTCTCAAATTGACTTTCAGAACAGATAGCCTTGCATTGCTTTATAAGTGCTTATTAAGGAAGCTCTCAGAGCGAGGTATTTCGCCAATGAAATATCACCCCAAAAGGGAACAATCAAGGACAGAAAGAAAGAAATCAATGCGCCAACGGGTGGGGTGGGGAGAACTCCGGCATTTACAGGAAAACTAAGAGGTATTTATCTTTATCCGTTGCTTTCTTCTTCCGTTGAGTGTATTCCATCGTTAAATTTCATCTCCCTCTACTAAAGCGCGCTATCTTTTTCAACGAATCATCAATCAAAAAATGTCAGATTAGTTTTTGAAAAGCGCCGAAAAAGTTTTCATTTTCAGCCAAGTCGCCGATTGAGAAACATAAAAGCAACTAGAATCTGTTTTATACAAAGAGAGCGATTTTGGCGATCTTATTTTATTGTTGTTTTGTTTTTTTCCCACCGTTCTATGAAGCATTTTTTCTTTCATGCCTTTTTATGAAGAGGAAGGGGTTATGTAATGATACACCCTCTCCCTTTTAAAGATGGTTAAGGGAATAAATATAGAGAGGAACACATACGAAAAAGAAAGTCGTTAAAAAATGTTCCCTTACTTCCAGATGTTACTTATAGCAACTTATTTCATTTATTCGCATCCTGATAAGTCCTGTTATTGAAATGCACTCAGAAAATTGTTGTTTTTAGTGTGGAGTGGAAGGGGAAAACATTTTCGATAGCGAGTGGAGTTGTGTATTCGAAAAATTAAATTTTATCTTCCGAGCCATTTTCTTGACTTGTGAGTTTTATTTGAGTTGGTGGCATCATTCATCATTTGGGAAAACTCCTTTCATCGAATTATTCCACTCGACATTTGTTAGTTCGAAGATTTTTGATGGTTTGTTAAAGCAGAATATATTTTCATTGGATGCTTTTATTGCGTAAGTTTAAAATGAAAATATCTACATTTTTTTCTTCTTGAAGATTGTACGTCACTTTGGGATTTAGAGGACATATTCAGACATACATAATATAAATACATAATTTTTCTTGAATTTCTTTTTATCCTTTAAGTAAACTTAAGAAGAATATCATAATTAATTAATTAATATTGATAAAATCAAGAAATTTTAAAGTAATAAAATACCGAAGTGAGTGATTGTTTATCAACGACTCAATCAGAGGCTACAAAATGACTATCGGATACTGAACTCGTAATTTTGAGCCAAGTTCAAGGAACGAGGATGGCACTTGAGCCACCACCACACTCTCTAAACTTCCACACTATGCCAATATGACTTTGAACCTCTGACAGGGCTTTATCTGATTTTCTTATTAATCCTCTTGGGGAATATTTGGAAACAGAATGGCATTATTTCAATCCAATCCTCACAAGAAGAAGCCGCGATATGCAGATTAGTTAATAGATATATAATGGAGCCTTAGCATTCGGGTGTTTGTAGAATGGAAGTCGGATAGTAATAGAATGGAAGAATAATAGTAGAGGAATAGTAGAAGAATAGAATAGAAAAGTCAGAAAGCTAAGATGTTGATCGTTGTGAGATATTGGTAAGATATTAATTATAGAACGGGCTTTCGTGTGTTAAGGAATATAAGGCAGATAAGTATTCTTAGGATAATTTCTCATAAAGATAGCGATTAAAATTCCAGGCGTTATTTACTTAGAATTTAGAATTACGTTGTGTCACTTCTGATTACATCCCTATAAGTAAGACTTGTGTTGATCAATATATTGGGATATAATAAATTAGATTTATTACGGCGAATTTGGGTGATCAACCATTTCCTTCTACAAATCTAGGTCGCGTAGATGAAGAGATGGTACCCCGGGTCGCAGGTTATCACAAACCTCGTCATATTTAATGTTCACTGCCTTTTGTACATGGCAGGTGTTCAGTTGTATCAGGACTCTAACCTATACAACTCGACAACAGATACCGACCTACAATAGATTCCGTGTTTCTAGTAGTGTCATTCGAGTCGGTCTTATGCTGTCGTATTCCATCAACATCGAACTTCGCTGTTCTGTCCTTACAAACATTTTGGCCATATGTCGCACAATTTTTGTTACTGTTATTTGATACAGTGTTGCTTGCCTTCTAATACTGACCACTCTACGTGGTTGTGTTGCTGGTTTCTTATTTTGAAAGGGGGTGGGTGGGCACTGAATCCCTTTAAAATTTCCGAAATGGAATGTCTCATGTGCTTAGTTTTAAATAGCATTCCGCATTCAAAATTTGTTAATCGTCATCGTGTGGCTCGGCTATGATCACGTCAGAAAACTTTTCACACGAATCGCTTCATTAAAAATGAAGGCCTTGAAAATCCTCTGTTCATTTATACATTTCTTATGTGATGTCACTACCATCTGTACTTTGACATATTGCAATTTCATGACTTTTGACACTTTAATGTTCACACACGCGCTTTTAAGATTAACTTTTATTCTAATTATTTAATCTTATTTAAATTTACAACCAATTTATTATAAAATGCAATACCCGGATGCAGCTTTATATGTTAAGAATCATAAGCAATACTTTTATTAAAAAAAGATAGTTTTTAATTTTAACATTATTAAAGTTTCATTCTGTGACAGTAATAGTCATATATCAATTTATTAAAATATAATACTTAGATCTTTGTAGTGTAATTATTATTTAGCTAATATAATGATAAAAATTGATCATATTTAAAATTTATAGTATTTTATTTACAAAAGGATTACCCGCGTTAAATTTCTAGGAACATCTGAATATTTGTTATTTATTTTTAAAGCATAGATGTCACTAGCTATTTACTTATTTGGAATTTATCAGAATTTTATTAATTTTAATTTGGGCACTTTCTTTTTAAAAATATTTAAATTTTACTTATTGTTTTCGTACTTTTTAAATACAACATATTGTTAATTTCACTAATGAATATATGTATGAACAATTAATTCCTAAAACTCAATATTGTTATTTCCTGTTTTCTTACTGTACTGTTCACGTAAAATCAAATGAAAATTTTGATTGTTTTTTCGTTATTCCCATTTAATTTAAATCCCTGAATGAACCTTAAACAGTTCTTAATCCAAAACTCCCTCCCCCAAAACTTTAAATTATGTTTCACAAGGTACAAAATTTCAACATAATATCATAACGTATTTAAGATAATTTTTTACAGCAAAAAAAATTGAAGGGTAAAGATACTAAAAACGATAATACAATATCTTTTCTTTACTTCACTTAACTTCATACTGCGAACGAGAAAACTGTAATTAAATTTCTCGAAAGAATAAATTTATTTAATTTGTGACTCTTTAATCTTTTCATAGATGTATATATATATATATATATATATATATATATATATATATATATATATATATATATATATATATATATGACATAACTTATTCTCTTATCCAAACTAGCTTTTTGAAAAGACTCTTAAATTTTAATGCAGAAAAAATAATGATGGATAAAAATATTGCATCACTTTTTCCAAGAGAGAGAAATGAGGAAATTCAATTTGTTCCCTTCCAGTTTCTAATGTAATCTCGTTCACAGAGTAATTTCTTGAGCATACCTACCTTAGACAAGTCTCCAGAGAGGGATAAAATTCCAAATAGGCTACCAAATCTTTTTCTCCACTTGCAAAACAATCAACTTATAGAAGACACATAATCGTAGTAAAAAGCAATTTCGAGTGGGATAATTCTTTTCGGAGAGACGTTGCTTATTTAAAAGAAATTCCATCAGAAAGCAAGTAACGATATTTTCTGACTGAATATTTTGATTGTAAATTGCGCCTATTGATCGTTCATTCTTCATGGATGTCTTTATATACTATTTTCTTAATGCTGGGTGATTTTTCAGGATAGAGATCTGTTCAAATTTATTCTGTTTGTACAAAATATGGAATTCAGGAAGATTTGTTGTTAAGAGATTTCTGCACAGTAAAGAGATATACGAATTAGAGACGCAGAAAAACTCTTTATTTATTTGAAATTCTCCAAAATGAACGTCTTCCATTCTGTACAAAATTGATTCTTAGAAGTGACTTTTATTTTTTAAAAGACATTTTTATAATTTTTTTAAAAAAAGATAATAATGATAATTACTTACTTCAGGGATTTAAAAATCAATCGTATCAATAAAATATGAGAAAAATAAAAAGTAATTTAAATGCATTGAATACAAACATCAAAGAACATTTTTTTGCATGAAAATAAGTTAGTTATAAATAAATAAACATGTTTGAAAATGAAAAATATAAAAAAAAACGATCAAAGGAATCTTTTTGAAGAAGCAAACGTGAAACATGATTAATAGTTTGAAAATTAAATATGCATCAAAAGAATATCTTGAAGTACTTTAAGGACTGAATATGTCTTAAGATGAAAAATATGCATAAAGAGAATTTTTTTCTAATTGCAAATTGTTATTCGAGCTTTAAATTGAATGAAATATCACGGACTGAGATATTTCAGTTTTATTTCGTTATGTTTTTTTTACTTAGTAGTTTATAACTTTGGTAATTTAAACAGATTTCTCTGTTTTCTAAAAGATATTGAAGATTTTGTATGAATTTTCTTTGAGGATATAAGTCAAAAAGATTTCTCCAAAGAATTATTATTTTTTTTAGTATGAAAAAGTATTTATGGGAAAATAATTAAAAATTCAAGAATTTGTGAAAAGTTGTAAAATTTTTCTTAGTTATTTAAACGCAACAAAATTGTAAGTAATGATATTCCAGCTTTAATACTGTAATAGAAGAGTTTGTTATTCTGATATCAATATTATTTAATTATTAAACATCTTTCAAAATTGGTATAAAATTTTTTACAAAACTTTTATTTCCTAAAAAAGGTCAATGGATTTGGGTGCTAAAATAGATGTGATTCTAAAATTTTTCATATTATAAATAATAAAAAAATACTAAACTAGTTTATATATATATATATATATATATATATATATATATATATATATATATATAAACTAGTTTAGTATTACTACAGGGATTTAAAAATCAATCGTATCAATAAAATATGAGAAAAATAAAAAGTAATTTAAATGCATTGAATACAAACATCAAAGAACATTAATGGCAAGACGCTTGATTCTCTTCGTAATAGCTTTGTGAGTAAAGAAATTCTGTTAAATTAATATTTTGTAAAATTATTTTTTGAAAGATACTTTTCTTATGTAATTGTTTTAGCATTTTTCTACTTTTCTTACGTAATTATTTTGTGATTTTTCTGCATGAAGAGTTTGGGAGAGTTTGTTACATAATAGTAGTGAGTGGTTTTATCATGCTCTCTGAGTTATCCATTCTCTGAAGTTTTGTTTATTTTATTTTATTTGGTTTTCCTACCGAGTTGCAAAGGGGGAAGGTTGGCGCCTTCAAACTAGTTTAACCCCACTTATTCGGTCCTAAGTCCGAAATTGCTTTCTGACTCGCTAGGTTCTTCTTTTTTGTAGTTTTTTTTATTTCTCCATAATTTTGTTCTTCATGTTCAGCTTTTATATTTTTATTACGCTATTTCTTGTTATGTTCTTTATCTATTGTTTCTTGTTTTTGATATATAATACATATTTCTTTTATATATATTTTATGCATTCATTTGGCTGCTTTGCGCCTATGTATAAATCTATTTACTAATGAGATTGTTCAGTTATGGATGTAGTCTATATAGAGTATGTTTGCTTATAGCGAATTTTGAAATCGCCATTAGATTCAAAATCTTGTCTATGAATGTTTTTCTTTTATTAAGTTTAATTTGGCTTTATTCTTTTTCCTTGTGTGTTTTTCTTGTTTATATAAAAATATTATGCCAACTTCTGATTTTTTGCCTATAAAGTAATCGTGGATATGTTATCTATGAGTAGATTAGATTTTTTGGAGTTATTGCTCATTGTTTCACTTTATATTAATGTGATTGAAAGAATTTTTGCTAATGATATTTTATTTGGGTCTTTTCAATGTACCTTTAACTTTTAAATAACTATGAATTTGAAAAATAACAAGTTTTATGTGACTGGCAATTTGTTATACCAGTTTATGACATTGCTCGGTGGTACAGTATAATGGTATCTGTGCCATCGTCATCCATTGATCATTTTATGAGCCCTTATATAGAGATTTAGTATATATTTAGGTATGGCTTTAGATAGTTGTGGAGATGGGCACAAAGGTTCTGAGTTGGCATATAAAAAAACTATAAATTTTTTTAAAAATACAAAAAAATGTGTGAATTGTTTTGATAATCAGAATTTTTTTGCTTTCCCTTCTGTATCTAAACATTGTCGTGTTAGAATTTTTAAAACTCAAATTTTTTGGAACTCTAAATATAAGAATTTATCTCGTACAGTAAAACGAAATATTCATGTTTTCGATTGTATAGATAAAAATCAAAGAGATAAAGGTTTTAGTAACATATTTAGAAACTATGTTTTTCAGAGATATTCATGTTTTAAAACTAAAATTTAGATCTTGAACTGATAAAAGATGCAAGGCGTGTGGCATGATGAGTGGAGAACAGTTGGATATGGATGCAGGTTATATATTTTGTAAGACTTTTAACTGTGTTTATACAAAATGTCATGCAACATATGTAAATTCGCTTACATAGGTCAGACTTCAAACACTATCAATATTAGATTAAATCAACATAGGTCTGATACAAGGAAATTTGATTGCAACAAAAACCAGGCTAAGATTGAGATAGGACACTTTCATATATATAAACATGGATTCAATAACATAACTTTACATATACTTAGAATAGTGCCAAATATTAAACAAAGATTATGGTTCGAAAACTTTTTTATAGATTCATTTAGATCATATTATCCTTATGGTTTGAATGTTATATGAAAAGGTGAAAGTGTCTTATTAGCTTTTAAACAAAAATCCGAGGATTCATTATATATTCCGAATTTTGATAAATTTATTGATAATAGTAATAATATTCGTTTAGCGAGAATTTCAAAAGCTAAACGCAGAAAAAGAGTTACTAGAGACATGTCAACCCTCAAGAATTCTATGTTAGAATTAGCTGTTAAATTTGATGATAACTACAACACAGGCTTAATTAAATCGTTTATGTTTGGCATGAATAAAACTGAAATTAAAATTATGACAGATATTTTAAGCAGATATAAATTTCGAGATTCTCATGGTATGCATATGATTCGAGACCTTAATAACTATTTAGTACAGAAAATGAATATTAAATTAGATGCAAGTGAAAATTACTCTACAGAATATTGTACATTACTATTTATGAATAAATCCTTTAACAAAATTAATTTTTCAAGTATATTTCAAAAATATCAATCCTTTTTTTCCTATTAAAAATATTATTATTAAAAAGGCTTTCAAATACAACAAGAAATTTGGTAGATTTATATTTAATTATAATCAAATCTCGGAGCTCCTAAGTTCAGAATCATGTAAATGCAATCTATATCGAGACTATATTGATGATTATCATCAGCACGTTGTCACAGGAGACATTAGCATCGTGAAAGATGATTTGTTAAGAAATTTTATGGAAAAAGGTACCGGTTTAAGACTGATGATCACAAAAAATAAATCTATCGTTATGAAACAAATCATAAAAGATTTAGATAAATTCTACCTTAAAATGGCAATTAAATACGGAATGCCGATTGAAGCATTCAATCAATTTAGATCTTATGTAGCAACAGAAATTCGGGAATTAGATTTCACTGTTGAAAATGAAATTATGTATAAAGATCTTAAATCATCAATAGAAAATATCCAAAATGACTTCGTGATTACATATGTTGATAAGGTCTCTGCTAATTATGCCATAATTTGTAAATACTTTTACAGTAAAATATTAAGTAATCACATTTTAAATAATAATTCATTTCAAAATCAATTCACAATAATAGAGAAGATGATAATCGTCTTTTAGCTTTGAACAAAAGACTGAATATTCATCTAAATAATATTAAAAATATCCAAGTATTTTTTAACACCAAAAATTTCATAAAAGCCCTATAAAATTCCGTAGTATCACTAATGGATACAATACATATATCACGAAGTCTGGGAAGATCTTACAATCTCTTCTTCAAAATCTAATTGATAATTTACAAAACACGGGAATAATTAAAAATAGCTTAGAGATTGCTAGAGTTACTAAGGATATGTTAATTTTTCCATGCATGGTTTTGATTTCGAGGACCTTTTTAATTCTATAGATATTGACGATATGATTAAGGTTCTACAGTTAATTTATGATAAATATGTGAATTATATACTTCAATGAAAAAAGAAAAATTTGATATTCTTGTTAACCTCGTATTAAAAGAAAATTTCATTACATTTGATCAGAATCTTTATAAACAGATCAAAGGATTACCTCAGGGTGGTCCAGCTAGTAATTGTTTAGCGAACCTATATTTACATTTTTTGAAATAGATCATGTTGTAAATGATTCTTACTTAATTTATCGTTATATAGATGATATAATAATTTTTGGTAAAAATAGTGAATACAAACCAAATATTACGTTCTACCCTGATTATCTCAAGCTCCTTAAAACTAACTTCAACTCTAATATGGTGGAATTCTTGGATTTAGACTTGCATCTTCTTAACAATAATGTAGTCAGTAACATTTTTGACAAAAGAGACTCGTTTAAGTTCCATATAATTAAAATTCCCGTATGGAATAGTAATTTACATATATCAATTTACAGAAATATCATTTTGAATTTTTTATTTAGAAATGATAACTTAACTACCCACAAAATAGATAAATACAATATATAAAATTTTTTTCAATGTTGTTTAGATCATGAATACCCTTTTAATTTCTTAAGAACTTATATTCATCACAAATACATTAACCGTCTTGCTACTTCGAATTCCAAAACCACCACACAACAATAGAATTTCAAAGTCAGCATGTTAGTGGTCTTGCTGTGAAGATTATATCATAACACTCATATCACAGTTTACATTTTTTCCACACACATCTTGAACATCTTACACATTGTTGACAACCAACCAAATTAGAGCCTAACAAATTTACATTTTTGACAATCAACCAATTCAAATTTTACCATATTTGATTGAAGTAATTTTATACCTGTCTTTGCTGGCTGGTTTAAAAGTCAGCTCAAAAGATGTGTTTATGTATTTTCGAATTTTTTAACTTGGTGAATAATTGATTTTCATTAATGGCAAGACGCTTGATTCTCTTCGTAAAAGCTTTGTGAGTAAAGAAATTCTGTTAAATTAATATTTTGTTAAATTATTTTTTGAAAGATACTTTTCTTATGTAATTGTTTTAGCATTTTTCTACTTTTCTTACGTAATTATTTTGTGATTTTTCTGCATGAAGAGTTTGGGAGAGTTTGTTACATAATAGTAGTGAGTGGTTTTATCATGCTCTCTGAGTTATCCATTCTCTGAAGTTTTGTTTATTTTATTTTATTTGGTTTTCCTACCGAGTTGCAAAGGGGGAAGGTTGGCGCCTTCAAACTAGTTTAACCCCACTTATTCGGTCCTAAGTCCGAAATTGCTTTCTGACTCGCTAGGTTCTTCTTTTTTGTAGTTTTTTTTATTTCTCCATAATTTTGTTCTTCATGTTCAGCTTTTATATTTTTATTACGCTATTTCTTGTTATGTTCTTTATCTATTATTTCTTGTTTTTGATATATAATTATTTCTTGTTTTTATATATAATACATATATATATATATATATATATATATATATATATATATATATATATTCTATACATTTACAGTTTTATACCCTCTAATGAATCTATATTAAGGTTTGAACATCTTTCTTCCTTGTTTTTCACATTGCATTTTTTAATTAATTTTTTTTCCATTTTCTCTTAATTGCTTCTATTATTTTGACTTTGTTGGATATGGTAACGAAGATTTTTCATAGTTGATGTTATCAAATGAAGCATATTATTTTACATAAAATACTCGAGATTAAAGACATCATTGGTTTCTTTTACATTTTGAAGTTTAATTGAATAAATTTATTTGAAAAACCCCGTACATCAAAAATTGAAATACTGTATAATTTTTTTCTCTTTCTATATTTCATATTAGATACAATTTACAATGAAATAGTTATTTTCTATTTATTTGCTAATGGTATTAAAAATTATGCATCATTACTAAGTTGAATTTTAAATTTGGCAAAGATCTGAGTGATTGCACCATCTTTTGATTTACAAAACTTATCCGGATACTCACTAATTATAGCTTAATATTAGTGAAAATAAAATCAAAATGATATAGTTAAATTTAATGAAATTAATACAAGTATTTCAATTCTTCTAATACATTAACTATTTTCTTTCACTGTTAGACTTTAATTATAAGTTTTAGCGAAATTATAATAACCAAATAAGTAATTTTTATTTATTTTTAAGGTATCCGACTACGTTTGAAACCATGATTTTAAAAAGCGCATAAATGGATAATTTTCATGATATTTAGTGTCACTTAGTACATGTATAAAAAATTGTTTTAAAGACATTTTGAGAAATTTTTTTTTATTTAAATACAATATTTTGGCAAAAAATTAATTTAGAATAACCTTTTTTTCAAAATGTTCTCCTTTTGTGAAAAATGCTTCTATTATAATAATATTTTGCCTGTATATAGCTCAGACCTCTTTACAGGGGCTCAACTATGAGTTTTGAAAAAATCACATTATTTTCAGAGTTACAACCCATTAAAATACTTATCGGCGTTTTTTTCTTAAAATTCCTCCCCTCTGTTGTCGTAAAACATGGATAAACCCACTTCTAAGTTATATATTTCAAAAATTCTAGTTGAGCCTCTGTAGAGAGGTCTGAGCTATATACAGGTAAAATATTATTCTAATAGAATCATTTTTCACAAAAAGAGAACATTTTGAAAAAATTTACTCTAAGTTAATTTTTTGCCAAAATATTGTATTTAAATAAATCTTTTTTGTCAAAATGTCCTTAAAACAATTGTATGCACGTATTCTAATCTAAGTATCACTAAATATCAGAAAATTTATCCATTTATGCGCTTTTGCAAAATCGCGGTTCCGAACGTAGTCGGATACCTTAAATTATCTAGGAAAGTGAGCAAATAATTATAATGAAATACGTTTAACACGAAAACTCTTAAGACGAAATACCGATTAACACGAAATAATACAGCAATCCCGATAAACTGCAATGGATTTTCATGCATTTTTTTCTCTTAACACGAAACGAAAATCGCTTGATATGAAAATATGGAGAAATAGAATATTTTAACTGAGCCGACACTTATTGAGATGTTTTGGAAAGTTTCTGTATTATTAGACTATCCTAGTGTATCATCGAAGGAATTCGTTGCAAAAAATGACGATAATGTGTATACAGCCCCAATTATGACAGATAAAGATATTTTGGAGCTTGTTCAAAGCTAAAAAAATATCGCTGATGCAGATTTCGACAACAAAAATGCAATGAAATGAATAATGCGGCTCCTTTTCTCACGTCATGCAAAATGAAGAATATCATAAAAATTATGCGCAGTTATTTAGATGGTTATTCCAATGGCAAAATGAATAACAAAATGGACGACATCGGACAATTTAATGCTAAAAAGGACAATGCAAAGTAAAGTATCAGATTATTTTTCAAAAACTCATTAAATGTTTTGTTTTTTCAAAAAAAGGGAGCATTTTGTATTAAATTTCATTTTCTTATGAATGTTTTTGTTTCGTTGATTTTTATCAAATACATGCATATATACTTATCTATGTAAATAAAATGTACTCCAATAAACTTGATTTTGTTGAATACATATTTTTGTTTGCAATATCCTTTAACACGAAAAAATATTTCAGTCCCCTCTGTTTCGTGTTAAACGATTCTCACTGTATTATAAAATATGCAGTTCATGTTAAAAATTAAACGTCAAAAGACAAGTTCTTGATGCAGAATTCTAAACAGTCACTCACCCTGCACTTGTTGTGTATCCGGAACATATGCTGTGGGTCACAATTCTTTTTCTTTTCTCTGGTTTCCTCGTCATCGTTTTCATCGTCCGGAGCCCTGTGCTTGAAGAGGGTGATGCCCGAACTCTCCTGCTTGGCCGCTTTGCTCAACTCTTCCTCTTCTTCCAGCCTCTGCTTCAGCATCTTCTTCTTCAAAATATCGCACCGGAATACATCGCAGAAGTCATCGAGGCAAACCGTCTCCTCTGCCTGTCAATGAAGCAAATAATTTTTTATATGGTTGATACTTTCCTTAGAAAACCAGGCAAAAAGAAATACAAGATGTGGTAAATTTGGGGATATGTTCCACAATTTTAAAAAACTGTGTAAGATGAAAATTTTAAGAATATTTCACACCCCCCCGACCTGGTATGGAAAAATGTGGGATCAGCCAACTGAAGGAAATCTGGAAAAGCTAAGTTTGAAGTATTTAATGTAAAAATGATATTTTTCACTATAAAGATCACTATTTGTTTTAACCATGAGCGTTTTCGCTTTATGGTTGCAACTTTCTTTTAGTCATCAAATCCGTAAATGGGAAATCGTTAAACCTGATGATCCCGATCAGGACAATGGAACAAAACTATTTAATTATTGTACTCTCATCGGTCCTTGACAAGTATACAAAATTTCTAATTAGTCTTACCTTTCAAAGTGAGTAAAAATCGAGTACAAAGATTCCGTTGCACATAGATGAAGCTAATAAAAGTGTGTTAAAAAGAGTTGAGTGCATATTGAAATATATATATAATTTTTTTTACATGTTTTGCTTATCATATCTTTTGCATATCGTTCAAATAAAAAGCATTTTTTTAAGAACATGTAACCTAAACATTGCTCATTAAGTTAGCTTATTTATTTATTTTTGTTTACAAATGAAATTTTCCTATTAAACTGTTTTTTGATTACTTTAAATTAGTTAATGAAAAATATAAGTATTAATAATTGCTCGTGTGTTCCTCATATTACACTAAGGTACGAATAATTAAGCTAGATTTAATGATGTTTTAAACTAATACCAGAATTCAGGATTGGGTTCAATGAAGCCTCATTTTGCATGACAATTATTTATTAGTTTAAGTTAGATTGCACAGAAACAACACATATCGTACACAAAAATAATGGGCAAAGAACATGGACGGTTTTTCATTGCGACCACATTCTCTCCTCACCTGGCCTGTATTGATGATATATGGTAGCTAGAGGGCGCTTATGCTATTTGGTAAAATCAGTTACAGTTACTATAACGAGTGGTTACAGTTTTACTTAAACAATACATTTTCTTCAGTATATTTATTCATTAATCTAACCATCAATGTAGATTAGTCTTGTAAATTTTACAAATGTTTCATTTTTCCTTAGTAATTTTTTGAAATTTTTAAAATACTGGGAGGGAGAGTGGATGAATGTGTGGATTTTTGTATTACGAAATAATCAGATTTAATTACATTACTGTGATTCATAGTTTAAGGAAAGAAGAAAAATGCAAATGTTTACTAACAAAACAAAAAAGCAGGATCGAAAATAAAGAAAGATTGCTATAACGACCTAAGTGCGTGCCACGTATGTGTACCAAAGACATTAAAGTTTATGGTAAACAAAGAAGGTCACACTCAGAGGCATAAATCAGAGGTGAGCTGAAGTAGTGATACATATTAATGCATAATGGAGAAAGCAGAGCCCAGTGGCTGAGTGGTAATGCATCTCGCTTCCACACCACAGGTCCGAGGTTCAAACCTTGGTCTGGGCAAGGTCACCTTTGCCTTCCATCCCTTCAGTGGGCTGATAAATGAGTACCAAGCTTGCTTGGAAACTTAACTCTGGGAAACTGCCCACGTGATCGGAACATCTGCTCAAGCACCTCAGGGCCCAAGGCCACGTATACTGATATGGGCACAGTAGGCCTTGGCCCTCATGGGCTGTTGCGCCACTGAGTTAAGTTAATAGAGATAGCAATATTGTGATGGTGTTTAATTACATGCATATAAAATAATTTTGAGCAGTATTACTGATACTTTTTCAGATTTTTTTTGTATTCTTTAGTTTATCTATGTCAAATAACCTGTTTTATGAAATTGCTCTTTTTTGTAAGAATGACAGGATAAGATGGGATTTGTAAGAAAGTAGTTAAAATATACATTTAAAAATCGGCTACGATATCTGAGTTTTCATATAATTGAGTTCGGGGCTAGTGGTGTTCCATTCAAGTTGCGGGGTTATATACCTACTTCATTACAGACCTATTGAATAGTGGGGTTAATGCACGTTAAATGCACGTTAGTGTGGAAAGTTCTCGAGTGGACGTTGGGAGGATGTGGGAATGAGGATAACATCTCAGCCGTATTTCATGTCATATGTGAATGTAGTTAAAATTGCTATACAGATAGGTGTCAAGTCTTGGTACTCACAGAAAATTTCCCATGAATATATTTATATGAATGTTCTGATGAATATGGTCTAGCTAGAGGAATCAGAAACAGCAACAGTTTTTAATTTTTCTTATGTGCAGCTGAGAATTCAAAAGAGTATTATCCAAGGGAATGCTTTCTCTTGAATAATTAATAGTTTGAGCCATTGACTACTTTAACTATAATTTATGAAAGGAATCCATGGAAAAATTTGTTAACAATTGCTGTTCATTCAGATATCTTAACATGCATTCTTTCTATAAATCATGTGAATTTCAAAAAAGGGTAATTTCAATATTAATGCAAATCTATATAGATTTGGCATTTCTTAAGTACGAGGGAATAGTATATAATATTCAATTTTTAATAATTAAATTTAGGCATTCAGATTTTAACGTTCACTGACTTTCAGAAAAGACAATTATTAGGTAAATATAATTTTTCCAGTATTAACTCAGTGAAGAACTAATTCTGAAACTCTGTCTGTCTCTCTCTCTCATGGTGTTACTTTCTTTTTCTCCATAATCATTTTGTTAATCACATGGTGCATTTAACTGTATCAACATTTATTTTGAAAAGTCTGTAGTCTTTTTTTTTCTAAAAAAAATTTTCTTAAACTTTTTTTCATTAGATTTTACAAGGTTCAAGCAGATGAAAGTTTACAAACATGCTGTTTTAAATTATAGCATGAAATATTTTATTCCTATCTTACTAGAATATCGTTATTTTTTTAAGCTTTAGTTACATTGTATTGTTTAAAACACAATGAAAGTTTCTTTTTTAAAGAAAAAATATCAAATTATACAATTTAGGGTTTTAGTTGAGATTTTTTTATAGCACTCAGCAAGCCAAATTTTTACAAAAAAATTGACCGTCAAAGAATGAAGTACTCTGTCTCTCTTTTGTGTGTGTTTATTTAAATTAATATAAAGTTTTAACTTATTATTGTGTGTACGATGAATATGTAGGAATAAGGTAAAATACATGTTAAGTAATTTAGAAGATCATTTAGATTGCTGATGCTTCTAAATTTTATTTCTTTAATTACCACATTTTTTTGCATTGAGCGAGGGAGAGTTATATCAACGTCGCACAAAAAAAGGGGGAACATGAGGGTTTTTTGTGACGGATCTCGTAATTTTGAACCTCGGTCAAGAGACGAGGAGGACACGAGTTGGCTACTCCTCCTTAACCTACCACACCCCGCCAACGGTTTGATTTTGAACCGCAACAGATTTAACTTGCATCAGCTTCCTCTACACGATGGGTCATCAGTCAGAGTCGCTTTCAGGCAAAGACACGCTAGGCACGTGCCTAAGGCGATAAATATTAGGCGCGCCAAAAATTGGAGGGCGAAAACATTAAAATTAAAGAGAACGTACCACAGCAACGAAAACAGTAAATAGATAAACGATGAAAAAGAAGACAATTAACAGTTTGAAAACAGTTCATACTTAATGTATACTCTAGACCAGAGGTCGCCAAAGTGGTGGTCCGAGAGAAAATTCCGCTGGTCTCCAGAAAAATGTGTGGAATATTCTTACTCATCACATTAAGTTATGTTTTAAGATGGATTAAAACATTATTAAGTTCATAATAATACGTGAAAAGTTACAAAAACGCTACTTCATACAATAACGTAATTTCGTAGAATAACGCCACGGTAAATAAGTGGTACTGACACAGTAATATGTGGATAATATATCCGTTTGCAGTGAAAATTCAGGATAGTAATTTAAACATGCATCTAAAAGAAAGCCTCATCGACCTATCTCCGACAAAACTCTCATATTTAAATTTCCTTCATCCTTATCAAAATCTGAGTTTTGGCTTTCCGTAAAAAGTGAATACCCTTTTCTTAGTGAATAGGCGATGAAAATTCTGATTAAATTCTCCCCAACTTATTTATGTGAAAAGGCCTTTTCATCTGTCACAGCCATCAAAACACAACATTTATATCTCAGCTTGTTCTCGGTTTTGGAGTAACACTGCATTGGATTCAAATATCCATAATCTTATTTCAAGTAAGCACGAACATCCATCACACTAGGAATGTATAATGCTAACCATATACTTAAACCATTTTTTAATTGATTTGTTTCTACAGTTTTTGTTTATTTGTTTATTTTATTATGGTTTATTAATAAAGCTTTCATGATTTGATTACAATTAATAGTTTCATTTTATGTGTTTTTAGATCACATTTTTTTTATAAATATATTTAACACTTAAAAAATCCTATTAGTGGTCCGCGGGATTTAAATTATGAATTTACTGGTCCTTAAGGTCAAAAAGTTCGGAGAAATCGCTGCTCTACACTATAACTGCAAATGATTTCATTAATTTACTGAATTAAAAGGTGGGTGGGAGTTCGTGATGCTGTAAGTTAATAAATGGAGAAAAGTGGTCAAACCTTGCCACTATACTTTCCCTACGATTGCCGGTTGTCACTCTGGGACGCGGCGGATCCATAAATGGTGGATAATGAAAAAAAGACTGTCCAAAGAACAAAAACGAAGAAAGGGAAAAGTGTAAGAACCAAGAATTGTCCCGAGCAAAAATTGGCAATGTAAAAACTGAAGGAGAGAGATGAAATATTGTGTGAGGGGGGGTAACAATTTTAAGTGCCTGGGGGCGGGAGGTTAAAAACGACCGTGTCTTGAGTGACACCAGGACTCTACACACCTACCACGTTCGTGAGCATAACCACTAGGCTACCGTAGTCACATTTTTGAATATAATGGTTTATTTAATCTGATAATTGAAAGAGATAAATATTTTAAGGCTGTTTTCGCCATATACACAAGAGCGTGAACTTACCGCGGAGCCCATTTTTGTGCAGAAAAAATGCTTCAATTTTTATAAAAATTTGTGACATTGTAACTCATGTATTTGTTTATAATATAGTGTTTTTAAAATTTCAAAATATTTCATAAATAATTAGTTTTTCCTTTTAACGTGTAAATGGATAGCTCATTTAGCGTTACGGTATAGGAGAAAAGATGCGAAACACATTTTATAAAAGAAAAAAATGTATCAATTCGGATAAAAATGAATAGTATGATAAAATAAGTGATTCTCTCTACAGGATAGTGAAGCCATAATATAATATTAATGTTTGAGTACTTTTATATCTGAAAAATATTCCGAATTCGGGTCCTATAACATTGGCCGAAAACACCCTTAATCCATCTTACACATAGTTTATGTAAAAGCTTTTGATTCCCTAGTTTAAGAACTCATTTATCTTACATGTTGGCACTTATGTTGGTAAAATCTCACAAAACAACAACAACCAAAAAAAGAGGAAGACTCGAAAACATCATACATTAGGGAAACACACTCGCAAATAATATGCAAGCAATGAGAAGTCAGACTGTGTCGATGTACGTGTTTTGCAGATGAGTTAATCGGCTAAGTGCCAAGCACAATTATATTTTGGCACTTGCACAGATATTCAATTCCATATTTCTATTCGTAGACATAATATTGAGTAATAATTTCTTTGAAAATGGTATTCTTCCTTTCGAACTTTTAGTGCCAAAATAGAAGGAACACAATTCTCAGTGTTGTAATTATCCCGATGAACTGATTGTGTGGGTGTGACCGAGTTTAAAGAACTTTTTAAATACTTCTCATTGGTGAGATGTTGGGCGGTAAAAGGTTCGGTAATTCGAAAGTACGATTCAAGATTTACAGCATTTTTGTTTTACTTTTGGTAGGCAATGCATCATGCATTTGAACAATCTGTGCTATTGAATCAACTATAATGAATAAATATATTTATAAACCTATAATTAATATAAATAATTAAAACTTATAAAAAAGGTTCAATTTCAACAAAATCATAAAACGTCGATTGTTTACCACGTAATTTTGATTTTAAATTCATTAGTGAAATAGTTTCTAATATTTGTCGAATGACGAAAACTACCATTACCGCGGCCAAATCATAAAACTTTAGAAAAGATATCGAATGACAATTTTATATGTGCAATTTTATAGCGTTACATATGACAAATTTTCTAAGAAAAGACTAAATGATTTTTTTATGCAATTTAGTTGACGGATATTGCAATTGAATCGATTTGTACTATGGCATGGTGAAGAAAAAAAATTATCATATCAAACGGTTATTTTATCTATTTGTTTTAATTAGGCTTTTGTAATTTCTGAAGGAAGCTGTATGTAGATAGTAAAATTTATGAACGAATTCCTTTTCAGTACATTGTGTTCGTCTATAACATTTTAATAAGTACATATCTGTCGAATACTATTTATTTTTGTTTAGTATTCTAGTTACTCAACTTGATTTTAATTTTTACATCCTTACATTGCATCCTTGACCTATATAGTCAAGGATGTATTGTGTAGTTATTTTATACATAGGGTGATTAATTATACCTAATAAAATCTAATATAGTGAAACAAAAAAAATTAAACTAAATAATTACATATAGTTCATCAATGCATATTATCATTGAGATTACAAACAGTTTCCTATATCAACTTTTTTCATAATGGTTTAATTTTTATACTGGATTTCTGTGTGTTGCGTCATGTAAATTGATTTGTTCGTAAGTAATTTATCTAGAAACTGGATGTCCACACCTAATTTAGTTACTATAATTTTTCCAAAACCTGCACATTTGTTTATTATTTTTTTTAAAATTTATATTAATGCTTTTAAGTGTATTTGATGTAATAGTTTATTTTTTCCTTATGACTTGTGTAAGTTTGTTATTTTGATTGACCTTCTGAGGGAGCTCAAATTTATCTAATTAAAGAAGTGTGTAACAAAACTAATGAGTATGCATTCACGCTTTGTTCGGTGAAAGTCGTAAACGGTAAAACTATAAGTGGTTTTTTAAAAAATATCATTTGTATTCCAGTGGCTAAACATGTTTAAAACTTTATTGGCATTATAGCATGATATTTTTTAAAGGGATTATATGTTATAGGAAGATAAAGTGTTTTTTTTTTCTTTTAGATAATCTATTTAACATAACATATATAATTTTTTAAAGTCATTTATAAAATGAGTTCAAATTTTATATTGAATCCAATGGAGTATCAAATTTTGCCTTCTTAAATTGAATGTCCAGGATGGATGTGTGTGTGTATGTTTTCAATTCTCCTCCAATCTGTAACCATGGTAGAGTCCAACTTAAGAAAGGCATGGCATATATAATGGGAATCTTTTCTTTTTCAATTCCTACCAATAGTTCACTCTCTGCCTATATATATATATATATATATATATATATATATATATATCTTGTTCAAATTTCCAATTGTCAATAAAATACTTTTTATGCATCCACTGTAATTCAAATACATTTTTTAAACTTGTAATGGAGGACACTTGATGTTAAGGCAGTTTTTTTCAAATATTAATTTATTAAATACAGGAAGAAGGCTGGCCTGGAAAAGGCTTCTTGAGAAGGCCAAGGCCCACCCTGGGCTGTCATGCTACTGAGGAAGGAATTTATTAAATAAATTTTATTTTTTTAATTTTAAATTTATTCTGCATTATTTCTGATAAAGTTAGATTAGCACCAATAGATGACGCCACTAATTTTTCTTACGAATTTTTTCTTGGCCTCAAATATATTTTTTAAAACTTGTAGTGAATGACACTTATTCGTACAATTTTTTCAAAAATGAATTCATTCATTAAATTTAATTAACTAAAATAATTTTTTATACTACTTGTTTAATTTGTGTTCATAGGAATGATTATTCATTTTGAAAAAAAATCAGTTCAGTGGAGAGAGATTTGTAATTAGCCTCAAAAAGAAAATTGCTAATATTTAAAGTAATTTTTAGCAAAGGAGGAATGTATATCTCACCATTCCGAGCGTCTTAGCATGCGAGGCATCCCAGTGTGTGGCAAAAGTGTTCTGACACCGAAACTTCTGCCCACACACTGGACAGTGCCAGGTTTCCTCGCCCTCGATTTTAGTTGCCTCGAGTTCCGTTTGCAGCCACCAGAACATGTCCCTCCGAGGGTGCAGGGGACACTCCAGGGGGAGGGACACCCTGTACCGGTCCACAACTGACAGAAATCGCTAGGGAAGAAAAGAAAACAAAATTAGAACCTGTCTGGTATTTTTCAATTCCTACTGTTAGTTCAACTCTCCCTATATATATTTATTTGTATATATATATCTTGTTCAAATTTTCAATCGTTAATAAAATACTTTCCATTCATCCACTCATGTTCAAATACTTTTTTTAAACTTGTAGTGGATGACAGTTGATGTTAATACAGTTTTTTCGAATAATAATTCATTAATTAATTAAATTTAATTAATTAATTATTGCTCGAAAGATATATTTCAGTCGATATCATTCCTTTAGATGGCAGCACCATTTGATAAAACAGCTTTTGTAAAATTTATGATGAAGATTCAACGTAACCTAAATAAAATCAATTGCAAGAAAGACCTTTTACACTGGTTTTTAAGATAAATTCTTACCTATTTTTTTCAAATTTTATTAAAAAATGTTATTACAATTTTAATGTGGTTAAAAAGTTTTTAATCTTAATTTAAAAGGTGTTTTGCCACTTAATATTGTGATTCTGTTATATGTATATACATATTTATATTAACTGTTATTATTTAATAAAAGGTAACTAAAATAAACTTTTTCTTTTTTGACATAAGTAGGAATTGATTTAAAAATTATTTTATATTACTTGTTTAAAATAAATCACATGCATTCATTGAATATAAGATATGAAAAGGAAGAGTAAACATTTTTGTAAAAATGATGTAACACAAGGGCCACTTTAAAAAATTGCTACAATCGCCATTAATTTTCTGTTCATCATTCTGTAAGTGTTTGTTCATCATCATCGTACACAGAGCAATAAATTGTAAAATACAATAGTTTATGATGTAAATTTTCCGGAAATTTACTCTCCCTCCCCTAAATAAAAAGAAAAGAAGTAAGAAGAGAAACGGAGTTCACCTACAAAATGCATACTAATATACCTTGCAAACAATATAGTAAAAAAATTCCTTTCCCCTTATAGAAAAAAAGATTTATTTTAAATGACCGGTTTTGGAATTTAATGTGGCCGCGGTAACCTTGTGGTCAGGGTCACGAACACGTGGCTGGCGTTGTCAAGTCAAGCGTTCGAGTTCAAAAGTCACTGGAGATCCACACGTTAAATCTGTAGAGCTGGCTGATGGTGTGGTGTGGTAGTTGTTAAATCTATACCACATCGCCAAAAGCCCTCGTGTAGCTGAACAGAGTATTCAATCAATATCAATCATTGGTGAGGTGTGGAAGTTAGGAAAGTGAGATTCCGACTCAGGTGTCATCCTCGTCACATCAAAATTACGAAGTCCGTCGCCATTAGGCTTAGAGTTACTTTAGAGGGAGATGTTAATGAACGCTCACTTTGAAATTTATTTTAAAGGTAGATAAAAATCATCTTAAACATGCTATGAGAATCAGTTGTCTTATTGATGCAAACATTGTTCATCAGAGATGTTTAATCTTTTAAAAAAGGATAAGTAAAATATGGAATTTAAAGGCATAGTGTGTTGAAGATTTAAGAGACCTCTTTTGGTTTGGAACAAGAATTATATGTCCACACCCCTCAGATAGCAGCATCTTACGATAATTGTTGTTTCTTATGCTACCTGTCTATCTGGCCGCGGTAGCCTAGTGCTCAAGGTAATGGAATCATAGCCGGCGTGTAATGAGTTAGAGCCTAGTACCGTTAAAGATCGGCCGTGTAGAGAGATGCACGTTAAATCTGTCGAGGCTCAAACGACCTCCTGTTGGTCTCATGTGGAATCTAGGAGAGGGGGGCATCTCAAGTGTCGCCCTCGTCACTTGATTATGGTTCAAAATTACGAGATCCGTCTCCAAAAGCCTTAGAGTAGCTGAATAGTGTGACGTTTATATTCACTCACTCACTCATTGACGGTGTCAGATCGAGACACACGAAATTCATCGCGGCATGGGGTTAATATGTACGCCTTTTGTTATTCGTAGCTTTGAGCACCATACAGCTACAGTAAGATTTGGCTCATAAATCTTGAACTGGTTTTATTAGCTCCTAACTCGCCGAGAGCAATAGAGTTTTGGACGTTTTATCCAAGAAGTGCAACCTTTGACCCCATTGTCCAGTTCACTAGAAACATCTTAATATCCCCTTTCATACTCAGTGGAGTTGTCCCGTGTCCCAATTATAAAATAATGTATGTTTAATATTACTTGTATGCTTTAATATTAAATTATCCTTAAAATTCATTAATTTTAGTATAAAATTATTTTCTTAATATTGAAAATGCAGTGTATTCTTCGACATTCCTTTTTTCTTGTTTTCCTTGCAGTTTTTCTTTCTTTCTTTTTTGATGGGTAAGACATATAAAATAAACATATATATATTAATTTAAAAAAAAAGGAGTGAATAATTACTTTTTTTAATACATAGTGTTTATGAATTTAAAATTTGTTTTATATGGTTTATGATGAATATTGAAAGATGTGAACCTCTATATAAAGAATTTTCCATATAACGAACTTTTTTCCGGGACTTAGCGACTTCGTTATGTAGAGGATATTTAATAATATCTCTCAGATAGCACACACACACACACAAATGCAAACCGAAGTTGTTTTGATGTAGAACCAGGGTGGGGCATTGCGTCGATCGCGATCGACCGGTGGACCATTAAGACATTTTCGGGTGACCGCCTGAAGAATTTAGCAATTAGTAATTATACAGGAAGATATTCAAGATTGGGTGAAGTATGTAGAATATACATAAGTCTTCTATGACTATAACAACAAAAACTAACTGTAGAATTTTTTTTTATGTATTTTGAACTGTTTGATAATAAATGCATCATTTGATATTATTATATTTGTGGCTATCGTTTTTATGTTTGTATCATGCATTTTGCTTTAAATATGGTTTCAAAAGTATTAGGTTTTTCATTTTAGTTCTGTAGGTAAATACATATTGCGTATTTATTATATTAAGTTATAATAAATACTGTAAGCTTTTTCCTATGGAGTCGGTGGTCGAATGTCTACCAATCTTGTATCGCACCCCAATATGTAGCCAAATATATATTATTTTTTGATTTTGTAGATTGTCGGGAACAAAAAACAGTCAAAAAATATAAAGTACCAAATAAATAATCAGCATTAATTTATAAAAAATTATTAATAACAAATAATTAAGTTTTCGTACTCTATACATAGGATTATAATCAATCGGAAAAATCAAGGGCTATTGGGAAGATTCGGACACGTGGAGACACTCCCCCGCCCTCCTTGTGTACGCCACTGACACTAAGTGGACTGCAACACCTTGAAAAAATTAGAAGTAGCCCGTACCCAGGAAAAGTATGCCCACCCCTGATGTAGAAGGTTTCATCCAATCCGACAAAGTAGTCTGTGTGTGGCACCTCAAAGATTTTTTTTCTCCCATAAAATTTCCTCATGTCATGCCATTAAGATTTTTATTCCTTGTTTGGTTGAAAAAATGCGCTCTTCGTTGTAGTATATATTTCCAAAATTGACAACATTTTTCAATTAAACTCAGGCTTTCTGCCACATTCTCAGCTGTCATTCGGTATTCTGATTGAACTGCGTCTGAAGACTCAAATCCTTCAATGTTTTGCTTTTTCTTATGCATTTCTAAGAGCTCATCATTTGTCAGCTCTGGATTGTGGTAATTCAGTAGTTCTGCACCTGGTAAAAAAGTAATACAAAATATAGTATTATCTCTAAGTGTCGATTCCGCGCGATATGTTCCAAACATGTTCAATAGCTAAACATGAAGCAAGGTGTGAGTAATCGAGCTGTGTAGCGCTCAAACAAAAGGCGAATCGACAGCATTTGAAAATCGCGTAATTCCGGATTCGCGTAAGTGGGGGTAGCGTAAGTTGAGGTATTACTATGCAGTCTGACATAGTTTAGTCAACAGTTGCGGTTGACCTTGACTTTTACCCAAGCATTCAATGTTCGCGAGCTGTAGAATCACCAAATTCCAAAAATGATAAGAAAGATTTTTTATTTGAGATATTATTTTCACTATGCGTCCTAGAACTGATAACTATTAAATTCATTTTTATTTGTGATATTGAAAAAAATGTAGCTTTTATTTCAAGCATTACTGAAGCTAAGAAAAATTATTTGTGTCAAGCGATTATTATTAATTTCCTCAAAGGCTTTTATGCAAACTTTACACAATTTTTTTTTCATTTTTGGCTTGGAAAAACGCATTAAGTTTCAGATCACCTAGGGTTTTCAGAACCCTTAAGTTCTTTTGATGTATATTAAGAAACGCAGATTGTAATCGAATAATACATTGTTAGAGTATTTTTTGACTATGCGTGAAATTGGGCTTGAAAAAGAATTTTTCTAATGAATGACTAATCTCAATTATTGATCATTGTATGAATGGTGTGCTTGATTCTAAGCGCTACTAACTAACTTTATATTAATGCAAAAATATTTCTAAATTTAAAAAAAGTTGAAAGTTAATGAAAAAATATTTATTCAAAATAAATTATTGTTCCATTTTTTAAAAGTTTTGATAATGATAAACGCTCAAACGTGCGGTAAAATGATAGACCAATATCTAATAAAAATGTTACGCACTTTGGCAATAAATTTCAGAGAAGAGGTAAATTTAACATTACTATAGATGCATATGATATATATATACGCATCGGTTGCCATAATTGCGGGTTATTTAGCTATCAGTCTTAATGAGTGTTTTCATAAAAATAAAGGTATTGAATTTTCTCCATGTGGAAGTAAAAGTTCTCAATGTATTGATGGCAAACCCGAAGTGTTGTTGTTGTTGCACACCCCCATTGGTCAGCGGTGCTAGACCAGGTCCATGACACCGTACACTTTCAGAAAGTCTAACTCCAGCAAGGGATCGTCTGCTAGATCCTTCTTGGTGAGTCCTAGGCACCCGAGGATGTGAGCAGGCATGGCCGGCTCAGAAGAACAGTTCGTGCACATTTCAAAGCTCTTATATCGTTCGGAAAATTTCATTGTTTTAAGATGGCCACTTCGAAAGTGGGCTAGAAGAGTTTGATCCTGTCTTTTAAAACCAAGAGCCTCCAGGACGAGAACACTGATACCAATGATGCTCTGGGGGGTAATCCAAGTGGTCTTATTCTGGTGTTTAGTTCTAGAGAAAGTCTCCAAAGAGGTGAGGGGTGCTGACGGCTCAGGTACTTCGCAAGCGCCAGCCTTGGCCAAAGTATTCGCAGTCTCATTTCCCTCTAGAACTGCGTGAGAGGGAATCCACTTCAAATGAATTTGATGTGATGTGGAAAGTCGTTTTAACTTGGTGAGTATTGACACTCCAACATTATCTCTCCCACTTTGCCAATTGGACAAGTGCTGTATTGCACTTCTACTATCAGACAGTATCCAAATCTCTTTTCCAGTTGGAAGAGATGCAAGAGAACCAAGGGCCTCATCAATGGCAATTAGGTCACTGCGAAAAACCGAGCAACCGTCTGGATTTCTCATCTGGATTCTTAAGATATGGTCTTGCGATTTGATGTAAATTCCGCTGCCAGATCGATAATAATCGTCTCTACTGCCATCCGTATAAACCTGAACGGCGTCAATTTGTATACCTCCAATTCTCTCTAGATTGATTGATTGATGGAATATTAACGTCGCACTATTCAGCTACACGAGGGCTTTTGGCGACGGACCACGTAATTTTGAACCATGGTCAAGTGACCCAATTCTCTCTTGAGCTAATTGCTTTAGATCGGCAGGAAGGTCTGCTTGTTTATTCACGTGTACTGGTAATTCTGGATGGAAGATGACCTCGTCAAGATCATCCGCTGGGTCAAGACATTGTGACAGGTGATGAGGTTCCACATCACCAATGGTAAGGTTAAAAGAGATCATTCGGCTGAAGGGACTGTTTCTCCTAAGTCTCTGGTTGTTACACCAATCTTTGAAGAAAGCTGAAGTTTGATATCGAGAATCCAGACTTCTGAGTTTGTTGTAGTATTTTGTTGGACATGCACGTCTCCTAAGGCTAAGGGGTTGTAGGTCCGCCTCGAAAAGTACTATATCTTTGGGACAAGTTATTTTTAGACCAGTGATGATCCGAGCAGCGCTGAGCTGGACCTTTTCAAGTTTCTGAAGATTTGTAATGGAGGTGTTACAGTAAACTGGAACGTCATACTCCAAGATGGGCCTGATAAGTGAGATGTACGTGTTTCTCAGAGTGCCAGAATCAGCTCCCCAATCACGTCCAGAGATATATCTCAAGATGTTGAGCCGTTTTCTTGCTTTAAATACAATATTGTCAACATGTTTGTTTCCCAGAATTTCAGGGTCCAATACGAAACCCAAATATTTTGGATGTTTATTGATGGTCAGTTGTTGATTATACAAAAATATATTAGGTTGGAAATTATATAGCTTTCTATTGGTTGTAAAGAAGCTAACCATAGATTTGGTAGGGTTAAATGTCAGTTTGTGGTCTAGAGCGAAATTCTGAATGTCCTCAAGGACAAGATTAATGTCTCTCTCCAGTTTCGTCAAGTTAGAATCGGACTTCTAAAGAACAATATCATCCGCGAATGACCCGAAGTTAAAACTAAAATCGAGAACGAACTCGCTACTGCCCATTTAAAATTTGAAGTGCATAAAAATATTAAAACTGATAATCACATAACTTTGATTCTTTTATTAACATCGGTATGCTGTAATATTAGTAGTTGAAGGTATTTATCAAATTCTTGGATAACCATTGTTGAATTCCGTGAAAATAAGACTGTTTCTGGCAAGGGTCCAATTTAACCCTTTGGTTCTTTTAAGGTCACTATTAATATCAAAGATAACAATTTTCAGATAGATATATGGGCTATTCATAACTCACTTATTAACTTTGATGTAATAATTAGGATGTATATTTTGAAACAGGATACATTTAAAATAAGTGCAGAGATTATCAAATTATTATGCAAAACAAAAAGAGAACTTAATTGATTTACCTGTTGTTTCTGAGTCAGATAACTAGTTTGAGTTACAATATATTTCATCCGAATTTTATGCATAAATACTTTATTTTTTACATAATTATAATTCAAATAAAACTGAAACCATTTTCAATAATTTAAAGTTCGTACAATGTAGATGTAGTTCACCAACCCCGTCGATTTTCACATCCCGAGAAGACAAAGCCTTAGTAAAAATAAATTCAAAAGTGGCTGGATAACAAAATTATACGACCGAAGTCCTCTGATTATCCGTCACCCGTAATTTTGGTAGTAAAAATGGATTGTGTTGATTATTGCACAAATTAAATAAGAAAATTTTAAAAGATTAATTTCTCGCACTTATCGAAGGCATCATAGTGGCAAACTTCATTCAGCCAAAATTTTCTCCATTCTTGATCTTCAAAATTTCTTTTTCATGCCTCTATCGATAAAATCAATAAGAAATACACCACATTTATTACTTATCAAGGACTTTTCGAGTTTAATTTTGCCCCGTTTAAATTTTGTTTAACCTTTTCAGTTTACCAACATTATGTTTTTTATGCAGTGAGAGATTTACTACACGATGGAATTATTCTTGTTTATATGGATGACAATCACTCACTCGGAAAACATTGAAGAGAGAATGAACTACCTTTTGGATATAGCATCGAAATTTGGGCTCGAGATTAACTTTAACAAGAGCTAATTTTTGCATTGATTGTTGTTGGTCCCCGTGAAAATTTAATCAAGAATCAAAACTATCTAAGTACTAATATTAAAAATATTAATTGTGATAAAACTGCAAAAGCCAAATATGATTGTTACAGATTCGCGCTGAAAACATTATGCTAATTTCCGTTTTTGTATTCTTCCCAATTCATTTTTATAATAATTTCGAAAAAGATGTTTAACATATGAGAATTAAATCCGTAAGTCACTGATTACAATTATACATGCCTTTTAACAAATAAATACTTTTGTTTTCCAAAATATTTACAGGACATTTAAAGTAACCAAGTTGTACTTTTTCAGTACAATATTTTTCATTTTTTTAATGGATCATTGAGTATATGTAAAATTTTCATTTGGGAGATAATTGAAATTTATGCAACGTTACACTTCTTCTTATCTTTAGTTAAAGAGAATTGTATTTTATATTTCACACATAAGATGAAAGATAAAAAATTTGATTAAATTCACTAAACTTGTTGAGAAAAAGAAACGCTCTAAACGAGGTACGTAATAATACTGAAACTTAAATAAGAAAAACAATGTACACCCACGCGAGAAGACATTCGAAACGTTTCAAAATTACTCCTGAATGTATTTTGAATAAATATTTATTTAATCCACTGCTTTAAACAATTTGGAATAATTCTTAATGTTTCAGATATCATTACATTATGCCAGGCTGAAAAAAAATCCCCAGATCTGTTTTTTTCAGAAAATTAGGAAAAGCTGAATTAAAAAAAATACAGCAAAACTTTTAGAACATTCTAAAACAGTCCTTAAGTTAAATTATAATACTGCGCTATCTTTTCAAAGCGTAGTTTAAATAATCTCATTAATTCTTTTAGTGAATTAAATTTACACACATAAAAACAGCTTCTCTTTCGAAAACGTCGCATTTCGGAGAATAGTTTTTAATTAAATCTATTATCTATAAAAATGTAATAAAGTTCTTTTTACGAACGGAACAAATGTAGATTTAACTCCGAAAAAGTGTTTAAAAAGCGTCATTTGAAGCAAAAAGTTATGCGCATAATCTTTACCTTCTGTCTCAGAATTTAAGAAATAAACTGTTTGTAATCACAATGGAAGAGAGAAGGAGGAAAGAAAAGCATAAATTTCTTTTTTTGATGCTTTCTTCTGAATTGGTAAATTGAATTCGCTGTGAAAACTCTCCGGGTGAATTTTCATTTAAATGCATATTGAGTCATAGCTTTGGAAAAAAAATAATAAAGGTCCAAAAGCAAAATTAGCCATTTTCGTTGCGAAGAATTGGAATGCGCCATTTATATAAATAAATGCATTTCGCTTTTAATGCCAGTTCCTTATATTTTTCTGTTTATCAGATGGAAAGATGCTAGTTTTTATTTTAGCTGGTAAGAGTGAAAGTGGTGTTTGTTCTAGCAAATAGTTTTTAATTCGTTGAAGAAGCTTTGGGAGTATAGGTTTTAAAAATTAGTAATTTTTTCCGATCCGGATGTTCCAAGAAATTTCTTCAGTCTAGGTATTGGATTTTTGAGAAGATTTTTCCAAAGCATGTCATTTTAAACAATATTAAAGATTTTTAGTGAATGAGGTAATATTACCGTCGCATTGTTCAGCTACATGAGGGCTTTTGGCGACAGACCACGCAATTTTGAACCATGGTCAAGTGACGTGAGTGACACCTGAGCTGGCACTCTCTCTCCTAACTATCCCACCACACCAACGGGAGGGCGCTTGAGCTCTCGACAGACTAACGTGCATCGCTCCCCTACACGGTGGCTCTTTAATGGTACTGGGCTCGAACTCGTGACAAGGCCAGTCACGATCCGATACCTTGACCACTCGGCTACCGTGGCCGCAAAGAATTTTAGTGAGTCTTACCCTTAATTAACGAGTTGAGTTGAAAGAATACAATAATAAATGAAGAATTGATAATTACAGTCTAATTTTTTCTATTTTCATCCTGATTCTAATTAGAAATATATTTGTAATTAATAAAAAAGAACAAATACCACTAACTAAAAATAAGATATATTAACTAATTTTATTATTTACTCTAAAAAATTATATTTGGAAAAATAGTTTTAAAAAAAATAAAAATAAAAATTGAATATATATAAATTACTACGTTAGTTTTTAAAAAGAATTTTAATTTTGGATAGCGTATGAAATAATTTCCAGTAAATAATAATTAAAATTTTTTAAGTTTCTTTGCGATTTTTTCCATTTAATCAGCAAAAACATTTTGATGAATAATTTTCATGATATTGAAGTTACTGGCAGAATATTTTTAGTCTTTTTTCAACGAAAAATACTGAATTTATGTGAAATTCAGTGAAAACTTGGAATAAAAAACAATTTCTTTGTCACGCATTATAAGATTAAATGAATGTGTGTATTACTAGTTGTTGTAATTGAAGCATTTGCTATGTGTGTGTGTGATTTTTTTCTTTGATTTAGTAATATTTGAGTCTCTTTGTAAGAAATTTAAAAAAATTAACAAGTTTCTCACTGATGTGAATTATTTCTAATGAATTTAGAAATCCCCACCCGCTTGATTATGATCCTATGGTTATAGTACGTAATTTAAAAGTATTTGTTATTAAAAATAATTTGTTTTATTAATTAATGATAATTATTTATTCAATAATTTATTATTTACTGTTTCATTGCTCTTTACAATGGATAAAATCAAAAGACTACAGTTGCGTGTGGGTAAAGTGTAGTATATGGGGGAAGCACTTGGCGCAGTCCGTTTTTTTGGCGACTAAAAGCGGTTGCCAAGGTACTTTATTCGGAATTATTTATTTTAGAATAAATTTGTTATATCACACCATGACATTTAGATAACAATCTCCAAATTCGAAGAAAAATCGCCAAATTCAAAGTGGCCTATACTACACTTGAGCCGGTTGCGTGATGGACTTTCGATCCTTGATCCTGCCCCCTTGAACAATTCCTGTGTGACCCCCCGCCTAGTAATATGTATTGATATTTTCAAATTAGAGTATACAAATAGCATGAAAATAACTATCACAGCCTTAAGAAAAAAAATATTTAAAAAATTTAATTCTTTGAATAATTAGAAAATAATGATTTTTAGTAAAACTATCAATGGAGTTCGTCCTAACAGTTTAAGAATCCTCGCATTGGTAATTAGTAGGAAATAAGTGAACCAAATCTAGAATCTTTATACTAGTTTTCTAATATACCTCCTCATACCTTAGTGCTATTATAACTCTTTAAGCCTCAACTTGCATGATCGTTAAGCCTCAACTTGCATGATCGTTAAGCCTCAACTTGCATGATCGTTAAGCCTCAACTTGCATGATCGTTAAGCCTCAACTTGCATGATCGTGCGAGTTAGGCATTCTTATCCTTTAAGGGCTCGAAATATTTTTATTTTTAAGAATTGCATTCTTCTAGTTAGTAACACTATACTTACCTCAATGACACTGGAAGGAATGATAATAATAGTACTAATAATAAAAAGATTGCTACACCCGCCCTCGAACGTGGAGTGTTCTAGCACAAATTTAAGACTGAGTCTTAAAGTGATAATGCATAATAATAATATTACATTTTTAACTTCAATGAAGTGCAGTGTTTTAAGTAATGTGTATAAAAAGATGCTTTGTATAGCAAGAAAATTTCTAATGAAAGATCTAAATTTTTGCCTAAAACCTTATAATTAAATTGAATAGTTAATTTACAGATTCATTAATTCAGTATGAAAAATAACCTTTTTTATCATTTGAAATAAATAGCACTTATTTACTTCCTTTCAAGAATTAATCATAAATGTTACACTTGCTAATTTTGATTACAAATTCAAAATCAAATGTCTAATAACTTGAATTAAACTAATCGAATTCTTCATTTTCTTTTAAGGTATCCGACTACGTTCGGAATCATGATTTCAAAAAGGCTATGGATAATTCAATGGATAATTTTCATGATATTTAGTGTCACTTAGATTAGAATACTTGTATAAAATTTTTTTAAGGACATTTTGACAGATTTTTTTTATTTAAATACAATATTTCGGTAAAAAATGAACTTAGAAAAATTTTTTTCAAAATGTTCAGCTTTTGTGAAAAATGTTTCCATTATAATATTTTGTCTGTATATAGATAATACCTCCGTACAGAGGCTCAACTATGATTTTTGAAAAATTCATATTATTTTCAGAGTTACAACCATTTGAAATAATTATCGAAGTTTTTTTTCTTAAAATTCTTCTCTGTTGTCGTAAAACATGGATAAACCCACTTCTAAGTTATATATTTCAAAAATTCTAGTTGAACCTCTGTACAGAAGTCTGTGCTATATACAGGCGAAATATTATTATAATAGAAGCAGTTTTCACAAAAGGAGAATATTTTGAAAAAAGGTTATTCTAAATTAATTTTTGTCAAAATATTGTACTTAAATAATTTTTTATTGTAATACTATTCTTAAAACAATTTTATATACATTTTATAGTCTAAGTGACACTAAATATCATAATTATTATCCCTTTATACGCTTTTTGCAAAATCACGGCTCCGAACGTAGTCGAATACCTTAAACTATTCTCTGTAACAGCTCCTGATCAATTCATTTGTCTTAAGAATTCCGACTTAAATCACTGTTGTTTCCAATGCCACTTTGCAGTGTTCTCCTCAAACCTTTAAGTTGCCGAGCCGCTAGATGAAATATGTCCGAGTACAACTTTTTCCATTAGCAGAGACATACTACCACTCTGTAATTTCATTGACAGAGCTTTTCATTTAACTCGTGCCCGCAGTAATTTGTTGGACATTTTGAGCGATCTGCGGACAAAGAAACGACCTTGTTTTCCAGATATACAATGAAACATAAATAACAATTGATTGCATTCGGAGATTACAAAAATGCTTTGAAATCGGCAAGGAGCAGGCTCCTCCGGGATAATGATTTCGGACATTCCTGTAATTTATTATACAAAATCGTAAATTTCTGTGCCTCTCTTGCGTTGGGGGTAACGAAAAAACATTAATGTTTTCTTTTCAATTTTATGAAATGCCATTACGTGGAGTGATAAAGAATGACTGTAAATGGCTTGCGATAGTTAAAAGCGAAAAGCACTCAAATTGTTTGTGTATTCGAATGGAATCCAGATGAATAAGCCATTAATAATGTTTGATTAATATAATTTATGTTTAAAGCATCTAACTATACCTTTTTATTTTGTGATTTTCTTCTAATAGTTCTAAATTTTCTAAGTTATTTATTGAAAACAAATTTGATGGAATTCAATTTGGCTGCCAATGAAAAATTTGATTTGAGTACTCAATATTATGCGATATTAGAAGAGTGTACACATGTAGAAATTGTAAGTGTCTTGCCGACGCGACTAAAGGTGAGGGAGAATTGGAAGGTAGACTAGCCATATTCAAAATAACTCGATTTTTCACATTACTAACCACAACACAAATTCAACCAACCAAAGTTAAGAGATACATTCAATTATTAAATATGAAGACAATTAACGAGGTACGCGAGATATGAGAAGACTTTAAATACTTAAAACACTTACGTCTATTCAATAACTCTGATTTCTTAGCTACCTAATCTAGCTTAAATCATAAGTGACAGATCATCCACTTACATGTAATAATTACAGCTACTAAATATCTGCGGCTCACTTCAAGTTGATTAATCACTGCGCCACTAGCAGTCTACCCTATCTCTCTTTCTAACCTGAAAGCTTGGACTTTATATACTAGACTTAATTTGCATTATCATGTTTTCTTCTTCGGGAGAAAGCTTTATAATAAAATAATTTTTAAAGACCCCATATTCCCCAAGAGGACTCTTAGAGGAAAAATCGCGGATAGACCCGTCACAAAATTAAGTTCACGAGATTTTTATTAAAAATTCTTGATGCACGAAAACTAAATTGTTTAAAAGCTTTATAATGTCTTTATAATTTCGATAAATTAGTATATAGTAGAGGTGAAAAATTGGCTGCCCGCGAGCCACATGGGGCCCCTGGAAGAGCTTTTTTTGCTGCCCAAACCAAAAAGACAGATAATACTCTCTGTATTAAACTTGACTTATATTTGGGAGCAAAGTCCAGTGACCAAGTGGTAGCGTATCGCGTTTCCACGTCACAGGTCCGTGGTTCAAACCTCGGACTGGACAAGGTCGACTCAGCAATTCATCATTTCAATGGGTTGATGGGGCCACGGTAGCCGAGTGGTATAGGTATCGGATCGTGGCTTGCCTTGTCACGAGTTCGATCCCAGTACCACTAAAGACCCACCGTGTAGGGCAGCGATGCACGCTAAATCTGTCGAGAACTGGAACGTCCTCCCGATGGTGTGGTAGTTAGGAGAGGGGATGCCAGTTCAGGTGTCGTCCACGTCACTTGACCATGGTTCAAAATTACGTGGTCCGTCGCCAAATGCCTTCGTGTAGCTGAACAGTGCGACGTTAATATTCAGTCAATCAATCAATGGGTCGATAAAATGAGTACCAAGCTTGCTCTTGGAAACGAAACCCTTGGGGGTTTCTCGTCAGATTGATCACCTGGCCGATACACCTGCTCATGCACCAAGGTCATGAAAACTGAGATGGGCACGTAGGCCTTGGCCCTCCTTTGCCTATTGCGCCACGAATTTTAGTTTAATAATATTTGTCAACAAAGTTTTCCTTGCGTGAACATCAACCAGAGAAAATATAGATGCAAGTTGGCTTACATAACTTGCAGGCTGTGATGAAAATTTTAACTGGTAATCTCACTCGTGATTTTAAAAAAATTGTAGAAAATGTTACACCTTTTTATCATTTAATTGATTTTAAAATAAAAAAGAGTAAACACACACACAGCTGTAGGTTATATGAATTTAGCAATATAAATAAATTGAATAACACCATCACTATTTTATTTAACATATTTATTGATTTTTAAATATGGTACAATTTATACCTTTACCTAGATGCAAAGTTAACTAATGAACGCAATCATTTTAAAAGGGCGCCTTCGTTTCCACAATGTGGCCGTCGAACCAAAACAAATACCCACCCTTGAAATACAGTATTAATGAGTTATATGAAAATATAATTTTTTGGGGAAGCAGCACCAAATCTTTGGGCAACAAGCGTAAGGAAAAATTTAAAATTCATCGCTCCAAAACCGAACTACTCAGTATAAAAGAATGATGTGCGTCTTACTTCCTGGAATTGCTACTGATTTATCTGTCAACTAAATTCAATACTCCCACTAAGAAAAGTTATTCTTAAGATCCAGAGGTGATAACCCAAATTTCTCAGCGCAAATATGATGAATAATTTTACCCCTCCTTTTGCACATCTGTAAAAGCTGTTCTCCCTCTATAGGATGATTCTTACAGGGAAGAAAATATCAGCGGTTCTTAAACTTTCTATCAACGTTGCGACTCATTATGTGTGGCCGCGGTAGCCGGGTGGTATAGGTATCGGATCGTGGCTTGCTTTGTCACGAGTTCGATCCCCGTACCACTAAAGACCCTCCGTGTAGGGCAGCGATGCACGTTAAATCTGTCGAGAGCTGAAACGTCCTCCCGTTGGTGTGGTGTGGTAGTTAGGAGAGGGAGGTGCCAGCTCAGGTGTCGTCCACGTCACTTGACCATGGTTCAAAATTACGTGGTCCGTCGCCAAAAGCCCTCGTGTAGCTGAACAGTGCGACGTTAATGTTCAATCAATCAAGCGACTCATTATGTATCAACCCGACATCACGGACTCCTCAAACATTCAACACCACTCCTTGGCCCCAACACAAGGCTGAGTGGTTTAAAGGTTTTTCAATAATCTTAAGACTATTTCTGCTACTTATACAGACTTTTTTGGCATCTCTTTTTTTCATTTAAGGAAACAGTAAACATCTAATTAAAAATATTACAAAATAATATTTTTAAATAATGTTATTAACTGTATTCATTAGCAATTTTAATGACAAGGATGGTACATCATATATTTTACAAATGCTGTTATACCAGGTGTAATACTTGTAATCTGTGGTCTTAATTCCGGTTTTTCGCTTTCCAGACAATTTCTGTACTTATTCTTAAGAAAATGTAGAGTTGAAACAAAATTCTTCCACAAAAATAAGTAGTTTGGAAAGAGGCATCAGAAATTTTAGAGTATATTTACTAAAAAACTTTTAGAGTAACTATGTAGCAGAAAACAAACAACTGATTTAATATACTTGATTGAAGTATATGTTCAGGTAGAGTTTTTCATTGGGGACTTTTTAGTGATCTACTTTAAGATGGCAAATCTCTTTCAATTTTTTTCACGAAGCCTTTCAGAGTCCATAAAAGAAGGATATCTGAACATTTAATGAGTGTCCTTTAAAGACTCCCTGTGGCCGTGGTAGCCTAGTGGTCAAGGTATCGGATCATAGCTGTCGTGTCATGAGTTCGAGCCCATTACCACTAAAGACCCACTGTGTAGAGGAGAGATGCACGTTAAATCTATCCAGAGCTCAAACGTTCTTCCGTTGGTGTGGTGTGGTAGTTAGAGAGGGGGTGCCAGCTCAGGTGTCGTCCTCATCACTTGACCATGGTCCAAAATTACGAGTCCGTCACCAAAAGCCTTCGTGTAGCTGAACAGTTCGACGTTAATATTCCCTCACTCACCCCCTGGAATGACGCTGGTGACCCCCGGAGGTCTAGGAACTGCTACATTAAATTGTCTAGATTTGTTGGAGCCTTAAAGATAACTAAAAACACAGCCATTTTAATTCTTTAAGTCTACAAAGGGGCTGTTGTTTCTGATATCTACAAAATAAACCAGCTAGTCATTTTTCAATTTCATTTATGTTAAATTCTTGTCTGCTTTCACTAAAAATGATATTGATTTTTAAAAAAAAAATACTAAACGAATAAAAAATGTTCATGGTTTTTATTGTATTTTCTCTAATTAAATTTTTTTTCTGCTCATGAATATAGGCAAAAATAGGAGAATGTTGGCGCTTTGAAACATTATTTAACCCTGCAGTTGTAGTCCTAAACCCAAGTGCATGTTTATGTATTAACACACTACACACTGTGGCTATATAACTTCCTTAATTACAGAGAGAGAAATTACATTTTGTAAACCATTTGTTTTATTAATTAGCCATTTTTTAATCAACCCCCTCCTTCAGCTGATTACTGGATATGATAAACACATCAGCAAAAACTATTTCATGGATCAGTTAGTCAAAGAAACATACATTTTTTTCGTATTTATTTTAAATCTATTTCTCCGCAATTAATATATTTTTAATTGTAATACAATATTTGGTTTTTATCAAGAGTGCGCAAGTAACGACCGGCAAAGAGTTCCTTTGCGGCCCATCAAGACAGTCAGAAAGTCCGCTTTGAACAGAGATCTCTGTTCCAAGCAGTACCCCAAAGATTCGTTTCTTATTTTTCCCTATTAGGAAAACAGAATTCCTTTATTAGAAAGACAAAGCACCTGAAAGTGTTTCTACTAAGATTAGGGATCATCTGCAGATTTTGGAGGACGGCTACAATAAGTTCTTAGGATTTAAAAAAAATTGAGCCTAAATACAATTTGCTATTTTATCTAGGGTTTGCAGCCCAGGGATTCTGAAATCCCGGGATTAAAATAACTAATCCTGGGATTTAATCTTTGTCTGAATTATATTTAAAATTTTTTTTCTCATCAAAGTTGTTTAAGAATTTAATTCTATAAGTATATATATATATATATATATATATATATATATATATATATATATATATGGTAGAGCGTCACACAGTAAAGCTGCAATACTTACACAATAATATAAGCAACAACTCAAGAATACATTTTGTGACAGTTCAACTAAATGCCGTTAATTAACATTGGACCTGCAAGAAAGAGTTGAGACACTTCAAATCCCATTGCAGTACTAACAGCTCATGCAACTGAATCTTCTGAACTGAAGGTAACACTTGAAATTGATTCACATTCTGATTCAATAACTGGATTAATTTATCCACAATAACCATTAAGGGTAGCAGATTGATTGATTGATTGAACATTAACGTCGCACTGTTCAGCTACACGAGGGCTTTTGGCGACGGACCACGTAATTTTGAACCATGGTCAAGTGACGTGGACGACACCTGAGCTGGCACCCCCTCTCCTAACTACCATACCACACCAACGGGAGGACGTTTCAGCTCTCGACAGATTTAACGTGCATCGCTGCCCTACACGGCGGGTCTTTAGTGGTACAGGATTCGAACCCGTGACAAAGCAAGCCACGGTCCGATACCTATACCACTCGGCTACCGCGGCCTTTAAGGGTAGCAGAAGAACTAGGTAACGTTATTAAAGAAATATATGCTTCATTGCAGTATAATAGATTTGTGAAACACTGTCATCACAAATCAGTAGCGCACACAGGAATTTTTCAAGGGGGGGTCCAGGGTTGAAAGTTCACCATTCTTGTATCATGCTCCTTTTGATTTTGTCGATTTTGGGGAACAAAACCCAGTAAAAAACTAATTTTTGAATAAATTATTAGCATTAACTAATAAAATTAATCATTAATAACAAGTAATTAATTAAATTTTACGTACTATATACTTAGAATTATAATCAATCGAGAAAAAAATCAAGGGCTTTGGGGGGGTTGGACCCCCCCCCTTGTGTGCGTCACTGTCACAAATTGAAAAAGAAATATATCTTTTTTGAAAATGGAGACAGACGTGGTGACTATCTGAAAAGAAAAACATACTTCTATTTAATGACAATAACACCTTGTAACGGCGTGGCACATAGTACACCAGGAGGCTTGACACATAGCACACAATAGACTAGAAAGAGGGAGCTGTTGTGAACTGTTTTGGCCTTTGAGCGGGAAGGAGAGAAGAAGAAGAGACTGGAACGTAAGGATGGACGAAGCTGCTTGTAGTTTCCGTTGTGATTTTTAATTGTAAATGAAATTATTAATATAGTGATGTGTTTTGAAGGAAATAATATAAACGGTAAATCCGGTTAATTAGAGCTGATTAATTCACCCACAAGACGATCTTACAACCTACTAGTATAGAATCCGAACGAGCATTTTTTTCGACAGGACAATTTGTAATAAAAATAAAAAGCCGTTTGAACGATGAAATGCTGGACGATCTGTGTTTTTTAAAAGCTTATTTACAGAAACACAAGAAATGAAGAAATGTTTTTTTAATTTCATTATGTACCATTTTTTTTATTTTTTATGATGAATTTTTTTATTCCTTTTATTAAAATTAACACTAAATCAATTTTTAAATATATACTTTCAGTTTTATTATGCAATTTCAACTTTAAGTAAGTATTTTGAATAAATAGTTCAATCCTATTCCTGGAATCCCGGGATTAAGAATATAACATGCTATTGCAAACAATAATTTTATCCTTTTACCGCTGATATTGATACAGCACCTGTTTCGATTTATCGACTTGCAATCAGATAATAGTGTATAGGAAATGTTTAAGGTATCCGACTACGTTCGGAACCGTGATTTTAAAAAGGCGCATAAATGGACAATTTTCATGATATTTAGTGTCAGTTACATTAGAATACATGTATAAAATTGTTTTAAGGACATTTTGACAAAAAAAATTATTTAAATACAATATTTAATCAAAAAATTAACTTAGAATACCCTTTTTTCAAAATGTTCTCCTTTTGTGAAAAATGCTTCTATCATAATATTATTTTGCCTGTATATAGCTCAGACCTCTGTACAGAGTCTCAACCATGATTTTTGAAAAATGCACATTATTTTCAGAGTTATAACCATTTGAAATAATTATCGGCGTTTTTTTTCTTCAAATTTCTCCCCTCTGTTGTCGTAAAACACGGATAAACCTAAGTTATATATTTCAGAATTCTAGTCGAGCCTCTGCATAGAAGTCTGAGCTACATACAGGTGAAATATTATTATAATAGCAGCATTTGACACAAAAGTAGAATATTTTGAAAATGGTCATTCTATGTTCATTTTTTGTCAAAATATTGTACTTACATAATTTTTAATTTTAATACTATTCTTAAAACAATTTTATATACATTTTCTAATCTAATCCATTTATACGCTTTTGCAAAATCACGGTTCCGAACGTAGTCGGATACCTTAATGCCAATCCATTAATTGACTTTTACAAATCTTTGTCTGCTCAAAAATTTCCATGTATGAAGAAATTTGCTGGGAAATTGTTTTTTTATAATCAACATATATTTGGGGGAGAGCATAGTTTTTCCTTGCATGAAGATCAACAAAAGTAAATATAGATACTAGTTGCTGATATGAACAAATAGGCTGTGATGAGAATTTTAACAAGCAATCCCATTCTTGATTTTTAAAAAAATGTAGAAAAGGGTGAAAGGTTGCATTTTTCTCATTCAATACAGGATGTCCGGGCTTAATGTAAACCAGGGGTGTCCAACACGTGGCCCGCCTGTACGTAGGTTGCGGCCCCCCGACTCTTATAATTTTTTTAAATATCAGGTTTTTAAAGTTTTTCATTTTGAAATTTATTTAAGAGGAAATATATATATATATATACACTGCTGGACAATTGCTAATGACGGATAACACTATCATCCATAGCAACAACAAAATGAAAGGAAGCAAAATGTGGAAAATTAGAGTAAGTGCGGGATATTAGTAAGAACAGAAGTATGAGTATGCAAATTTTTTTCCACGTCTGTTCATCACGTGGTAGCGTTCATAAGAGCTTTAAATGTTTTGACGCGTGTGGAAAGTTGTTGTTTCAAATCAAAGTTTTACAGGAAAGATTTAATAGACGAACTTAAAATTTTTGACATGTCTTCCCGACATCACATAGATGATTTTATACGTGGCCGAATTATTGGAAAGATCGAAGAAGGGCGAAAAATAACAGATGTTGCCAGGGAGTTCGACATCGCTCACAGCGTTGTTTCACGGCTGTGGAAGTCATTTAAAACTACTGGAATGTGTAGTAGACGGCACGGGGAGGTCATGTTAGAAGTACGACGCCTGCAGAAGACAGATATATCGTCCTATCAGCAAAAAGGAACAGGCGCACCATAGCTCAGCAGGTAGCAAATCAGTTTCTTGCTGCCTCAAGAAAGCAGATCTCCTGAAAAAATGTTGCCAGACGTTTGAGGGGAGGAGGACTATACGCACGCAGACCTGTTGTGTGTGTCCCATTGACCAGACAGCACCGTACTGCCCGTTTGCAATGGTGTCGTGAGCATCACAATTGGACTGAACAGGACTGGGCATGCGTACTATTCTCAGATGAGAGTAGGTTCAGTCTGTCATCGGATTGTAGACGCCAACAGATCTGGCACGAGAGTGGTACTACTTATCGTCCAGAAAATATCCAGGAAAAGGACCGATATCCGACATGCAGTATCATGGTGTGGGCCGGCATCATGATCAATGGCCGCACGCGCCTACATGTGGTTGCGAATGGGACTATGACGGGCCAACGATACATTGATGAAGTTCTACTTCCTCCTGTTCGTCTTTTCCGTGGTGCTGTCGGTGATAAATTTGTTTTTATGGACGACAACGCAACATGGCATCGAACACTCGCTGTTCAGGATTGTCTAGACAGCGATGGTATTTAACGTCTCGTATGGCCAGCGCGTTCTCCAGATCTAAACATCATTGAAAATGCGTGGGATGCTTTGGGGAGGCAAGTTGCTGGTCGAAACTATCCTCCGACAAACAAGAACACCCTCATCCGTGCACTCACAGAGGAATGGGATAAATTGCCTCAACAGCTGCTGGATAATGTTGTGCAAAGTATGGTAGGACGTGTGGAATGTTGCATCACACTCCACGGTGGACATATCCCGTACTGATACCTTTCTTTAAGGTGCCTGCTGACTTTTAGATGCTTTGTTCCATTTCTCCGTACGCAGATCAAATGAACATTTTTTTTCTTTCAGATGTTTCACAGCTTTTGTACTTTCCAGAACAATAAATATTCTTTATTCTAATGTCTGAACAGTATGGCAACTGTATTTTATCCTACTAGGCCTCATGTCTCGCTTAATGTTATGCTACATAGCAATTTGTGATCCGTCCTTAGCAATTGTCCAGCAGTGTATTTGTATATATATTTATATATATACATACATATATATATATATATATGTATATATATATGTATATATGTATATATATATGTGTGTAAGGGTAATTAAATTTGATTAAAAATTAAATTCCCTATCTAGCACGTAACTCATATTTTTCATTTGATCTTCAAGTATCAAACTAATCACCCATTTATTTCTTCTGAACATATGGCCTAGCCAATAAACATGTCTAATTCCAGATCGTTAGATTTAATAGCCCTATATGTCAGCATTAACTTTCAAGTACACTCATAAAATCAGAGGTACTTCTCGCCTCTGGTTTAATTGGTAAAACACTTAGATTTCACTTTGGCGTTCTTGTACCCTCTCCCTTTGAGCGTCAGAGCTTGTGTAGATTTCATCAAATAAAGTCTAAGTCTGATTTTGACTTAAAACATGTCATATATATATATATATATATATATATATATATATATATATATATATATATATATATATATAAATTTACAATGTATTTGCCTGTTAACTGCTCTTGTTTTAAAATAAATCCTTTTTGATCATAGAAACGTCCTTTATATTAAACTAGATTTATATTTTATTAAACAGTTACGTTTGATTTTACTCTAACGAGTTACATATTTAACAAATTCCGAATTGTATTATGTATATGCTTTACTATGGATGGTACATGATTCTCTGTGTGTGTGACTTTCGTTTCTCCTCCTCCTTTTCTGTTTGGGGTACCCAAAAAGCAAGAGGCAGTCAGAGATGTTTTTTAAAGTTTAAAAAAAATTATTTAGGACCGTTAAGATAAAAGGCAATGTATACTTAATCGTTTGAGAATGTCAGCACAATCAAAGTTCAACAATGAGTAACGAAAGATCAATTCAAAAGAAACTCCGTAATTTTCGAGAAAATGGCAACTGTAATATTTTAAACTTTATTTGATCATTTTATTATTATATTATATAAACATTATTATGTTATCTATGTCTGTATACATGAAAAATAATGAAAACCATAATAATAATTCATTTTGTTTTAAATTTTCACTCCAATAAATGTTTTTTTTTGCTTCCAAATCTGATATAAATGTACAGATTTTCATATGCGGCCCGTGAGATTAGAATGTTTTTCGGAAGTGGCCCGCAAGGTCATTTGGGTTGAACACGTCTGATGTAACCAAAAGTTATGGCTTATTATTGCAGAACTTTCCATCAGAATGTAATAAACTGTTCAACCGTAAGTTGAAAATCCCTCCGAGATTTTTTGTGTCTAATCCAATCGGCCACAAGTGCGCGCATTATTCGGCAATTGCAGACGATAAACTTGTTTCACTGATTTCATTAGTAAAGATGTGGATGCCATGGCAAAAGGTACAGTGCGTACTTTGGTTAACGAAATTTAAATCAGTCACGCGTGTGCAGCGACGTGTTGGAACAGAAAGAGTTGTCGTTACTAGCTTAACTATTTTTTCCAGGACTCGTACAAAATGAATCACGCATACGATCAACAATGTCTTATATCCCGAAAACTTAAGGATACTTGCCAGTTTCGAACAGAATTTAATATCAATCCTCCGACATCAAAATCTAACCACCAATTGGAAGTAAATTTAAAAGAGACGGGAAATTTGGTATCTCAAGCTGGAAGGTATCCTTAAGTTTTCGTGATGGAAGACACTGTTCATCGTGTGCGTGATTCATTTTTTAGGAATCCTAAAAAGTCTATTAGACAACTAAGTAACGACATAAAATTGTAATTGAACACGTCGCTCTACACGCGTGATTGATTTAAATTTCGTTAACCAAAGTACGCACTCATCTTTTGCTGTGGAGTCCACATCTTTACTAATGAAGTCAGTGTAACAAATTTATTGTCTGCGATTGCCTAATAATGCGCGCTCGTGCGGCTGATCAGAGTAGACCCAAAAAAATCTCGGAGGGGTTTTCAATCAACGGATGAACAGTTTATTACATTCTGAGGGGTAGTTCCGTAAGCCATAACTTTTGAATACTTTAAGCCCTGACATCCTGTACTTAAATATGCTTCCAGATATAGAGGATATAAAATAAGTACGTTAAATAAATCGAATAAAACTGCCAATATTTCATTTAACATATTTATTGATTTTTATAATGAATGCAAACATTTTAAAATTGAGCTTCCCTCTTTTCCGGTACCTTCTGTCCCCACAATGTGGTCCTCCTTGTTGTTGAGGTTGTTGACCAAGTTGACCACACACACACACACACACCCTTGGTTTAGATTATAACTGGATTCTCTCTCTCTCTCTTTTTTCTAAGTCAAAGACGAGATTTTACTTCTAACTCATAGGGTTATTACACAAGTTTTTCAGCCCTTTTAACGCGAAAAAACATTCAAATGAATTCTGGTTTAATCTTTTTGATTACAAGCATTTCAGATTATATTTCGCTTTTAAGTAATGAAAAACGCTTTTAATAGATTTAATAAGTTGCTGTTAGGGAAGAAGCCATTTCAATTCTTTTATAACATTATTTAATAAATAAAACTTGAGAAAAATTTCACGTAATTTATTAAAGCGAGTAATTTAAGTTTTCTATCATGGCCTAAACTATTTATTTGCTTATTTTCTTAGATAATTTAAGAAAGGCCCATTAAAAGAGTAAAAAGGTTGTTTCACGAAAAATGATTATTTAATATTTCAGCAGCACGCTTTCAAAGATTTAAATGTTTACATATTTGTATTTTTCGAGTATTTTATTGAAATGTGCGTGAGGGGTAAATTTTTGAATGTGATTCATCAATTGTCTGCATGTTTAAATTCAACATTATTGATCACTATTTTGATTTCTCTATGCATTTTTATGATCAATTATTGAAATATTTTTATTGCTGGGAGATAAACTTTTACTTTTTCGAATCAATAATACGCTAAAAAATATATATATGCTTATATTATTCTTTATAATTAGGGGAGATGGAATGGATGTTTTATTATCCTATTAAATTAAATTTTTTGGAGTTGTAGTTAGAGCCTATATAAATGTTTCTTTAAAAAATAATCCTTGATGCGCAAATACAAAACGTTTGAAATAAATTTTCGTGATTCTTAATGGAATAAATAATAAGAATACTTTACAAAAGAAAGGTGGAGGAATAATGTTAGAATTATTAATAAAATGCACCAAGAAGTACATACAAGATTCGATTAAGAAAGTTATCGAATTTATTTTAACAAAGCCATTAGATAAAAAAAACAGCATTTTTTAGAAAATAAGATTCCTTAGTGTTAAAATAAAATTGGTAATTTTTAAATTTTAATGAGAGTTTTGGTACATTAAGATAAAACTAAAATTAATATCCATTTAAAACGTCGTGAAAGGTGAAAAGTGTCAGAGGTAAAAATATATAAAAAATATATATAAAATTGCAGTTTTCGCAAAATGAAATGGAAAACAACCATAAGTTTTTTAAGAAAGAAATATCCCAGAAACATATATTTATGAACGTAATGAAATATTTTTGCCGTATTAGAAATAAATACATTTTTAAAAATTTTTTATTCTACATAATTAAAAAGGAATATTCCTTAGGTTTTATATAACTATTATATTATAGCTATATATATTTCGATTATTATAATATATCAACATATAAATTCTGAAACATTAAAATAATGTTCTTTGGAAATAGTTAACCTCTAGAAGTTGTCCAGAAAACTATCAAATTTGATTTCTTTTTCCATTTGAAATTTGATATATATACTTTTTACTAAGAGAAAAATGATTTTCCCCAGTGATATTTCCAAATGATTTATATGCATAAATACACATTTTTATCAGAAAAATAATATATTGCTTCAATTAGATCTCATTCTTGAAGGAAATAAAAACCCAGTCTATGTACGAAATATTCCGAGCAAGTATATTTCATTAATATAAAATCTCCTATAACTATTTTAAATATGTATGCATTACATATATTACAGCTGAACATGTAAACCGTAATTTAATTCCAATTTGAAACAAGATCTATTACGTTTTGAGTAAAAACATATTTTTAAGCCATTTTATTACAGTTAAGGTATTTTATCGGAGTTATCTTTCGAGTAAAATTCTTATTTATTGAAAACAGTAAATTCCGAAAGCATAATTCTCGCGAGATATTTAGGTTTAGAAGTTTTAGAATAATTTTTAGAAGTATCATATGCTTGTCTAATATCCAACAATACCCATATGTATATATGCGATAAATATCTGAAATATTTAATTTAATTTAAAAATGAAAAAGAAAAATTCCAAAAATAATACCATTATTACCTTACTTCCAATTGAATTGGAATATATAGAACTACAAAGAATAACTAAAATTTTCAACGTTCCATTGTGAAATAAAAAAAAATAAGTATGAAATTTAGGAATGTATCGAAATAATTTTTCTAGACAGCAGAATTTCCCATTTAAAGTTTTAAGATATCCGTTTGTTTTATTTTTTTATATATGTAGTACATGAAAAAGTTAAGTTTTCTTTTTATTTCTTGGCTGTGCAGAAGTAAATGTATTTGTGCTGTTTTTTACGGTACCATTATCTTTTAACGAAATACTGTAAATGTTACCTTTTGGACGACATCTCTGACGAGCTTGGAGGATTCAGAAGTACAAGAAAGTAAAGTGACTGAGGGTCCATTCCAGCCGCCATGGGATAGAAGGAGCAGAAGAACAACCTGAAAAGAACAAAACCATATTTTATGTATTTTAAATAAATATAACGAAAGGTTGATAAATCATTATTTAAGTTAAGAAATCAACTAAATGAGAATGCTAGTTTACAAATCTTAAAATAAATGATGATTCAAAAGTAATTAATGAGTCTCGAAATGTTTCTAAGTAAATACTTTTTAAACAGAGACTGAAAAAGATATAAACATTGTATAAGATTTACAACTCCTTGAAAATTTTGATTTTTGGAGTATATTTTCAAGGCTTTGAAGTATTTTTTTTTCTCATGGATCGAAAATAGTTACAGATTTGATTTTTTTTTGATTCTTTCTCTTTGATCTCTCTCTCTGCAGAGATATAGAGAAATAAAGAGAGAGAGAGAGTGACAGAAAGAGATAGAGAAATAAAGAAAGAGAGAGAGAGTGACAGAAAGAGATAGAGAAATAAAGAGAGAGAGAGTGACAGAAAGAGATAGAGAAATAAAGAGAGAGTAAGAAAGAGATAGACACAGAAAAAGAGAGAGAAAAATTAAAAAAACAGAAAAATAGAGGCACAGAAAAAGTTTGACAGGCAGAGAGAGAGAGAGACAGAGAGAAACAGGCAACGAGAAAGATACAGAGAAAGAGAGGAGAGATATATAGATACAGAGAAAAATGAGAGACACAGAGAAAGAGAGAGTGGCAGAAAGAGATAGACACAAAGAGAGCGCAAGATAGAGAAAAATAGAGGCAGAGATAGAAAGATAAATAAAGAGAATATATATATATATATATATATATATATATATATATATATAATAATATATATAATTATATATAATTATATATAATTATAATTTTATATATAACTTTATATATAACTAATATATATATATATATATATATATATATTAGTTATATATAAAAATCTTCAAATGTGATTTCTTTAAAAATATTTAGCCCCTGTATTATAAAACATAATAACTTTACTTTTAACACAATTTAAAAATGACCAAGTCTATTATAATGAGATTATAAGAATTAGGAGTTGAATACTCAAAAAAATTTTTTTTTTATTTGACGCATCAAAATTTAATAGATGATGATAATCCTGTGAAAACTCTACCTTCCTCCTTACAGGTAGACTAATGTATTAATTTCAATGCAATAAAGTATATCCAATAACAAAATAAATGAAAGTTCTTCAATGTAGTCATATTTTTTTCTTAAAATACTTGAAAATATTTTAGAATATATTTTAAGGAACTTTAAAACCCCCACAAAAAGGAATAATTAAAGTACACTCAAAAATATTGTTAGAAACAGGATAAAAAACATAATTATACAGTAAAACCTTACTTATTTTTGTTATTCTTTCAAATAGGTTTTATTGCATTCAAAAATATGTATATAATTTCAAGATATTCGTAGGTGTGAAGAGAAGAATAGAATTTCCGTAGGATTATCATTACGTTCAAGAACTCTTGTAGAGAAGGAGCTTTAAAGTCGAAAATAAGTTTGAACGCGAAATGTATGCAAAAAAGAAATTAAGTCACATAATTTGAAAATCGTCGATGACCATAATTTCGGTTTAATATTGTTATTAAAGCTTTCGAGATAGAGCATATCAAACTTCACACGCACAGGTGTTTATAATTAAAGTCTTACTTTCAAAATGCTGTAAAAAGTAGAACCACTGGTCGGAAAGACTTAAAATTTGGACTAAATATACGTAAAGAAGAGTGAAACGGTATGCCATTAGAAACAAGTACTATAAAAATTTTTTAAGTCGATTCCTACTTAGGTTAATAAAGAAATTTTTTATTTTAGTTACTTTTTATGAAATAATTGCAATTAATATAGATATGTATATACATAGGCCAGAATCACAATATTAAACAAAATAGAAAGCTATTTTCCGTTTTCCTTTTTATATGGGGTGTTGGACTATTATTTTTGTTTGTTACTATTTATTAATTCATTAAATGTAATTATTCTAATAAAATAGTATTGTAAAAAATAAATCACATTATCGGAAATTAGACATCCCAGGTGGAATTCAAACTCACGATCTTTGGATTAGAAGTCCAGCGCGCTATTCATTACACTATAGGGACACAACGAGCGATTTTTCCTTTTTGTATATGGTGCTAGACTTTTACTTTTGTTTGTTACTATTTATTCATTTTTTAATTTAACGAATGAATTAATGTTTGAAAAAACCGCAGGAACATCAAGTGTCATCCACTACAAGTTTAAAAAAATATATTTGAACTTGAATGGATGAATAGAAATTATATAGTTTATATATATATTAATGATTGAATATTTGAACTATGCACACACACACACACACACACACACACACACACACACACACACACACACACACACACACACACACACACACACACACACACACACACACACACACACACACACACACACACACACACACACACACACACACACACACACACACACACACACACACACACACACACACACACACACACATATATATATATATATATATATATATATATATATATATAGGGAGAGAGTGTGAACTAGTAGTAGGAATTGAAAAAAAGGACCACTGGTCGGAATGACTTCAAATTTGAATTAAATATACTTGAAGAAGGAAATGATACGCCATCAGAAAAAGTTCCAAAGGGTGTCAATAGATAGCACTGTAAGCGGTATCACGAAAATGGATTCGACTACAAGTGATATTTTGAATTGAATTACGATGGCTTTGGCATAAGTTGCCCAATAAATTAAATGTATTGTTTAATATGCATGATTAATTTTTTTTGTCGAAAAAAATGACACTCATGAAAAGGCCCATCCTCCACCCTGAAGGTGAACCACATTGAATGGGAAAAATAGGTTCGGTACCATTTATTTGACACATGAAGCTTTTTTCATGCCTTACCCTTTTCCCCTTCAAGTATATCCAGTTTAAATTTGCAGTTATTTTGATTAGTGGTCCTTTTCTTACAGCATTTTGAAAGTGGGTTTTTAATTATAATCACCTTGTACTTTAAAAATAAAGTTTAAATTTCGAACTAGCTCCAATAAGAAATGCTTTAAGCTGGGTCCAATACTGATTTAGAATAAAATAAAGTTTGGAAATTCACATACACACAATTGATTTTTTATAGCTCTTGGCATTTTTATATTCTTTAAATCCACGCCAAAAACGTAAAACTGTCCATAGTGTAATTTCGACTATGACGTATACTTGAAATTTTACATTTCACTTCTCCAACTAGGAGTCAATATAAATAACGTGCATATCCGACCTATTGTACTGGTGTCTGTGTACATTAATAAAGGGTGAGTTTCGTCCCAAAAGTCACACCTTTTAAAGTTTCAATGATATATAAGTACCAGAGTCTGAATTGTAATTTGATATAGATAGGCGAAAAGTAAGTTTTAATTATCTTTCCTACATAATCACTCTAGTCTTGATTCTACGTTGGACGTGATAGAAAATATATTCTACACATGTATTTACAGATATATTTAATTCTAAGTTGGCACTTCGCGGAACCCTCGTTAATTAAATATGCATAGTGCGTGAAAAATAATAAGCGTGAATAATGACAGCCTTTTAAAAAACACACATGATTAAACGAAATTCGTTTCAAGTCGTTTCCATGGGATCGTTTCAAATGTTTAGGAATACAAGCCCCATTAATATGCGAGGGCCGAGTCCACTTAATGAGGGACGCTCACGTTATATTTTCAATTCAGTATAAAAGGAATGGGATTCGTTAATAATTTAGTCCCTCGTCACTTTTCAGAATATTAATTACGTTCTACTTTGGATGGTCCATTTGTTTCTCTAAATGGAAATGAGATGCTTGGAATTGTAGAGTTTTTTTTATATAAAATTAATTTCTTTGGGGTTGTTGACTTGTAATTAAAAAAAATTGGGCGTTTGTTTTGGTTAATTGATTTTTCTGATTAATTAGTGCATTATGTAAATGTGATGGGTCAGAAAGTCGAGGGTTTTGTTATTCGTTATTTATTATATGCATATCATATTCGTTAGACCAGGAATTAATTTTGTCTTCCAAAGTAGCATTTGCTTTTAAGAATGGTTTCGTAAGTGAATATATATATATATATATATATATATATATATATCCTTACATGCACACTGTTCAATATTATAATCTTGACAACAGGAAGAAAAGAACATTATTAAACTTTACTTATTGTAAGTTTATATGCAGCATAGTAGGAAGAAAACGCGATTAAACTTTTGGGCAGTTTTGGGGTATACAGTGCCTGAGATTAGAATACACAGCTGCCACCTCTGGCAACTAAAACGGCTCTAACCTTTCAGGCACCGAGTTAAGCTGGTCTTGGATGACAGACATGGGGCAAGTCATTCCTTGCTGCTTATAGTTTATGCCATATTTCATCAATCGCAGTGGTTGGGTAGCAGTGGCAACCCTGTCTCTCAGCAATCCATGACCAGATATTTTGAGTGGGTGAGAGTTCTGGGAAACATTATGAACATAGTTCAGTCAAACATCCTTTGTGTTGATGTCACGACACGACGAAACAAATGGAGTAATAATGATGATGAAAGGTTATGTCTCTGAGGCCTCAAAGATAGGGCACAATCACCATCCTTAAGATCGAAGAAATGTAATGCTAGCATTCCAGATTACTGACATGATGTTCTCAATGGATGCTCATATCAACACGCTAGATTCCGGGCCCATATTACAATATTGTATGCAAGTAGCCACACGTGTGCTCTCATCGATACCTCCGGACACGGATCACGGATATGTCTGTCATGATGTTGAGAACCAGTGGTCGCCTGAAAAGACAACAAAGTGCTACTTTTGTTTCCAGTTATGTCGTGCGGACCGCTATTGCCGTGTGTTTCTATGCAGCAAAGTCGAGAGAAAGCGTAATGATGATTCCTGTGTGGACAGTCTATGTTGCTCCATACTGCATAGCACTGTCTATACGGATACCTGCCTTGCTGCGAACACACACACAAGCCCACTTCCTGACTCAAAATCCATGATATGGTTGTACGTTTCGGTAAAGCCGTGGTAGCCTAGTGTGGTCAAGGTATAAGACTCGTGGCAGACCTGCCATGAGTTCGAGCCGATACACGCTAAATACGTCGAAGCTCAAACGAATTCCTATTACTGTGGAGTGGAAGGAGAGGGGGTGTCAGCTCAAGTGTCATCTTCGTCACTTGATCATGATTCAAAATTAACTCAAATGGGCTTATATGCTTTTTAAGCATCGCTAATTTTTTTAGGTTGTCATACCTCGTACTAAAGACTGAATTTTTCTTGCGAGAAACAAATTTGATGCTATCCAGAAATAACGAATATTTGATTCGCTGGCATTTTCAAGCAATCGTATAGAACTGACATCATTATTTGCTTTAAATTTCATGTTTTACTTTTCATGCATAAGCTATCACTTATTTCTGAAGATCCATAAATTTGCTAGAGTCCAATGTGTACCGACCACCTGAGACGACTTTTTAAATATTTAGTATGACCCCTTGAATCAAGGTCTTATTCTGTTACTAAAAATTTGTTTTGAATATAAATGGGTTTCAGTTTTTGATTACGTATTAATGTAATTTTTTTTTTTTTTTGGTTTTGTGTGTGTTATCTTTTCTTTTATTTTGTCTACATAATTCAGAATTTTTTACTATAAAATATATTTCAATTAAGAGAGTGGTATAATTATACAAATTTTTTTAAGACTTATAAAAACTTTTAAACTCAGATAATTACAACTTTTCCCATTCTACTTTTTTTTTCAGTTGTCTACAAAGTATAGATTTATCTGTATTTCATTTAACATAAATTTAATGCTAAATTTCAGTAAAGTAGTGTATAATTCCATTATATAAATAAATTTATTGGATGTATTGCGTCAATGATTAAGACATCATATATTTATTATTATTTACAAATTTCTAGTCGAAAGAGATGATGTAGAATATTTACTGATCATCATTTGATTTAAAGTAATTTACTTCTGTCATATAATCTAAGGTTGCTTTAGTGCAATGGTCTTCAAACTGTGTTTCACGGAGCCCTGGGGTTCCACAAGGCATACCCAGGGGTTCCATGAGTCACATTAAAAAAAATCGAAAAGAAATAAATATGTATGCAAAATGGATTCACGTTCTCTATGAAATTTATATAATTACAAGTATCTTAAGCTCATCCTATTAGTTAAAACTGAAAAATTTATTTATGTATAACAACTTTATTTCGCAGCAATTTTTAAAACTTTATTATAATATAATAAAAGCTTATTAAAACGCTCGTGCGCGCGTTTTATCTTTATATATATTTCCTGCTAGATTGTGAATAGTCTAGTTCTTATACTCGTTAGTTAACCACTGTCTTTCAAAACTAAATAGTTTTCTAATTGAAAATGCACCTTTTTGCATTTGTGAGAAAAAACGCCTGTAATGGAGAGGAGAGGAAACAACTTATCAACATATCAACAGATTCGATGTTAACATCTAAACTTAAGCAAGAACAGCTCCAAAATTTTAGGTTGCTAATTCATGCAAAATGCACAGTACTTTTCATACAGCCATAAATATTTTAATGCCATTCAGAACATTGCATGTAAGGGAGATGTGTTTCTTAACGTGAGCGGCTACATAAACAAAGTATAAAAACAAATTACACTCGGAATATGTAATGCGATTGCAGTTAATCTCAAAAGACCTAGACCAACAATTTGCGTGAAAAAAAGCAAACACAGATCCCAGTTACTAAATAGGGTGCATGAGTAGGTGATACTTGGATCACAAATCAATATTATTAATGAGTAAATTATATTAAGAAAGTCGATTAGAATTCCTTAATAATAAATGTAATTCTTTTTTAATTGTCTTTACATAAAGCATCTATAACATGTTTATCTACTTTAAATATTATTTTGAGATATATTCTCTATAAGTATATTATATATATATATATATTATATGTATTGCAGCGTTTCTCAAATTGTGGGGCGCACCTCCTTTGGGGGCGTGACAACTCTACGAGGAGGGCGCGAGCATATTGAAAAGTCGAAAACAAAAGATTATTTATAGAAAAAAATTACTAATTTACAGAAAGAAGACAAATAAAATACAGTCTGACATTTACACTGATATATTACAATTATAAATGTATCAGAGCTACACAATGTATTTTCTAATTAATTTAACAGTACTTAATGAAGAACATGTTTAATAATTATCAGTGATCCCATGGGGTTCTCATATACAAAATTGTATACAAAAATTAACTCTTATCTTAATAATTTGTACGGTTTATAATTAATACCTTCACTGCCGATTAAAAGTTACGCGGTTCGCTTCCCAGTGCCAACTGTTTTCAATGTAGGGTATATGTGATGTATATTAGGAAGGGGGGGAGGAATAAAGAAGCAAATAATCTGAAATAAATAAATCTTTCGCAAACAATGTCAAGGTCCTTTTACTGCATTCCAAAGCCTTCGAAATAATTTTATGGATATCAGTGCACAGAAAAGATCGTAATTCGGTACGTCATATATATACGTTCGGGAAAATTAACGCTTTGGCTGAGCGAGTCGTTTATATATGCCGGTGGTACTTAAGAGGTCAAACACGTATCGTAGTTTTAGCGTCAAAGTATAGTATTATTGAATTCAATGCATTGTTATTATATGAGGGGGGGCGTGATGAAATTATGATTGAATATTGGGTCACGAATATTGAAACTTTGAGAAGCAGGGGATATAGGAATATGGAATGGGGCTCCACGAAAACAATATCATGTACTAGGGGTTCCACAAAAGCACCTTCATGTTCTAGAGATTCCGCGAGTTGAAAAAGTTTGAAGACCACTGCCTTAATCTATCATTTGTATTAACATTAAATGCATATTTATGCATATTCATGAATGCATGTTCCTTTTCAGGCACTTTGTGTGTATGCTTTTTATGCTATGATTTTAAAGCAATATCCGTTACAAACATTTCATCAAGTTTACTTAAATGTTCTGGAAAATTAATTTAGCAAGCAGCTCTATCAGTAACTTTGTGAAGGTCTCCTTGGACCTCACTTTTGAGAACGAGAATAAATAGGAGTCATGTAAGAACCAGAAGCCATTTTTATAAACAACTTTCTTTATTTGGTTATCTTATCCAAATAGAATCAAAGACTTATTAACAAATATATCTAACTAGTATTATGAGGTTTTAAAGGTAATATCCTTTAAATTAACTTAATTAATGATCCAATTAATTAACAATTAAATAACGATCACGCAGAGATTACCATGATAAGAGATCTCAGAATTATATTTAATAATGTTCCTATTGAACATTTAACTTTAATCTCACTCTTAAAACTTTAATGAGACTTTAATTATAAATCAATAATTACCAACGGAATCTCAACTCTTCTTGGAGTTAAATTATCTCCAACAAGAAATCTTCAATTTAACTTCACTATAACTTTCTGCTTCAATCTCTATCTCCTACTGCTCTAACTTTACTATTCCGTTTGACTTAAATACTTTATCTAATCTGCATAACAAGGAATCCTATCCGCTTTTTGGAGTTGATTGGAAATAGGTAGGGAATTAAATTTCCCTAAAAAGGACGACTCAGAAGGTTAGTGATAAAGTTCCGTATAGATTTGTCACAACTTCCTGCATTTATATTGAACTATTATTCATACATTCTTTTTATCAAAAGGGTTCAAGACATTTTACTCATGATGACATAATTGAATGAAATTGTTGTTGGAAAAGAATTATATATGTGGGACATCAATTGCCTAACTTCAACCGTTGTATATATACAGTCGTCTCTTTCTTATATTTCCTTATTATTTGAATAAATTTTGAGTTACCGTGAAAAAGAAAATGAAATATTATGTAAATTTCTCTTATACCAAAATCCATTTTGAGTCTATAAGTGAGATTTTTGTGATATCTAAAAGTGCTGTCAAAATTTGAAATTTAAGTAGAGAAAATGATGCTGAATGTTTACCCCAATTGAATTCAATCAAATATTCAGCTGAATCTAAGCATAAAAGTACTTTAATGGAAAAATAACTTATATAAAAGATTTTGTTACAAAAGTTATCTTTCCAATGATTTTTTTATATCAATGTAATAAAAGAAATGTTTCACACATCCTTTAAATATAATTTTATCACGAGTATTAATTTGAATGAATTTAGCCTTACAAATTCATACACGACCACTCAAGACAAATTCCTATTGATACAAACTTCAAAGCATTCGACAACTTAGAAAATTTAATTATCACGAAGCAGATTCTCTTTCTATGCATAATTATGAGTCATACTTTCTGTTTTTTTTATTTCTTTGTGCCTTACATCAACTACTTTTGTATAGAATAAAATTTATTAAAAGTGTATCTTAGCATGTTTCTATTTCTTGTGTCAATTAGAATTTTTCTTCTGAATTATTTCTTCCTAATAAGTCATTTTTAGTCTCTAAAACAAATATGCACTTAACACACTAAGTTTAATTTCAAATAAACATATATCAATAATATAATGAAATGAGAAAAAAATTATTGAACTCTTTCTCACTTATAGAAAAAGCAACTTCTTTTTATCGGTTAATAAATTTAAGCATTACTGAATGAAACAAATTTTTAAGGGTGTGATTAGATGTAATATTTTGATTATCATATCTATTGTTAAACTTTGTAAAGGCAATTAGAAATAGATGCTTAACATATGGTACATAACATACATTTTAATTCAACCTTTATCTATTAAAATTCAACAAGTGACTTATTTTTTATATGAGAATATAACCATTGAAGGATTATTGGCTTAAAATGTTGTTCATTACAAATTTTAAGTCACAGAATTTACTAAAACTTTGATTTGAAATGTTTTTTTTAGAAAGGACCAATTTTGTTTACTAATATCTTACTTTATTTCGTTTTATAATTAAATTAGTTGGTTTTTAGCAAATTAAGCGCTATGAAAGGAATTATTTATTTATAAGAAGAAACAGTCATTAAAGAAGTAATTGAGATTGCTTAGTTAATTAAGCAGTATAAAATAAAATATTTATAAAATAAATATGAAAGGAAGTAATCAAATTTTGATTAATAAAATTAATTGGGATTTGAGATTCCTAAGTGTATATATTTCTTTAAACTCTCCTCTCTTTTTACACGCAACGTTTTCTTTTTATATTCTTACAAATAAATATTGTAGTATTATAGAAAATTTTTTAAAAAATTTGTTGGTTTAATTTAATTTTTCTATAAATTGTATAATAATTAACGAAACTTTACTTCAGATATCCAAATATGTGTAATTAACCATGTATTATGTACATAAATTAACATCCGAATTTTTTTTAAAAAAGACAATCAAAGTCCAACTGCTTGTTAAAATAATTGAATATTATAATAGCATTGAAATTTTTTTCCCGTAAAATAGTCTTTAGCATATAATAGTTTAAAATAGAATAGAATGGATGTAAGATTAATAATGAGATTACAATTGTTCATACTTATTTACTGCGATTATAAACGTTTATAACTCCATTTATATTATTCTAGCGTCTTTTAAAAGGAAGATTCACAATAATAATCTTGAAAGGGCTCTAAAACAAAAAAGTGTTCCACTCCATTGCGAATACAGCTCATTATTGTGTTGACATAGAACGCGGAAGCTACGCACTATCGATTCCTTTTTCTTTCTAAATATCGATTTTAAGTACCTTCGATCTTTTACAGCCATAAATTTTGGTATTATTTACATTATCATTCATTTGTTTTCCTTAACAGAATTATTTTTAAATATAATAAAAATGTTTCATTGTTTATCTTCTACCACATGTTTTAACCATTAATAGTTAATGTTAAAGTGACATATATATGGGCAAAAAAACCTACATTGAAAAAAAATACTTTTTCTTTTAGTAAAACAATAAGTTCTTGTCAAAAGCGCAATTTAAAGTAAATTGCGTTGTTAATGAATAATATAGATGTCAATTAGCCCTAATACAAATAACCATAATGCTAACACTATTTGCGTGTTTACCTCAATACCATTTCTGTAAAATACATTGAACAATGCCTTTTAAAATACTAAAAATAAAATACGGTTATTTTTAGAATATAATACACCTTAGGATACACCTAATATAAGCTATTTATATGGCTTAATTCAAACACGCACACAGCTAATTATTGATTCATATTTTTCTTTTAGAATATTGATTTTTTCCCAAAAAACCATAACAGTCCTTACTCAGCTATCTTTTACTTATTAATTCGATATTTAAAGTAAAAAATCCTTCTATTATCATTTAAAAGCTATTTTAAAACTACGGAAATAACTTTATCTACTCGTTTCATTTACGAATATTTGTGAAAAAGCTGTTCAATCGATCCATCTGCTAAGCCTAACGCGCAGAATGACCTTCCAAAGAGTTCCATGATCCGAAGGGTTAGCTTTGGCCGAAAAATGTAAACGAAACAGTGACCACTCACCTCTACTAAATAGTACTTCCGATACATGTATCAGAGCTATCCCTTGTCTATCATGTTTGGATTGGAGTGGACAGCGGTGGACAGTTTTCGAAGAGTCATTCAGAGAGACAGCGTGTACCCTCTTGCCTTTCGATCTGCGACGGCAGCCAGAAAAGCGGGGGTGATAACAAACAGTTAGGCTTAGTTGTTTCTCAGAATGGCTTGTAGCACTGCGTTATTTATTTCTGTTTCCAATCGACTTCTATTAAATGTCCTAGAATAAAAAATATACTCGAAATTGTCAATGGTGACTTTCAAAACAGAAATATAAAAGCTGTATATTTTTTGTAAGATAGAGGGGAATTTAAAATAAATAAATAAATAAATAAATAATATTGTATTCACTAGGATCGCTTTAATTTTTGGATATAATGCATTTTTTCTAGTTAATTAATATTTTATTTTAAGGTAGTAAATTAATACTAATATACGTAATATGTGTGTTTTTAGTGTAAATAATACAACCACGAATGTTTTTATAACTTTAAATAAATATTTTAAATTTTATCAAAGCATTTATTTTTTTCCGTGCAATGCAACTTTTGTGACGGAATATTTTAAAGTGTGACGTAAAAAAATTATGAGCTTTTTAGAATTAAACATAATAATGTTTTTTGAAATAAAGAAAAATGCTTCCTTATTTTATTTTAATGCCGTTTCGGAAATGTTTTAATTTTTGACATAAATAGATCAAATTATATTTTTAGTTAAATTACAATGTTATATTAACAAGAATTTTATTAAAAGCCCATGCAAAAATTTTCATCGTACGGTATTTATAATAAAATATTTTAGTAAATTAAGTTATCCCATAAGAATTATTTCAATTTTTTCCATTCGATATTTTTTGTAAACTATAAAAAGCAAAATTTTAATAAGATAGGGAAAAAAATTACTATTAATGCTATACGAAACACACATTTTGGAAATTTTTATTTCTGGTTTGTAATCAGTATAAAAATATATTCTTTATTATAAAAATAAAACATGTACTTTGAAATTCCAGCTAAAAGAGAGAGTTTTTTTAAATATATATTTGTTAATCACAAATACAAAACGATACTTTCAATTCTGATTTTTGTTTTAGTAGTCATGATTTTAAAATATTTAGAATCAAAAGTTCCTTTGAGAGAACTTAAATCGATGAAAAGCTTTTATTTTAAGCAATCATTTATTCATTATGATTATGACAGAAAAACTTTTTCTACTTAATCTATTTATTCTTCTTAATATCAATTATCTATGTATTTTTTAAAATGGATTATTTAAGTAAAATAAATTGAAAAAATAAATTGAATGACGTCATGATTATAAAATTTATTGATAAATGTGCTTTGTAACTATGTAAAAGAAATCGATAATGGCATTAAATAAAATTTCCTACTGGCAATTGCAACATTTGTTGTAGGTGGGTAGATATTTTTTATTAATCACAGTGTGAAAGTTTAATAATATTTATTGTTTAATAAGAATCATTCACCATATCCTTGTTTAATATAAATAATTTTACTTTTATTCTAAATTAGAACTTTTAGTACAGTAATAAGAAATCGATCAGGTATTGCTCTTGTTATACGTATATGAGAGTATTTTTGAAATATATAATAAATAATAACTCATATTTATATCATCATCATCCTCTTTATCAACATTTCTCATAATGGAAAACTATTTATTTTTATTTCAATGTTATTCAACTAAACTTATAGAAATTAAATTATGTATTTAATATATTTTATTAGTGGTAGATTATTTTGTCATTTGAATGATTTTACGACCGAAGTTTAAATTAGCATTACTCCCGTAGATTATAAATCTCATTTCGTATAAATTCAATTGATCATCTTCCAGTTTTTCATAACAATCAGGGACCATTTATACATCTATACTAAGGCTGGCTTACCAGAATATTAATGTTCTTTCATATAAAACATAAGTGCAAAATTTTGAAGCATGTGTTATGTACCTGTTTTCATACTTTTAGATTGAATGAAAATATTTTAGTTATGAAATATTTAAGGATTTCAGTTATGGTGAAAATTTCGAAGCTTCAATCAGAATATTAAAATTTATTTTATGTTTTACCCAAAGTATTTAAAGGCTTAGTTTTCTAAAATTGCTTTTTACATTCCCATTGCGATTTGTAAAATAGAATTATAATTATTTAAATTTAAGTTAGACACACACACATTCTTAACGACGGTAAGCAAAGATTTTTTTCATTATTTTTTTTTGCGAAACGTTATTTTTTAAAATATTATATCTTTGAAATTTCATTCTTTTGAAACTGTCTTAAAAAAGAAGTTTAAGCTATGTATATTAAGTTAAGATAAGTATGAAAGTTTAGTATTAGCATAAGAAATTTTAATGAAATTATAATGACATTTTTCAATTTATCGTGTCGTTGCAAGTACTCAAGATACGATAAAAAGTTTTACATATCACTTAATTCTGTGTTCACATACTAATGAATCATGATTACACCTTTCCATTCGATACAGAATATCTTTGATAACAAGTTGAGTGTTCAGTGATCTTATTTAACAAATTTATTTTTTAAAATACTTTAGATATAGTTTTTAAGTTGCAATTTAGGGAAGATCATTGTAAGTGTCAAAATGTTTACTTTCGATATGTTTTCATAAAAAAATTGGTTCATTTAACAAATTTACTCTTTTTTTTTCAAGATTAAACCTTCTACTTAAGTTAATTGTTTATAGCTGTATTATGTACATCAATGATTCTCAACGTTAAGATTTTCCCCTTTCTACAGACTCTGAAAGGCCTCGTGGAAAAAATTGAAATATGTTTTGATTACTAAATAGTTGAAACGACTCAATTAGAACTTGTATTAAGTTAAGTTGGGGAGGGATATTCAAAATCTTGGGGGGGGAGGGTCCGCGATGTCACTCTGATATATAAAGAGGGGCCACGGCGATCGAAAGTTTAAGAACTGCTTTTTCACATATATTTGACCAACTTCCTTATTATTTAAATGTGATGTACATCATATCTAAATAATAAGGAAGTTGTGGTCAAATATATATGAAAAATTTATGTAATATACTTAATACTTTGTCATGATTAAGGGAATATTTTTATTCATTTTAAAATTGTTGATTGTAGTACTTAATTATAATCATCTGCATTTTAATACAGAATGTCAAAATAAAACGTATGTCAAACGCAATTACATAAACGATATTGTTAAAAAAACGAACCAACTAATCAATTGGCGCCAATGATAAGACATTCGCTGATTGTACTTAGTTATTTTAATTTATTGTATCATGTAATAATATGTTTCTGTGTTTTTCGACATGTTTGATGTTTTTCCGGTCAGTGTAATTTTTTGTGCAATAATAAATGTATTTGATCAAATAAAAACAAATGTCTGATAATGACAAATAATTCAATGACAATAATTTTATTCCATTCCCTTAAAATTATAAAACACATTGTTATGTAATTTTCTTATCATATTTATTTATTTTACGTCGAAAAACAAACAGTTACATTCCATTATTTACTCTTAGCAACCTTACGTTCCTATAGAACAGAAGTTCCCTAACTTTTTGTCTCATAGACCCTTTGCCATGTTTTTCGGTTTGGGGTAGACCCCTACTTACGTAATATTGAATTTTTGCAAATTTATCAACTTAAATGTCTTTTAAACAACTGGTGCAGAGCTACTTTAAAAATTTTAATTACATCTGTAATGAAGTATAAAGCTTAAAATTTAAGAAAAACATGTTAATTAATATGAAATTTAATTGATACATAAAACAACTGACCAACAAACAAATTTTAATAATAATAGGGATAAATAAGAGGCTTCATCAACAAATTTTCAACATTTGTCATCAAGCTTGTCAGGCTTAGCCCTAAATTTCCTCGGTTAGTAACGTGTGTGTCCACTCTTTTTTTAAATTAAGTTTATTTATTTTGGAGATTGACAACCACGCTGAAACTTCTTCTTACAAGGAAAAGAAATTAAAAAATTTCTCACAATACTCTATAATTCAAGATGAATAACAGGTATGTCTTTTTAATACCAAAATTGCTGACATCCGTTTCTAAACTTTACTTTAAGATCTCCGTTACTGCCTATTCCGATCAGTTCCTCTTGTATAAAGTGACATTTTTCTTTCAATGTGACCGTATAAATTCATTCATTCATGCATCACTATTGTTATTACCGTAGTCAATGCATTCTAAAACGAAGTTTCAAAATCTGAATAAAGAGTAATTTAATGTTGAATGTAGGTCAAAACGTCATTTTCCTGCAAATTGTCTGAGGCCAATTAAGAAACTGAAAATTCGCGACGTCCAATATTGTACTCCTTCAGCTTAAATCTGGCAAGAAACACTGAATTGATGGTCCTTGTTGTAATAAAATTTATCCTGTCACCTTATAACGACAAATTAACCTCATTAAATTTAGTAAATAAATCTGTTAAATAGGTAAAAAAAATCTGGTTTCCATTCGATTAAATTTTCTTTTAAAATTTAAGTCACGATCTAGTTTAATGATAGCCTTTATCGCTTAGACCCCCATTTACACCTCATAGACCCTCAAATTATTTTTCTGCTGTCGTGGACCCGTTGCAGGTAGTCATAGACCCCTGGGTGTCTATATAGACCACTTTGGGAATCACTGCGATAGAAGCTCAGAAAGATCTTTGTAAGTACCAAATGTTAATTTTTAATGCGTTTTCTTCAAAATAATTGGTTTAAAAGCAGTGAAATACTTTTAAAGAATATTTAAGTTACCTTTCATAAATATTCCCAATATTAAACATTCTACTCTTAAATTGAATTTGAATACTATTACATGTCTAAATATAAGAGAAAATTGTTCACATATAAGTGATAAAAAAGCTGTGCTGAGCCATTTATAAAAAGTACTAAATCATTAAAATCCCAATACTCTTTTTAAGTAAACATGGATGCTTAAAGCCGTCACTTTTTTATATTAAATTAAATTTTAGAAACGAAATGACAACTATCAACATTCAAGGACTTAAGACATTAATCAAAATACAATTTCGAAAATATTGCTCGTATTATATTTTTGCGAACAATAAATACCACTCGAAATTTATAAGTACTCATAAGAAAAAATCATGACACATATCCTGTTACTTAAACAGATTTGGATATTTAACACCATCATTATCACAGGATGAAATTATCTTTCAAGAATCAAAACGATTACTTAAGTCACGTCAGATTGGATCGCTCCAATGTCATTATCAATCCCCTCGGAATCGATTCAAAAATTTCCTCTTCATATTTTCCCAATGGATAAAATTAATGATTTCACCGAACGCCAGTGACTCAAGCATCTGAAAAACCATCGAATTAATTTTTTCCCTCCATCAATAGAGCAGACTCATAAAAAGCACTTGTCGACTTCCCGATTCCACTTTTGCATTTAATCGATACCACGAACTAGACTATTAATGGTTCCTCTAGTTGATCACCCTGGAACCTACCTCAACCCGGTTCGAGTTTCGTAAAAACTATACTCTACCCCCTACCCTGAGAACCAATGCACCCCTTTTTTTCCTGATAGATCAATACATTATACTTCAAGTGGCGTACCTTCCTTCATTAATTCCTATTTTGGAACAAAGGAGGTGATTTATATCTGCATACATATATGCGCACTATTTTTATATTGCGGAGGAATACAGGAGATGTAGGAAACAGAAGGCCATTAGTGGAATTTTCGATAGATCTAAAAGGTTGTGCTCAAGTGGTAACAGCAGGTTTTCATCGCACATTGGAAATCAGTTGTTTATGGGATACTTTGTGGTGAGATAAGGGTTCAGGATTTTATGAATTATGTATTAGTTTACCGCCAAGCGTTGTGCACTAATTTGCTTTTAAAAACGTTTTGAGGAGGGAACTAAGTTTTAGCCTTCGCATGCATGCAACATTTTCCATTATATTCGGATGGGGTGGATATTAGAATTTGTTCCCTTGCTTACTTTGTTCTAAATTGCATTTTTGTACGAGAGGAATTATAAGATTGAGAGAAAGATTGAATTGCATCGAAGATAAGGGGTATTTAGGAATTAATTTACATTCATGATTATTTGTTTTTGTAAGATCAATGCGAAATAAGGAAAAATGTAATTAGACAAAAATATAAAGAACGACTAAGCTTTAACTTGAATTTCAAAAAAGTTTTGATTATACGAGTTTATTAAGTAATGTTAAGTATTTGTGTACGTAGAGAATGGAATATATAATGGTAGGTTTAAATAAAAAGAGTAGCTTTCGCGTGAATTTGGGTTAAATATTCAATTTAATCTCTATATCTTATTAATGACTTTGGATATGCGTTTATATTCAAGCCTTCTAAGCCTTTCTTAGAAGGCTAAAAAATGACTCTTGACTCATTTTCTTAGCCTTTTACTAAATATTTAGAAATATTAGAAAATGAATTCAAAAAATAAAAATTAAAATTAAATCCTTTATAACAGAAAAAGGAAAATCATTAAAAAAAAACCATGGAGATAATATCGGGTGTTTCTAAAAGAATATATATTGGAGCTTTAACGTTTTATAGTATTTATCACATGTAAGTTACAAGTATAATTCATACATTGAATGAAATAGTAATTGAAACAGTTTTACCTACAAGTTTACAAATGTTAAATGTGAACCTCATTCGTCACAAGGGACAAACAAATCAAGTCCATAAGCGAGTTCATCCCAAACTTTTTTTTCAGTGTATCTGAGGAAATTCTTATCTGCTTCTATCCTGTGTCTTAAGTCTGAAAAGTCAGCTGGTAGCAGAGAGAAACGTACACACAATCCTTTATGAGCCCTCACAGATAAAAGTCACATGGCGTCAGATCGGGTGAACGTGGCGGCCATACGATACAAGCTTTATCGGGAATCTCTTTGTGGCCAATCCATTGTTTGGGTACAGTGATATTTAACCAATCGTGTGCTGAGATATGCCAGTGAGGCGGTACACCATCTTGCTGCCAAATGAAGTTATTGGGTTCACTTTCTTCCAATTGAGGAAATAGCCATAGCTGTAGAGCATCAAGATAGGCAGAACCAGTTACAGCCTTGTTCGTGCCGTACTTTTTTCCCTTTACAGAGACAGCCAGTTGTTTCAAACTGAATATACTACCTAAGAATGTTATTATCATTTGGAGGATCACAACCGAACTTAATATGGAAGCCTCGTTGCACAGTAATAGCAGATTCTGTCTTTGCAAACTGGAAATTCAAAACGCTTTCTGTTTACTAGTCGCCAATTTTTTACCAGCGTGTTGATCGGCAAGAAAGGGGAAATAATTAGCTTTCGTTCCGCGCACACATCCAGCAAACAGAACTGTTTCAGTTGCTCTTTCATTCGATGTGTGAGTCATACTAATATGTTACATGTAATGAGTACTATAAAGCGCGTTAAAACTCCGATATTCTTTTAGAAACCAACCCGGTATTTAAAAAGAACTTAATAATTATATATTTGATACTTTTGTTTACTGAATAGTTATTACTGTGGTTCCGTTCTTTCTGAAAGAACTGTTTTTAACTTATTCCTTTAAAGCTCATGTTGCAGTACTGAAATAGCTGAATGTAAGTAAATACATAGAATTCAATTTCTTATTACAGTATGTACAATAGGCGCATATACAGAACATAAATAAGATCAGAAGAAAAACAGACGAATCGATTATGTTGCGTAAAGAAGAGATGAACAGGTTTTAACGGAGAAAAAGAAAAAATTAACAGATTTTAGGAGAAAAGAACCGACAGGTTCAGAGGTGAAAAAAATTGATGAGTGGTTTTAATAGGTAAAGAACTATCACTCTAGAAAATGAACAGGTTTAATTTGAAATCGGAATAAAGTTCTTTCGCTTTTCTAAAAGAGCAGTTTCATAACAGGCTGTACCTTTGTTCCTCACCTCTAATAATGACTCAGGGCTGTTACATATTGGAATTTTAACGTTGGAATCAACGGCATTAAATTCAGGATTCTTATAAAATATTAGTCCCAACATGTATAATCTTACAATTTTTGTTATGTTGCTTCTTTTTGAATTCCTACTATTAGCTCACACTCTTTCTATATTTATTTATTTATCTTGGTGGAATTTTCAATCGTTAATAAAATACATTTTAAACCGCTCAATTGAACTGAAATTTTATATACATGATTATTTTGAATGACAATACAATAATTTTAATTATAGTTAATAAAAATTAATTGATTAAAACTAATTATTTTAAGAATTATAAATACAGCCACGTTGGCATCATTTTTGGCGATTTGTGTCAAAACTTGAAAAGGTTTTTTTCTCACATTTTAAAGCCTTCAGTTGAACTGAAATTTTATAGACACCATTGTTTTGGATGAAAATGCGATACTTTAATGATAATGAATAAAAATTAATTACCACTTAATGTTGTGATTCTGTCATTTGTATATGCATATTTATATTAATTGTAACTATTTAATAAAAAGTAGCCAAAATAAAATTTTTCTTTGTTGATCTAAGTAGGAATTGACTTAATTTTTTTTATATATTACTTGTGTGTGTGTGTGTTTTAAAAAATTATTTTTGTCTCAAGCTGTAGATTTTGTGGTTTTATAAGTTTAAATAAAATAGCTGTTTGACAGATTAGATTACTTACGTAATAATACATTAATAACTACAAACTGAACATACACTTGATATATTCTCCTTTTACTTAATAATAATTGATTATTCTTTTTTAAGTGAATTAAGAATTAAGTTTATGTAAGATTATAAATAAACCATAATTATAAGAGTTGACTTGAAAATTAAGTGGAGATGTTATATAAATTTAAAAGAAAAAAGTTAAATGATTTCCAAGCCGTTTTTTCGGTTCATTACAAACATTGTTTAAAACTAAATATAAGATTTCGAAAAAACAAATTAAAATTAAGTTAAATCTCTAGAGTTAAGTATTACAATTTAGCAAAGTATAGTTTATTGAACTTAATATATCGCAAATCGTGTAATATATTTTTTCCCTAATACAACATAGGAGGAATTGTACTCCATGAAACACATATTGATAGATAGTAGTATCACTGAATTTTTTCAAAACACTACATTATTAAGCAGAAATTCATTATAGCTATCTTGAATTTTTCAATTATTGATTAAAATTCCCAAATTCCCTTTTCAATTTTATTTTAACAAAGAATATGTACAGTAATTTTTGATTCCAAAGGAATGATTTTAAAATATTGTTAAATAATCTTTCAAAATGATCAGTTTTTAATTTAATTTTCAAGTTTATATAAAGAGACCACTGTTTTATAACAGAAATTAAAAATGCAGGTTGTTTCATAATTAGTGTGGCCAAATTTAAAAGCATATAACTATTTATGGTTAATGATAATCACTTTATTACCAATTTCATTTAAAATGTTTCATTTAAATTACCAAACTAAATATATTTATTAGTGGGAGTAAATAATGGCTCCGAAATTAGGTCCTCAAATCTGGAACACAATTATAAAGCTTTTGAAGAATGGTTGCTCAAATTCTGTCCTACATAAAGGCTTTAAAAAAATCAGGAAACACATTTTTCTAACTGATTACTATTTGAACTTCAAAAAGAAATAACATTTGGCTGGAATCAAAAGCTCCAGGACAAAATGTGGACGATAGGAAGTTCTTGAAAAATAAAAAGAAGCTAAAAAGACTTATCGTTGTAGAAAATCCTCTGCGTCAAATATCTTTAGAAAGAAACTACAGGTTTAGCAAGCGACAATTTGTTGTTAGATAAAGAATATCGGCTGGAAAAAATGAACAGTGTTTAATGCTACGCAAAGGTAGATGCAAAACATGGATAACTTCTGATGAAGCACTATTTCATCTACATCTACAACTGGAAAAACGATGATGCAATATATTTCACGTGAAAAGCATCGCAAAGAGGCAGCTGTTTTGAAAAAGGCAAGTTGGAAGTCAGGTGTGTTATGATACGGATAGGAATGTCCTCTCAAAGCTTAACAAAACCATTTTTTGTAGAACCAAAGGCTAAAATTGATGCTACACATTACCAGAATTAAATTTTGAAGCATATGGTCAAAGAAAGTAAATATCTTTACTCTAAAAGATAACTTCGTTTTTTCACCAAGATTCTGTACCGAGTTATACTGCAAAATCAACTATAAAATATCTGAAAGATAAAAAAATAAATTTTCCTCCACCTGAGAAATGGCTGCCATCATTCTCTGATTGTGCTTTTTGCAATTATTTTTCATGGGGATATTTAAAAACAATTAAATAGACGTAAAATAAGAACACTTCAAGGGCTTTAAATAACAATCAAAGGTAAAGTTGGAAAAATACCCCCTCAAAGTGATTGAAAAAGCTATTTTGGCTTAGTCTAAAGGTTTACATAAAGTGTATAATGATGAAGGAAACGTCATTGAAAACGTCATTGAGGGGAACGTCAAATAAATTAATTCAATAAAAATTTATGGTACTCTGAAATTGGGGTCACATTATTTTTGAATCTATCTGTATCGACACTTTGATTTTTAGTGTTACTAAGGTGGAAAAAATCACTGTAAAAGTATTTTCCCTGTTCACACGATTTCCCCGCCGCAAAAGCAAACACCGTGAAAAAAGATTTTGGACAACATTTAATTTCTTTTTTTAATGTATTTTTCCCTTACAATTACTCAAAACATTTAGTACTCTTATGACAGTTCTGCGTATGCATTTTTTTTTGTATATTCACGTATAATTTGAAAATTTCATCGGGAAAAAAAAGCCTACATATAATTTAAAAAACACTAAGGGAAAAGGAAGCTTTTCAGATTTTTTAATGAAAACAACTACTTAAATATATATGCACTAAATATTTTTTTAATGTTACATATTAAACTTTTTAAATATTATTATTATTTAACTAAAATTACATCTAACATGAACACCATACTGAAGTATTTGTAGCCAATTTTTTCTTTGAAGGTTTCTGATGTAAAATTGGAGCGTAGTTGTAGTTCTGAGATTATTGTATCTTTTAGTTCTACGTTATTTAGGTTGAACGAAGCTACAGTTTTTTTCTATTTATTTTCAATTATTTCATATTAAAAATATCTAACTAGTTTGAATTTTTCTCATATAGATATTATAATTAATATTTCCTTGAAATGACACTAATCTCCTGGTGTCGTCCTAATCACTCGATCGTCGCTCAAAACTATGAGGTCCACCATTAATAATCTCTATGTTACTCCTGAGAGAGATGTTAATAAACAATAGTGCATTAAATCAATTATCTTCCCACCCATACCAAACATGTTTGACTCAAAAATGTTCTATTCTGCTTTTCATTTTATAATTTATATACAAAGAAATGAAAATGTGTGTGTATGTGTGAACGAGAACAATATTTAAAATAGTACATATCAGCTACAAATTGGGAACCGATTTATTGTAAGAAACCAAAATTATATTTTTATCTTGTAATATTAATAGATTATACGAGGTGACTTGCTGAACTTAAATGTCAAGCTTCCAAAATATTCCCCTTTGATAATTATTTCCTTTTATAATTATTAAAGTAATAAATGAGAATTATAAAAAATTCTCACAATTATCAAAAATAAATGAACTAAAATACTCTAGAATATTCAAAAGTATAAAAAGAGAGTTCTCTTTCTTTTTTTGCAAGTATTGATTTACATAGATTTATGGTTTAAACACAAAATAGACGAATGTGAATAAAATTTTAAGAAAAATTTTAATTAAAATTCTTTTTTTAAATTACATTATTTACATGCTTAAAAAATAACCCTTTTGAACATTATTTTGAAATCAAATAATATTAATGAAATAAATATACTTATTAATACATGAACTTGCATAGATTTATACATATATTTTTCGAATATATATATATATATATATATAAGCTTTTTATTCCATAAATTTCTGCTATTTATTAAAAAGTGCTACATTCATTTTGATTACAAGGTGCTTATACACTTAAGTTGCAATGTTGCTTATTTTTTTACAATTATAATTATTCTGAAACTCAATTTTAATTTGTTAAGATAATATTTAATATGAGATCAAGCCTACTTTAAAATTAAACTCTACTGTCATGAAAAAATTTCATTAGATTTAGCTTATAACCGTTAAAGTTCATTTACAGTCTAGAATTTAAAGACACCTTTTCATTTTTATGGCACTTTTTTGTGTGTGCGTGCATCAATACTGCTGTCCTTAGCGATACCTGTGAAGGAGACAGAAATTTACGATGTTCGTCTATCGCGGAGCATCTTGGGATACGTGTAGAGATCATTCACAGAAGGTGTGTGCACGATGGATAAAACTTGTCTCAGGATTCAGGGGTTTCTTCTTCATAAATGTGCCGATGTCTGCACAAAAAAACAGCCAGAGTCAATATTTTATCTCTTTAACAAATGCAAGGCTGGAGGGAGGGGGGTATTTGGCCATTCAGCGTATTTTGATTTTTCGAATTTCTTCGCTTTTTTTTTTTTTTTTTTGAATAGCTTTATTTTCCTAGGGAAGTTTTTCTTAACCTTTGGCTTTGTTTAAAAAAAATAAATTTTTTATCTTTTATTACTTTTTTAAGGTTTATTTTTTAAATAAGTTTTTTTAAGAGAATAAATTAAATGTGGGGGAAATGATGTATATATATAACTAGTATTATAGATGTGTGTCTAATCATCTATTCACTTGTCAATTTTTCTTCATGATTCCATTTGTAAAAGACACTAATGCTTTTTGCAAAAGGAGAAACTTGGCAAGTTTATGATGATTCTTTACATCCATTAAAGGCTAATTTATAGAAAAAAAATTACAAATATTTATTATATACAATCGGACCTCTATACAACGAAGTCGCTAACTCCCGAAAAAAAGTTCGTTATATAGAGGTTCGTTATATAGCTTTCAATTTTCTTTATAAGCAACATAAAACAAATTTTAAACTCATAAACACTATAAATTAGAAAGCAATTATTCACGCCTTTTTGTAGATTAATATACATTTATTTTATATATCTTACTTATCAAAAAAAGAAAAGAAAGAAAAAAGAAAGAAAAACTACAAGGAAAGTTTCTTGACGCTTTTACTTGAAGAATTAAATTTTTATCTCTGATATTCAAGCATTTATGCTTTGACATTTTGAAGCCACAAGAAACGAAGTTACCAGTACTACTGATCAATGAACACTACTCGAGGACACAGGAACATGAGACAAATCCTCTGAGGGTGCAAGGGGATATCGAAGATGTTTCTACTAAACTGAACAATGGGGGCTTAAGGTTACACTTCTTGGATAAAACGTCTAGAATTCTACTGCTTTCGGGGAGTTAGGCACCTAATAAAACCAGTTTAAGATTTATGAACACCATAAAATGTGTTAGAAGAGAAAATAACTTGAAATGTCTAGAAATATTTCAAAAATAGAGGGGAAAAATTGAATAACAAGAGAAAAAGTTAGTTATATAGAAAATGCACTTCACTATAGGGAGGTTATTTTACGAAGAAAATCATGAAATGTTCTTGGTTCCAGGAAAAAGTTCGCTATATAGAAAAATTCGTAATATAGAGGCTCGTAATATGGAGGTTCGAGTGTAACTAAATAGTTTAACTATCATACATTGAAGTAGGGTGACTGTATCATATTGTAAGGGAGAAAATTAGAGCCCTTCTGCAAAGTCAGGTTTTCGGGTCCCAAGCTGGATCTTACAAAAGATACGTACTTGACGTTAATCATGCTTTGGGTCCCCCGGAATGCGATGCGTTGCGGGGTTGTACGCTACGCCACTGATGCAATTGGAATTTAACGGGGTTTAACGAGCAAAATAATTAAATTACTTTTCTTTACCAATATTAGTTATCAAAATGAAACGATATGTGGTGATAATTAAAATTCAAAATTGTGCTTAAATCTTAACTCTACTACTGTTTTCCCCCTTAAAAGATTCATTCCTAAAATATTTCATTCATTAAAAGATTCATTCATTAAAATATTTAACTGTCAACATTTAATTTTACCTGTGCATTTTACGTATTTATGGTCTGAACAAAAAGTTTGAAGAATGATAAAGGAGTATGATGATCAATAAACATTTTTAAAAATAAAATTAGAAAGAGTGTTAACTATTTTTAATTGAGGAAAACAAGATTTATTTAATTATGTTTTGATTATAAACCGTAAGTAAATACATATATCAAATTATACATTTATTATTTAATTTCGTGTAACACGTTGATTTTTTTTCAGTTATTAAAAATGTTGTAAAAAAAATTCTAATTTTCTTATATTTATGTGATATAACTTTTATCAAGAACTACTTATTCAAAATCCTAGGTTTTGTTCCGAAGAAATGTATTTGCTTTTGAGAATATTGATTACTAAAATAAAAACAAAACATTGATTTGCAGTTTCGAGCGCGATTTGTTATTGAGACTTATATATACCTGCATATGTTGTGCTTTTTTCAATGATATAACATCTATTTTTATTTTTAATGAATGGAATCTCGGGGCAGGAATATTTCTTACTTTCACCGATTAATCAATTTCAATCTTCCTGTTTTTCACAAAGTTTCATATATGCACAATAGATGGCGCTGGTAGGCCCTTACAACTTAATTTGAAGTTTTCCTCTAAATTTGGTTTTTCTTTTTCGTAGCATTTCCGATTATTTTAATATACCAAAATCTGTTGGTTTTTCACGAAATAATGAGATGATCAATCATGTAAGAACAGCAATGATTTTGATGAACTGTAGTTTGTAAGTGAATTAGTATTTAAGTGTGTGTGTGTAATATCAAGCGATAATTTATCACTTACTACAGATAATAAAGCTTTCAGTACAGTCAAACATCAGACATTTTGATGATAATAATCGTTGTTAGAGCTCTCCTATTACCAAGGATTAATTCAGTTAAAAATATTAATGTTTTTTCGGGGTCAAGTCCGTATTTTCAGTTTAATTTTTTACCCGAATAAGATATTTAATTAATTTAAAACGTGGTAAAAACTGATATTGCATAATTATTATTTGTGGAACTTTATTCGGATCACACATTTTTTTTTACAAGAATGAAATCTGGTTTAATTCAGTAAAATATTTTATTATATATTACAAAGAAATATTTTTTTTACTTATAATATAATAATTTTGCAACGTATTTGTACTGATACGTGAATAAAAATGTTCGAATATTCATATTTTGCTTCATTATGATTTCAGATTAACAGAATTTTTAGAGTGCTGTCGAAACGATCTACGAAATAAAGTTTTGATTATTGACTTTTTTTTGGTTGTTGACAATGTTACCGAAAATTCAGCTTCTTACTTATTTTTCCTATTTGAGGACTGCGATTTGCATTTTATAAAATTTTTTCACCATTTAAATAATAGATGGTGATTCCAAAAATTCGTTGTATTGCTCAAAAACTTAATTTGTGAAAAGTTCAAGCAAGCACACTCTCCCATTCACTTTATGAGGTACAGAAACAATAATTATACATTTAATATATTCATGTCAAATATTTATTTTGGAAAATAAATAAACATATATTAAATTCACTCAGAATCAATGTGAATTTTTTTTACATCTTTAAATTAGTGAAAAGGTTTTAGAGTGTGTGCAATATCAACCTTTTTTAAATATCTTTAATTTTGCGTTTTATCATTTAGATCCCCTTTCAAGGGCCAATTTATTGTTTAATACAAAAAAAATACCATAATATCGTCTGAAGCTACTTTATAAACTTTTTTTAACAACTCCTTTAATTTATGTATGTGCTTTGGATATTGCAGTGATTTTGCCAATTTTAATGTATTATTATGACAATCGTATATCACGTATTATATATCGACTGCATACATCATCATTTAATGTATTATCATGTCAATTTTTAGTTTCTCCCCTCAATCTTTTTATAACTGCCCATAAACCATATGGTATGATGAAATATCTCAAATAAATAAGATGAAATATTTTCAAAAAATAGTTATTAAAAGAATCTCGTTTAATAAATGGAATTCTACAGTTTTATAGCAAATTATTCACAGCATTCTGATCAATTTACTTCTAGATATCGTAATTTTAAGTAATATATTTATTTCTGGTAATATAACGACGCCAATCATGTATGAAAACTGTGTTTATTTTAAAAACAAAATTTTTGAGTATGAAAAGTTCAGATAGTTTTTTTAATGATTCAACATCATGTAAAATAAAATAGAATTTTTTTTAATTGCTCAGTGCGATTTGTTATGTATTGCAGAATATCGTAGAAATTTTAATGCACCGAAAAAATTTAAAAAATGTCATCGAATATTTATGTTTTTGTTATTAATTTATATGCTGTTTTGCAATAAAATTACTAACCTCTCGTGGCCATACTAATATTTAATAAAAAGTTTTGAATTTTGACCATTATTATAACTCTAATTCATTTTAACTATCACCATTCAATTAATTTCAGTTGCGCGATTCAAGGGGTGTTGGAAAGCTAAAATCATTATTTTTTTTGACAATTTGAGACTTTTACATTTTCAAATTGTATAGATTTTAACCTTTCTAAAAATACGTTACTTTAATCTCTGGGGTAATTAGAAGCCCTTAAAACCTATTTTTAAATAATCTTTTAAACTGGGCCACGCCCATTTGAATGGCGAAAAATGTAAACAAAGTACTTCGTTTTTGCTTAAAAGTTGAACTTCTGATATAAACCCAAACATGTGTCTTTTATTGTAAATTGAGCCTTTGATTTTTTTATTTCATAGCCGATTAAAAGTCTCACTGTATACATTAAAATCAATTTATCTCAAAATGTAAATTTTGATGTTCGATGTACCTTTTCTGAGAAACAACTGTTCACAGGTATGCAAATTTTTTATGATATATTTATAATGATGGCTAATATATACTAAAATGAGCTTTTTGTAAAAAACTTAAAAATTTATTTTTTAACAAATTTTTTATGTGAAAAATAGGTCAAATTTCGCAATGTTTAATAAAATATTTCATAACTTATTAAAAAATTAAAAACTAACTAAAACCTCATTTCAGTACAATGAGAAAGGTGTACTTAATTTGGAGGAAAAATTTCAAACATGTACTTATAGCAGATTTTGAGAAAAGGAGCATCGAAAACAGCCAATTTAACATTGTCAGAATATATATAGAGATAGGTCTCCAACTCCCTTAAAACTGATTTACCATGAAATTTTTATACACGAATTTGAAAAAAAAAAGACTAAAAACTATGGTTTGTTTTAGAGGTTTGTGTCGGCTCTATCCGTGACCTTCTCACTAACAAATCCTCTCTGAGAATCTTGGGTCCTTAAAAACTATTTTATTTGAACGCTCCCTCTGAAGAAGAGAACGTGAACATGTAAATTAAGTCTACTATATAAAGTCTAGGAGTTCAAATTAGAGAAATAGATATTGGATAGGCTTCTAGCGGAACAGTGATTAATGGAATTTATAGTGTAACGTAGATATTTAGTATTTGATAATTGTAATAATTAAGGTGACGATTTGTCACTAGAGATTGAATATAGATTAGATAGCTAGGAAGGCAGTGTACTTGAACCAGAAGTAAGTGTTACTGGTAATTAAAGTCTTTTCATACTTCGCGTATACCTCGTTAATTGTCTACATATCGCTTTATTGGGTGCATCTCTTGGTTTTGATTGGTCAAACTTGTGTTGTTGTTTGTGTTGCAAATGAACTAAGTAATTCTGAACATGGATAGTCTTCTTTTTCTTTCTCCTACATTTTTAGGCGTGGAACCAAGATCCTTACAGGTTAAGAATTTAATTTAAAAGAAAGATTTAATAGCAATATACCGATTAGGCATCATAATTGTTTTCAGCAAACGTGTTTCTTTTTATCATTACAGCATTTATTTTATAGTAATCTTGAAAGATAAAGTTTAATTTTAAATAACTAAAAGTAAAAAATAACACATACATTGCAGCATTTTTTTAAATAGTCTTTTTATATATATATATAAGCAGATTATATTACTGAGCTGCTATTTCTGCTGTTATGATTAACAACTTGTTGATTGACGTGATATTTATGCAGAAAAATATAAATCTTTCGTAACACATCTTATTGAACCTCGACGGGTTTCAGTTCGCTACCATTACTCCACGGCTACCGCCATCTTAAAGGTATGGAATAAAATCAACTATTAAAATTGTTCATGTTAACGTTCATTTGAAGACTGATTGAATGAATTCTAAAGAGCATTAACTTTAAAAAATAGCAAACAATTTCTCTGACAAAAATTTGAAACATGCCGCATATGTTGTTTTCCCTGCAGTGGTACTCTCTTTGTGGGAAAACTAAGTATTGCTGGCAAAATTCACTTCCCGGCAGAAACTCGAACAAGATTATAGCATCCACAGAAAAAGTGACAAGGGAAACCGAATTGGTGACTTTATTGTTCTTAGTGACAAATTTGGAGAAAAATGAAATATCGGGAAAGAACCATCGAGAAGCCTCTAGGATCAACTCTTTTAGAATTTTTTACGAGGCTATATAAACAGAGAAAACCTTTATATAGCCTCAAACAAAAACCTTAAAATAAAAACAAAGGTCGAGTCAGTCGAGATCAGAATCTGCATGTACGTTGACTGCGATAGGACACATATACACGAATATATATATATATATATATATATATATATATACATACATATATATACATATATATATACATATATATATATACATATATATATACATATATATATACATATATATACATACATATATATATATATACATACATATATATATACATATATATATACATATATATATATATACATATATATATATATACATATATATATACATATATATACATATATATATACATACATATATATACATATATATATACATATATATACATATACATATATATATATATATATATATATATATATATATATATATATATATATATATATATATATATATATATATATATATATATATATATATATATAAAATCTACCTGAGTTCCTGCTAGTGGAACTGTTCCAGAGAGCCGATTCTAGAACGTAGTAAAACTTGTTTATCAGTGCTTTTTGCATTCGTGTAAATAATCCGTTTTTGAACTTCTTTGTGTGTACACGTCAAATGTCTTCGTGTAGTCATCTGTTCGTTCTTGTCCATTAATAAATTCTTTAATACTCAAATAACTGGAGTCATCCGCTGTTTTTCTCCCGTCAAAATTTACATCAATATTTTTGTAATACTATTTATTAGTAAAGAAAGTGAAAATGTTTTATATTTCGTATACATTTGGCTGAATATTAAAAACCCTGTAACCCTTTCGTGGACCTTTGGAAGATTACTTCCCTTCTACATTATCTTACAAAATAGATCTATGGGAAGCGCAAGACTTATTATAATATATTGGCCTTGCTATTATAATGATGGGAAGACTAATTCCCGCTTCAGTTTTGTGCAACAGCACGTAATCCAGCGATTATGACATCTGTAAATCGGACAAAAAAAAGAAGTACCATATTCAAAATCTGTCGCTGTATGCAACGATGTTATGTGAGGGATTGATCGCTTCGATCAAAGAAAAGAAAGATACCAAATAAGAAGGTACGTAAAATGGTAGCATCGTATCTTTTCTTTTCTTATTGACCTTGTTATCACAAATAGTTTCATACTGTGGCAAGTGAACAATAGAAACAGAAGTTCAAACCAGCTAACATTTCGTATAGCATTAGCTCATCAGTTAATAGACGGATATTCTTCAAGAAAAAGGAAAGGATGTCCTGCTAGCTTCCAAGCAAAGAATTGTGTAGTTCCAGGTGATGAGCGCTTAGTCAGTGTGGGAAATCATATGCCAAAGATGGTTTCCAAATATAGATGATGTAGGAAATATAGCAGAAAGGGACAACACAAGAGAACCTACTATATGTATGCAGAATGTGAAGTCCCCTTGAGCATTGATACATGCTTCTAATCTTTTCTTGGCAAATAATCACCATTAAATTTAATTTTCTTTATGATGGTGAATGGTTCTTTGGGAATATTCCTCCCACCCCTAAAATTTAAATGCAAACATAAAATTCGGTAAAATAAAATATATTGACTTAAATGCTATTGCTTAGTTGTCAATGAAACATAAAAAACTGCGAGAAATTTAAATGAGAAATAAATGGCCCATGAAAGGGTTAAAAGATATGATATAGGATATTAAATTCGGAGATTATGTATACAGTGAAGAACTCTTATTTTTAGCAAAGCATGCATTATTTTAAAATAATTCATACAATCCTTTGATCAAAATTATTATATAAAAAAAACTCATAAATCTTTACTAAAATCAGATACGAAAAATAATTTTCATGTAACTTAGTCATTCTTAAAGAATAAAAAAAAATAACTGGAGAAATTAGCGACTAAACATCAACTAAATCCATAATTAGAACCTGGATTCGAAATACACTTTTCAACCACAACTAAAGCATTCGTCCTGAAGAGCGGGAGGGTGAATAAAGCAATAAATCCCCTCATAAAATTCTTCTACACCGTGGGGAATTAATACAGGTCGTAAATATACCTCACACACACACAATTCATTTTGGAAATAATCATCATAATAAAACGTGGGGAAAAAACTTGAGGAGAAGGGGGAAAGTCGAGGAGAATTTCCCTGACGGAGCTGCTGCCAGTGAAGCTCAAATCATAACTTCTACGTCAACGAGCCAAACCGAAAGGAACAAATTTTCTGTTCCCACTCCCCCACCTTTAGGCCGTAATCAGCAATTACTACAGATGTCATAAATTGTACGGGGGCGCTTATTGTAGTTACACGGGTCTTTCTCGATGTGGAACCGTCGTGTTTTTATTTGACGAAGACGTAAATTCCGAGATAGAAGAAAGTTTTACGAGGTTGTCTACCCTAATAAGTGATGGATTTTTAGGGTTGTTTTTCGGAATATAAAATAATATCTGGAAATCGCTGAGTGTTTGTACGTCAAGATTAAATATTTTTGTTTTTGCTTTGATTGATTTTTACCTTAGTCGATGAAATCCAGAATATATAAGTCTGTAATTTTTAAATGATATTGGCATAGTGTATACGATTCAATTGACAAAAATCGGTCAAAACTTCTAAAATTTTTTTTTAATTTTAAATTGTTCTTTATATAATTTTCTATAATTACACAAAATTTGAAAGCTCTAAATTAAAAAAAAACCTTAGTTCTGATAGCTTTTATGTTCCCTTTTATATCCACATTCCAATGGCAAATAAAAGATTCTGATTTATCTCAGAAAGAAAAAACGACTAGTTTATCTCCATTCAAAATGCTAAGGCCCTTTTCAAAATGTGCCAAATGTTTTGATATTTTTCTTACTATTTCTTTTAGTACACGTAAGAAAAGTTAGCATGCATTTTTGAATCAAAATAATGCTAATTTTCTTAAAAGAAGTTGAATTTAGAATTGATAAATTTTTAAATGAATTTTCAATAAGAATTCATAAAAAAGCTATGTTACGAATATTAGTCATGTTACAAAAAACTATACCAACTTTTATTATACATAATTTGACGTATTTGTAAATCGAATTTGTGTGTGAACGTCATTTATTTTGTAAGAGTAGCAATTTATAACCCCTTCATAAATTTTTAAACTTTTCTTTAAAAAAATTAAACACACAGTTAGCTGTTTTTAGTATTTTGAACACAAAAACAGTTTTACGTAACGCATATGCATATATTGCAAGCAAAAATGAAAATAAATAAGTAAATACATAAATAAAATTTTTATAAATCTTACAATGTCTTCTTAGTTATTAATAATAATTAATAACAAATTCATAATAATTATAAGTTACTTTTATATTCAGCCTTCAACTTTCTTCCCCTTGCTTCAAAAGGCTATTTAATTGTTGTTTGAACATACCTTCTTTATGTACATACAATAAAATTACAATTTATTTAAAATAAAATCTATTATACTAAAGTTCATTATGCAAACAATTAACGTATATAAAAATGAAAAATATTAATTACTGAAAGGAACACAAGAGTAAAAGATCTTATGGAAGTTTTGTAAGAAATTTTTGGCTAATTTTTTTGTTCAGAACTGAGAATAACATTTTTAAATGCTGCATTTCTTTTATTAAAATAATCGTTTACTAGCAAGCAATGCCACCCTGAGATGTAACGAGATTCTTTTTTGCTCATCGTGTTACATTTTGATAAAAAAAAGTTTTTAAAAAATACATATCACATGGCAAAGTCGCAATTGAGCTGGCATATTACTTTAAGGCTTTGAATCATGTCATAGTTATTTATTTTCTTTATATTATGCATGCTTTATGTTTCTGCCAGTAAAGTGCTATGTTATTTAAAAATACTTCAATCGAATAAAACACTAAAAATAAATATATTGTTTTCTTTGAAAAAATATGGTTTTTTTTTCCTGTTTTCTTCTTTTATCAAATAACTAATATTTTAGCTAAATTATGTTTACAAAGACAAATCAAAATATTTAACATTTATCTTTTTATTTGTTGTGAATTATATGGCCCAGGTGTTCTGAGTGGGTGGGTCGTAGATGTCACCATGCTCAGACCCCACATGGTCTATCTCGACGAAAACCATATGTAACGGATTCTGCCTCAGTGTTAATCTTGAACTTTACTTCAGCGTTACTAGGTGCTGTTGTTTATCTTCGATATTTTCTTTTAATCTTGAACTTGGCTTCGGCATAACTAGGTGTGTCGTTGTTTACTAGGATTTTTATCTCGAATATTAGGATTTTTCTGTAGTATATTTCAGTCTAATTTTTTAACTTAGTAATTTAATTTGTTAAAGATTACTAAGCTTTGTTTTATTTAAATTTATTATTGTTACCAATAAATACAGGAAAAGACAAACCTTGATCTCCAGAATTATTTGAATAGCGTCACACACACACGCACCGGTAATATCAGTAATATTATCACTTTTTTTATTATTTGCTAAATCAGAAAAAAGTTTATATTAATATGCATGCATAAAAATTAATTTTTTTCGGCACTTACTTATTATAACGTCGATCAATTCTTCGAATAGAAAAACATAGCCCAACTTCACGACACATGCAGCCAATTATGAAAAATTGTTTCCATTCAAATACAAATACAATACTCTCGTTTGCATTCACGTGACTGCTTCGTATTGTAAAATATTTAGTTCTATTTAAAAATCTTTTCTTTATTTTGAACCAATTTTAATTCAATATTTTAATTATAAAGTGTATACATTGTTTAGATAGAAAATTCTCTTCCACATTATTATCGTCTTTTCTAAAACAAATTATTCATGTAACTCTTAATTTATCACATTTCTTCGTTTATTTGCTGATATGTAATCGTCTGTTTAAAAAGTTATGTTGCTAAAGAGAGTTGTCATTGTTTTGTTTACTTAATGTGTTAATTCAATAGGAGGAAAAGGACGATGGTAATCGACACTAGTTGAACTTAATATGTGTTTAACTTTTGAATATTTTTGAGATATTATCATTCATCTGGAAATGTTCTTGATTATTTGAAAGTTATAAGAATAAAAGACGTCAGTGGAATAAACTTCGGCTGCTATTATTCGCAATGACAGCATTTTATTTGGAGAAATTTATTAGCGGTGTAATATGTAAGTAATTTTTATTCTTAATGAATCTATATTTTTAAATTTTGCGATGAAGTACCTGATTTTCCACTTAAAATATTTAAATCACAATGCCGCGAAACAGTTCATGAACTAAAGTATTCGTAATATTAACTAAATATTCGTAACATGTTAGTTTATAACTAACATTTTCAATATTGTGCAAAATTTGTCTTTTAATTTGACATTTGGTTGATTTAACTACAAACCTTTCTTGAAATTAAAAGCATGTTTTGGAAAAATCTCTTATTGGGAAAATATTTCCTATACTAATATGCAAATATTTGGTAGAGATAAAACTTTCATCCGATTTTAAGTAAATGTCTTAGCTTGAATATCTGTGTAAGTTCTTTGATAGTATTAGATAATAAATGATTGAATAGTTTTATTTCATGTAAAATTTCTTGTATATGAATGTAATGGAAGCGATTTGCGAATAACTTTTTTTTATCGAAAAGATTTTTAGTACTTTGTTATTTTGTATAAATATTTTGAATCTTGTAAATGATCATACATATGAATTGTATAGTACGTAATCTTACATGTAAGTGTAGCTGAAATATCTTATCGCAGAAATCCCATTTTAGTAAGAAAGAAATTGTAATATAATGAAATATTGTAGTAAATTGATTATCCAAATATTTTTAAAAATGTGTAATTTGTTTGATATGCATTCTATAGTAATGCTTTTACCAAGATGTTACACTAAATGATTAACAAATAAAATACGCAAAAACAATTCTTTTTTGATTAATTCCCATGTCAGGAGTTGATCCTCTGTCTTCTTCTTATTATTTTTTAAAATGTATTTTAGAAAATTAAGCTGTGCGAATGGCAACATTAGAGTTTTTATGTTCTATTATTTGTGAGAATAAAAAATGGCTTTGAATCATTATATCCATGAGTTAGAGAATCAATAACTATTAAATAACTAGAGAATTGTAATAAATATAGTTTTTATGTCATTTTATGCTTTTTGAGTTGTTGAAACAATAGGTAAAAAATACTATAATTACACTTTCTTTTTCTGATTTCGAATTCCATGACGGAGTTATTGAATCAGAGGTACAAGGGTGGAAATTGTTATCACAGTCGGCGAGATTTGACTGTAGCCCCCTTGAATCCCGCCGAAGGTCATAACATAAGGGGATGCTTTTGATGTTGAGGATTGCTAGATTTGCGAGTAACCCACCTAAATTTCATTGCCTTCCCCCACCCACTTCATTGACCAATGGGGTGTGAATACTACAGAAGCCACACGAACGGACCAATGAACAGCGGCCGCTAATTCCAAGACCAGTTTCTGGTCCATAGCCCAAACAAGTAAGGGCCATAACTGCTGACAGTTCAAGTTATGCGATTAGCAGTACCATTTTCCACATCTGTTACAACTCGGTATATTTTATATCGCACGGATCTTTCTCTATCGCGCTTGTATTGATCGACGATGACTAGCTGAAAAAAATACTGCTTATTTGGGTTAAAGAGATGCGGAAAAATCAGGGTGTGAGTGATCTGTGGAAGACTTTGAATCGAGTTCAATTCAAACGATTGTGTTTTTGAATGAGCATTCTGATCAATTGGGGTCATGTAAATGAAATGAATACCAGCCAGTATTTGTGTTATTGTTGTATATAATGGAAGTTGATCAGTATGGATTTGTGCAATGCTATATTTGCAATTTTTTTTTTAAAGAACTTGTGTGAGTTGGGGGAGGATGTCTGAATATTTCTCTAAATCTCCACAATATTTCAGATCTATTAGGCGGAATTTGTGTTCTAAATTCATCTTCAAAAGGATAATCAATATTTGCAAAATATATATATTCAAAATAAATTCAACTTTCTAGTAAATCAAATTTCTCTTTTTCAAAGTACAATAAATCTTTTGTGAGCAAGTTTGTAGTTTGCATAATTTATTTTTTTTAATATATTTTTAGAGGAAAAAATTAGTTAAAATGTATTTTTTTTAAAAAAAAAATTAAGCATTTGCTAAGGTGAATAAAATATTATGAAAAAAAGTCCACGTGTTTATATTTATAATTTTTCATATTTTTTTGAACAATTTAATGGAAAAGGATTGAAAGATTTATTTTTATTAGAAATCTAATTTTAATCAGAAAGATTCTTATCAGAAATCATAGGTGTAACAGCAAGTGAATCGATTTTACTAGAGTTTATTAGTCATTGTTAAAAGGTTTTTCAGCAAATATTTGTCATCTATCATTACAAGGTAAACCATTTTATTCAAAAATAGCATCAAAAGAAATTATTGCTACTAATTTTTTAGTTTAATCCGTGTCTGATTTTTTTGCCTTAGCCATGTGATATTATTTGAAAAACAAGACAAGGAATATAAACAACAACAAAAAAAACTGCTAATATAATTAGAAACTACCTATACATTAATTATTTTCTTAAGATGCAAATCTTTTACAGACTTAATAATTTGAGAATCAAAAAAAAAAATGTTATTCGTTTTAATTTTATTAAAGTATGTTTTCTTAGTTGAAACAAAATACCAAAGCCAATATATTAGTAATAAACATATTTCTTCATAACAATTATTAATACAATGCAGAATTTAAAAAAAAGAGAAGTATTTAGGTAGATTTTTATTAGTAGGATTCTCTAATATTCAAGCACTTCTACTTCAAAAAAAATCTTACTTTCCTTGAAAAAAATTTTCAAAAATTCTTCAGTCTCCTTAGAAAAAAATTGAACTCCCAAATTATTTTAAGGAAGATACTTTACAGAAGGGGTGTCAAATTTGTGGCCCGCGGGTCACTTGAGGACCACAACAAACATTTTTGTGGTCCAGCCAGTATATCGGCATACAATAATTTATAGTAAAATTTAAAAATTTCTCCCAAAATAGGAAATATAGTAGCAGAGAAGAAATGTCAAGCGTCAAAATGTAAACATTAAATTTTTCTAGTTCTTTTTTTTAGGTAAAATGTTTATACCATAATGTTTTATTCGAAATAAGCTTAAGTTTCTATGTATATTGATTAATTGGTTTGTGTGTGTATGTTTTTTGTAGCCCACATAAAATTAAACTTTGCTTATTTGGCCCAAATTAGTCTTTGTTTGACTTGCTACACAATTGCTAACAAGATATTTTGCAGTATCTAGTTAGCAATTGTGAATGTGTTAAAAAAAAGATCAATAGGTAATAAAGTTAAGTTCGGATGCAGAACAATGTTTAGAAAAAATACTCTGAAAATCGTATAAAAATAGGGGGAAAAGACCGATTTGTATAGAAAAAGTTTTATTATAATATATATATACACACACCCACTCTCTCTCTCTCTCTTATTATATTAATAATTAATCGTATAACATTAATATCAATTTCATACATGTTTCAGTTAATAGCGAGTAAAATTAGAATTAACTAATACTTATTGCCTCAGAAAGAAAAAAATTTCTAAATTATAAATAATAGAAATTATCCAATTAAAATTATTCGTTGCTACTTGTTAATAATAAGTGTATTTGGATTAGGGCGTGTGGTCGCGGAAGACTAGTGGTCAAGGTTAACGGACTCCTGGCTGGCGTGCCACGAGTTCGAGCCTCATACACTGACGTGAAGATCCACCATACAGAGGGTACCTATGCATGTTAAATATGTCGAGGCTCAAATGTCCTTCCGTTGGTGTGGAAATAAGGATAGGAAGGTGACAATATAAAGTGTCGTCCTTTTGTCACTTGATCATGGCTAAGAATTATGAAATTCGTTGCCAAAAGCCCTCGTGTAGCTGAATAGCGCGACGTTAATATTCATTCACTCACTTGGCTTAATGCGAGTTGGATCGAAATCGTTGCATATTCAATAGAAATATCTATCATATCCACTAAGCTTAAACCTACTGAAAATTTTCGCCTGTAATGACGTTTTGAAAATATGAACTATTTTTCGAAATATTTTGTCTTTTTATCAGAAAATTTACTTTAGATTAATTTATTATTTTCTGTTAATGTCGCATATTTCGTATATAATACATGGAACCCAGCTAAGCAAATCTTCATTCAATTGAAATTTCAATTTTGAGTGCTATATGCTTTTGGATCAATGTTTTAAAAAATATTTTCCTGATCTGTAACAAGTTTAAGGCCTTCAGAATTTAAACTAGAGTATGACGGTAGCTAAATGACGAATTTAGATCTCTGACCTTTGCGGAACAATAATCAATCCGAAAGTCTTAAATCGTGTTAACAGCTCTAGTGTAGCTTCCAAGTGTGACTTTTACGAAAATCATATCAATCCTAAATCGTGTTCAAGTAGTCAGTCGTGTAACAAAAAAAAAAAAAGGAAAAAAAAATGGATGTGTGTTTTTTACTGTGTTATTTTAATACCATGTAAAAAAGGGCAACTTTATGTGTATAGAATTTTTTTATTTTAATTAGGGTTACACATCAGAGTGGCTGTTATCAATTTCCTTAAAAAATTTAAAGAAAACATAACACTAAATTTTTTGTTCATTTTTTAACACGAACCAAATTCATTTTCACTAAAAATAAAACTTTGATTGTATAATTGATTGGATGTTACAAAACACACTACGTCAAAACTTCATTTTCAATTTTTTTTTCCTTTAACAATATCACTTTTTTTAAAAAATAATTTAAAGCCTTTTTAGTCTTTATATTGTTGATTATTAGAAATAAATGTCCAATATAACTTTGAAATATTTAATTTAATAGTTTATAAAAATGTATAAATTTTTCTATTACATGTCAAATTTTTTAATCTCTAGAGTAAGAAAATATGTACTATATGCCCATCACATTAAATTATATTGCTGGCTTCATAAGCACACATGTACTGATTTTATATAATAGTTACTAAAATAAGTTAAAAGAATGGCGAAATCTTCTTACCCAAAGGAAACGAAACAAGTAAAAACACTAATTGAATGCTTGGAATAATTTTGGGGAAAACAACTTTAAATTATGAATTGAACTCTATTTGAAAATCATACATTGTTTTATTCCTTTAAGTTTTACTTAAAAACTTGTGTCTTTTTTCCTTTTTTTGTTTTCTTATACACTGCTGGACAATTGCTAAGGACGATAACACTATCATCCATGGCAACCACAAAATGAAAGGAAGAAAAATGTGGAAAATTAGAATAAGTGCGGGATATTAGTAAGAAGAAGTATGAGTATGCAAATTTTTTTTCCACGTCTGTTCATCACGTGATAGCGTTCATAAGAGCTTTAAAGGTTTTGACGCGTGTGGACAATTGTTGTTTCAAGTCAAAGTTTTACAGGAAAGATTTAATAGACGAACTTAAAATTTTTGGCATGTCTTCCCGACATCCCACATAGATGATTTTATGCGTGGCCGAATTATTAGAAAGATCAAAGAAGGGCGAAAAATAACAGATGTTGCCAGGGGAGTTCGACATCCTCACAGTGTTGTTTCATGGCTGTGAATTCATTTAAAACTGCTGGAATCGTGTAGTAGACGGCACGGGGAGGTCGTGTTAGAAGTACGACGCCTGCAGAAGACAGATATATCGTTCTATCAGCAAAAGGAACAGGCGCACCACAGCTCAGCAGGTGGCAAATCAGTTTCTTGCTGCCTCAGGAAAGCAGATCTCCCGAAAAAACTGTTGCCAGACGTTTGAGGGGAGGAGGACATATACGCACGCAGACCTGTTGTGTGTCCCATTGACCAGACAGCACCGTACTGCCCGTTTGCAATGGTGTCGTGAGCATCACAATTGGACTGAACAGGACTGGGCATGCGTACTATTCTCAGATGAGTAGTAGGTTCAGTCTGTCATCGGATTGTAGACGCCAACTGATCTGGCGCGAGAGTGGTACTGCTTATCGTCCAGAAAATATCCAGGAAAGGACCGATATCCGACATGCAGTATCATGGTGTGGGCCGGCATCATGATCAATGGCCGCACGCCTACATGTGGTGGCGAACGGGACTATGACGGGCCAACGATACATTGATGAAGTTCTACTTCCTCATGTTCGTCTTTTCCGTGGTGCTGTCGGTGATAAATTTGTTTTATGGACGACAACGCAACATGTCATCGAACACTCGCTGTTCAGGATTGTCTAGACAGCGAGGGTATTCAACGTCTCGTATGGCCAGCGCGTTCTCCAGATCTAAACCCCATTGAAAATGTTTGGGATGCTTTGGGAGGCAAGTTGCTGGTCGAAACTATCCTCCGACAAACAAGAACACCCTCATCCGTGCACTCACAGAGGAATGGGATAAATTGCCTCAACAGCTGCTGGATAATGTTGTGCAAAAGTATGGTAGGACGTGTGGAATGTTGCATCACACTCCACGGTGGACATATCCCGTACTGATACCTTTCTTTAAGGTGCCTGCTGACTTTTGATGTATTGTTCCATTTCTCCGTACGCAGATCAAATGAACTTTTTTTTTTTTTTTTCTTTCAGATGTTTCACAGCTTTTGTACTTTCCAGAACAATAAATATTCTTTATTCTAATGTCTGAACAGTGTGGCAACTATATTTTATCCTACTAGGCCTCATGTCTCGCTTAATGTTATGCTACATAGCAATTTGTGATCCGTCCTTAGCAATTGTCCAGCAGTGTATTTCTTGAGAATAACACTTTGTTCTTCAAAGCTGGAAAACTCCAATCAGAATATTGTTTACTAATGACGTTTACTATCAACCTGCTTCAAAATTAGTCAAAATTATAAAGTTAATAAAATAAATAGATAAATCAAATAAATTTTATTGAATATTAAACTCAATATTTTCTAGTTCCCTGAGTATGTATGGTTTTAAAATTCTTAATTTTCATACGTGGGGCTCTATTTACCAACGATACAAAATTATACTTTCCTTTAAAGGAAAAAAAATCATGTGCAAATTGAATCCATTTTTTTAAAAAAATTTTAAATTGTATGAATTTAATTTCAGGGGACGTGCGACACAATTTAAATAAAAATCTTTGATTTAGTAATTTTTACAAATTTTTTGTTTCAATTTATTTATATGTGGTAAAACAGGATTTGTACGTAAAATAGCACAAAAAGCAAAACAGTTTAATTTTTTTAAAGGAAAATTTAAGTATAAGGGAACAGGACATCATAAACTTTGGAAAAATCGATTTTTCAATTTTAGTTCTGAATAATAGTGCTTATTTTTCTGAATCTAAAAATGTATAATACTTATGTTTTGTTGATAAAATAGTCCTAAAATATGAAAAATAAAAATGTAAACAAATGTCCACGCCCTTTTTGACATATCCCTTTGAACTTTAAATATGTAGTTTCCCCTGTGTTTGATCTATATAAACGTTCTATATAGTGAACAAAATATCTTTTAGTATCTAATGTCTAATTTTTAAAAAATACATTTATACGTGCAAAAAGAAAATTAAGATTTTCATAATTTTAAGGTTTTATGATTATTTTAAAGAAATCATGCAATTACTTCGTTAAAAATCTGATTTATTATGTTTGATATGTTGCTGTATACATATGTGTACATTTTTTGTCTATTCAAAGAATATTTTTGTAAGAAATGGTACCTATACATGAAAATATGTATTACAAGATCTCGAAAATTATGTTGATGTTAACTAAAACAAAGGGGGAAAAACATATGAATTTAAAATTACTTTTGTAACTCTAGAAAATGATTAAGGATTATTATTAGTCATATAAAAATAGGCAAGAAGATACTAATCAAGTGTATAATATGTGAAAATATTGTTTTTCTTTAGTTTTTTCACTTTTTCTCAAAAGCATATTTTTTTGCATTTAGGTACATTTTTAAAAAAACTATTGCACTATATGATTCCAGATTTTTTATTCTTCTATACAAGATGCCTATGCACATAGTGAACCTATTTTTTTCTATTAAGATAGTGCCTAATTTTTTAAAAATAATTTTTTGCATAAATAAAGCAGAAAAATAAAAAAAATACAAATTTCAAAGTTTTCATAATTTTTTTAAAGAAACTATACTAAAATTTTACTAAAAAAATGGGTTCACTGTATTTTATGTATTGTTTTATCTATGTGTAAAAAATATTTTGCATGAAAAAAGGATACTTTTTTAAAAAAATGGTACCTAAACATAAGTATATATTACGAGTTCTCAAAAAAAAAAGCTTTGGAGTAAAAGTTATTTTTGTAGTTCTATAGAATAATTAAATTATCTTTTATTAAGAAAGTAAAAAATCTAAGCTGTATTAGAAATTTTGAAAGATGTATGTCTTATAAACAAAGGGTCTTAATTTTGGCATTTTACTCTTTCGAGCATGTCCTGGTTCCCTTAATGAAAAATGATTTTAAAATGCTTCACTACAATAACTGACGTACACACAGGAAATTTCATTTACAAATACGCAGAACAATGCACAACAAAATGATATGAGTTTCATGATAACACAAATGAAATTTACAAAATAAAATTTTTCGGACGCTTATGAAAATTCCTTAAAAAAATTTATGAATTCTAACTTAAACTATTTTTTCAATGTTTTGGTCAAAAATACATGTCAACTTTTATTACATGTATTTAGAACAATAGTTAGAAAAAAATATCATAAAAATTGGCACAATAGAGAAAAGGCCTTCATATTTTAAATGTGGGAAGGATAACAAATAATCCTGTAATATCCTGCAATAAATGCTGTTATTTTCTTTAAAAATATTTTTTACTAGAATAAAAACCTTTCGTTTATATTGTACATTGGAGATGAAAGATAGCTTTCCTATACATTTGATCTGAAAACTGAAGCAAGTAGTTTGTCCTGGAGAAAAATAATCAAAAGCTGAATTGCATAAAAAGTGGAAGGGGAATTTATATAATTTTTTTTTCATAAGAATAAAAAATTTCTGTTTTTTGAGGCAATGCGTTTGCTTAGAGAGAAGATAGGTGATCTCGACTCGGAACTGTTCGAATAAAATTCAAAAATGAAAATCTTTTGGAATAGACCATATTTGTATGTGCTGCCATCTATCGTATAATGTGTAAAGTACCAGTACAAGTTGAATAAATCAGTTAAATTAGACTACGTTATTAAAAAGAAAAATACAGAAAATTGGCTTGATAATTATCAAATTTCAAAAAGACTTGAGGATTTTTTTGCAATTTCTATTAACGAACACTTTTTCTAAGATCTGTCGATTCACTTACTGTTACAAATCTGAGCCATCCTGATTAATAAATGATCACTTTTTCAGTTACTCAAGTTATATTTCTTGTATTTCTGCAAAATATATGCTATAATTTCTAAAAGTCTGTTCTCATAAGTGAATGCAACGTAATTTTCTGAATTGTATCATACCTACGAGTTTTTTTACATTGATAGTACATTTTCGTTCTTTACCGAGAGATGGCGTTAATGTCGCCTTTTTGTGGAAAACAAACTTCATGAAGTATCTTGTTTGTAATGAAAAAGTCTAATTCGCTCTAATGTGGATTAAAACTGTATCGTTTCTTTATGAATTCTACCAAGCTGCGCTGAAATTTGATTCTTTGACTTCATATACACCAACCTCTTAAAATTTATTTTCCTTTCAAGGAAAATTCGTTATTAAATATCTTGGACTTTTTTTTTTTTTTTTATCATTTAGTAATTAATTTAGTTACATAAAAACAAGGGATTATTTTATTTTTAGGACAGATACTTAAATCATATTAAAAGCGTGTTGAACTCACAGAATCAGATGAAATTTTATATTCTTACAATTAATATTGTAACATCGAGATGTTTTTAATTGGAGGAAAATACCAATATGTAATACATATTTCATAAAAAAAGTATTGACATCTCAAATAATAAATATTTACGTACAGCATATCTGTAATTATACAGTAAAAACCACATACATTGTTCATAAAGTATGTCATAGATGTTTAGGAACTGTAATGATCATATTTTTATGTTTTTAAATATGATTTCTTAATTTTTTAAATCTCTAAATTTTTTAAAATAACGATCGAAATTGTAGTTGTATCCATATCCTTTTAATTTTATGCCTGATGAATAATTTTTTTTTAATATTCTTGACAATATTATTTATTCTAAATGAACTACATCTTTTCAATTTGCTCTGTTTGCCCACTTTTTGACAGATATTAAGTGACAACTAAAAGTTTGTCTAAAAGTTTATTCTTTTTATTTCTAAGAACTTTAAAATAAATTCTTAATTTACAAAAAAAATGTTGCATTCTCAAAACATTTCCTCATTTCTTCCTCTCTTCCAAACATCTGAAATTAAAAAAAAATGCAATTATTAATAAAACGTAACCAAAAGACCTATTAACCATAGAACAGTAAGCAAAATGGTTTTTAATTGTTATTAATTTGTTAAAGTAGGCGAAAAATTTATTGAAAATGCGCAATCTCTTAACATCCCCCCTCCCTCCTTTCTGTTGACTTTTTTTTTCCACTTATGTTTTCTTCACAAAAACCTATATAGTTGGGGGAAAAATACCCTAAGGAGTTGCTTTTTCTGTTCAACGTATAGTACGGCAGTGAATTAACTTTTACAGAATGTTCAGAACAGATTGATCGATTAAAAGTTCAATTCACATTTCACATCTATGACTTCAAACAATAATTTTTTTTTTTATGTTTGAAAATCTCTTTAACAGTTTTTTTAAAATCTAAAAGTTCAAAACATGACACTCACTAATGTCTTACAAAATTTTTAACAAAGCTTTAGAAGAAATTTTAATATTTTCATAATCTGCATAGAAATCTAAATAATAATTTGGTACAAAGGAGGGAGGATATTGTGATTTTAAATAAAATTTTATTTCAAATTTCTTTTACAAGCCAATATTTTCTGTAATTATGCTTTTCTGTATCGCACCTATTATACGGAAGCTGAAGTGATTATGCAGATGTTGAGATAAAAAATAGAATATTTCTAGATTATTCATTACTGAATAGTGATTTATTCTTTAAACATTGTTTAATGTAATTAGCATGTAATAAAGTTACCTATAATTAGTGTTAGCAATAGTAAAGAAAATAAAAATTTATTTAAAAAAGTAATTACAGTTTTACTTCAACGTGCTTAAATTATTATGCCTAATTCACGTTTAAGTCTTCATCACTACTTTTGTTTGAGAATATCGTCTTTGGTATCCGATTTTCTTGTAGAGAAATAGTGAATATTCTGCTTTCATTCTCTGTCACTAGATGGCACTAATGATGCTTCTAAAACTTCAAAAGTGGAACTTTTGAAATGCCAGAGAACTCACACACAATTAATAACTAACAACTGATAAAACTGCACATAGAAAATCCGAGATTGGAGGAAAAGGGAGGAGAAAGCTTTTGATAATGTTTCTTTGCATTAAAATTTTTTTTGAATAATTTAAAAAGAGAGCGGAGTGTGTCTTCAAAAGTAGCATTTTAGTATATAACTGTCGATGAAATTTGTGGTATATGTAGAATATAAAAGAAAAATAATTTAATTTGAAAAATAAAATTTACTGTAGTTATATGTTTGTACACTACTATATTGTTTGTTTTTACTGATATTTATTTGAAAAGTTTTCAATTGCTTAAAGTATTTTTTTTTTTGTAGAAAAGAATTTGAATTGCACACAAAAGCATCATAGTTCTAAATATTTAAAAATTTTCAAGTTAATAGAATATAAAGGTTTGATAATAAATATATACCAATCAAACATATAACAATGTATTAGTTCAATTGTAAAATAAAAAAAATGAATTGTTAATCCAGATATTTCATAAATGTAATGAAAAGTTAGAATTATTTAAGAGAGAAAAGAGAAATTCTTCTCTTAACATCATATTTATAAAACATGAAAAACAATTGAAGTCTTACGGAATACAATTTATTTGAGTAAAATAGGTTTAATAACGAAAATATAGAAGTATTATTTAAACACTAAAATATTATTTATGTCCTAAATTCAGAGTAAAAAGTAAAACTTTATGTACGCAATACAATGTAGATAGAATGATTTTTCCAATACTGCAAAAATCTTGGTTTTCAAATTGAATGTATATTTGAAAAATTTGCATCGATACTTAAGTAATATTTGTTTAGCAAAATAAAAAAAAAGAATACTGAAAAAAACTAAAAAAATTAAATTTCTTGATGAACTAAAAATATTTAATCGTATACAAACAAAATACATTTTCCATTAATTAAATATCTTAAAATTATTTCACGTAGCATTCATATAATTTCTCTTTCTATACCTTAAGCCTTCCTTTTATAAAAAGGATCTAAGGAGGAAAGCTATTAATCAATTAATCAAACATTTTAGCTGCATAATAAGCTTGATTAATAGCGTGCATTTAGTTCTATATTGGTTGAAATGCATCATTTTGGTAGGAGAATTTTAAATAAATTGTCTTTAATGTCGAACTTTAGGCGTTGAGAAATTAAATGCAGAATTTTAAGGAAATAAAAAATCAAAACAAACTTGAATAAGTATAACTATTCAACATTTGTTAGACATTTATGTTTAAAATTACAAAATAAATATTTTTTAAATTTATTTTTAAAATTTTGAAAAAAATTTAGACAACAAAAAGGAATATTTCTTGCAAAATCGTCTATGTGTGTGGAAATAAATTTACCTAAAAATACAACTTAGAATATAATTACAGTACATCACATCTCCTATTCTATTATTTTTACTTAATTTGTTTGGCATGTTTATTAACTTTCATGATTCCCCAGAGGTGAAAAAGCTTTCATTGCCATAATTAGTTAAATTCACTAATAAATTGAAATATAGCTTAAATAAGTTATACTTCAAATCATTTTGTTATGCTTTTTCTCTTTTGCTGTTGTATTCTAAAATATTTTATTCAGAATCTTTTGAAAACATTAATTTTCATACTTTTAAAATGAATTGTGACGTGTATTCTTGATTTAAATATGACTGAATATTTTTAGGAACAAAGTATAAAATGTAATTAAAGAATATTTATTATTACACACGTAGATTTTTTAAAAGTTTATACAGCCAGAAATCTTATTAAACTATTTATATAATTTTGAATCTTTCTTTTTCACTTTTGATTGCTTTTGTGTTTTATTTGATTATTTTTGTCTAGAAAACTTATAAACACCGAAATTTCAAAAATATTTCTTTGATATTCTTTTCTATTTTTCGAAATAAAATTTTTTTCATAATATAAATATTTAAAGATCATTTTCTACTACATTAATAAACGAGTATTAGAAGTGTTTTTTTATATGATATTAAATAAATGGGCCCTAAATGATCATGGAGTCTGTGTTTTAGTCCTGTTAAAAGTTTTTATACAATAATTCAACTTAAAAAAAGCATTAATGCTTTAGTCGATTTCTTTCAAACATTTTTAGGGTGACACACGATAGCAATCTTTAATATTACTTTTTCCTTTCCTTGACAATTCACAGAAATATACTCTGGAGAAATATAACGAATAATGTTAGGAATGTAAAACATAATTATGCTTAGTCAAAATATATCAGTTTTTATTGTTATAAAAATGGAATTTATTTTTATTAAAAATAAACGTTTATACTTTATATTAAAAATAAATTATTTTAAAAGATAAGTGTTATTTATAATATTTTAACATTTATAATTTTTAAAAAAAATGTTTCTTGAATAAAAAGTGCTGTATTAATTATTTTACTCATATAGCGCTTTATTCCAGGGAAGTAATGATTACTTTTATTAGTACTATGTATTTTAGTTTCTCATTTATAAAAGCTTAAAAGATAACTTATTGGAGTTTAAAGTTACAATGAATTCTAATAAGTTTCTTCTTTTATTATTTTTTTAAAAATCGAATATATATATAGGTTTAGAACTTTAGAAATTGTTGAATTTAGAACTTTTTCACTTTTTTATTTCATTATACCACACACACACACACACACACACACTGTATATTAATTGGTAATTTCCTTTTCTTATAATGTCTGAATATTGATTATTTTTTCTGACAAATTTTTTATCTGTATTCCTTTGAAAAATGAACAAAATCTTTATTTTTAATGTTGCTTGTGTTATTTAAAATTAAAGTCATTTTATATAATGTGAAATTTTGGGTAGAGCTGTTACTGTAAATAATTTAAATGCCGGCATATATCTCTGTGTGTGTGCGTTTGAGTATATATATGTATATTCATATTGTTTTGTTTTATTTTTTTTGTTTAATTTGATTCAATTAGTTTGCTTGAAAGCATTGTTTAAATTATTCTAATATATTAAAATTGTCTTCCTTATGTATATTTTTCATTTCTTTTTGTAAACTAGAAAATATTTAAAGAATAAATTTTATGTTCTGGAATTTATTAAAAAAATTAATGCGATTTTTGAGGATTGAGATTATCAGAGATTAAAATGTTTGAAACTTTTTTTGTCTTTATTTTTACAGAACATAATGCATTAAATGTATGTATCTATTTACACGTATTTAAAAATTATGTTTCATCATTTTACGTAATGTTTATAAGAAAAAAGAGGATTTCAGCTAAAAATGTTGCAGATATTGTTGGTACAATTTTAAAAATTAAAATTTTTAAGAAAATTTGAAAATTGTGTACTTTTTTTGTTTTTTTAAGACTTTAATACGATTTTTTTTAATATTCTAATGGGTATTTAATAACCAAGTTAAGGGCTCTATTTTATTTTAAAGATAAAAGTGCATTACAAAATGGATCCCTAATTTTATTACATGCTTTATATAGAACCCGCAGAAAATAATGAAAGGGGTAAATATTTGTGAGAAGAGTAGAACTTTATAGAGCCATTGATGCAATTCATCTTAAAAGCTCACTGGGAAGCAGCACGAGAGCTATTATCAACGCACCTCGTAATTTTGAGTCACGATCAAGTGACGAAGATGACAGCTTAGTTAGCAATCCTCTTTCGTAACTCTCAAGACAGTGAGAATCGATAGATCAAATGTGCACCAGGCTTTCCACAGGAAGATATTAATGAATAGCAAAAACACACACACGAAAAATATTCTGAAGACTTATTCAGTTCCTACTATTAGTTCACTTTCTCCCTATATATATATATATATATATATCTTGTTCAAATTTTCAATCGTTGATAAAATACTTTTATTCATCCACTCAAGTTCAAATACATTTTTTAAAACTTTTAGTGGGTGACACTTGATGTTAATACAGATTTTCCAAACATTAATTCATTAATTAAATTTTATTTTTTAATTTTAAATTTATTCTGCGTTATTTTGACGAAGTTAGAGCTAGCACCAACAGATGGTGCCAGGAAGTTTTTCTAACGAATTTTTTCTTGGCTTCAAATATATTTTTTAAAACTTGTAGTGGATGTTGAAGCAGTTTTTTCAAATATTAATTCATTAATCAAATTTAATGAACTAAAATAAAAAATTTCGTTTTTTGATTTAAGTAGGAATTAACTTAATTTTTTATTACTTGTTTTGTGTGTGCTTCAATTTTAAATGTTAAATTAAATTATTACGTGTATCATTTTCCAGAAATAATTGTAGACACTGTGGCTTAATCGTGATCACGAAATCATGGACGACGTTGTCGATTCGGGCACGAATTCTGATGCCACTGATGACTCATTGTGAAAAGAGGCTGATTTACGTTATACCCTTCATGGCTCAAGTCATCACGTTGATGTGATGTAGGAATTTAGAAACTAGAACGCCGGCTCAGGTGCCATCTTCGTTGCTTAACCGAGGTTCAAAAATATCAGGTTAGTTGCCAATATCTCCATGTTGCTTCGGAACGCAACGTAAATTTAGAATCAAATAAAATCTAATCCCTCTGCCCTAAAATCTTAGGAGTAAAAAAATGGTACTCTTACTTCTTAAATACTTTGGAATGAAAAGGGTAATATTTGCAGCAAAAATATATTAGTATATAATTAAAATATATTAGTACATTGCATTTCTACGATAAAATAGGATGATATGAAGCCTCTCGTGAATCTGAACCACTGTCAATTGACGAGGTCGACTCGTTAAATATAAAAGTCTCGCTATACAAACTTCCCCACCACGTCCATATTAGAACTTCAAGCCTCTACAGATTTGACGTGTATCAGCCCTTCTTCATGGTAGTATAGGCTTTAATGGCCCCAGTGGCACACAAATGGGTCCGGATTCCCCCCATAGTCCTTGATTTTTTTATTGATTATAATCCTATGTACATTGTACGTAAAATTTAAATAAGTGTTTATCATTAACAACTAATTTTATTAATTAATGCTGATTATTGATTCAATAATTTATTGTTTACTGTTTTTCTTTTTTTTTGTTCCCAAAAATTGACAAAATCAAAAGAATACGTTGGGTGGCAAATGGAAGTATGATACAAGAATGGGGGACTTTTGACCCTGGACCAGTTTCGCACACAAGGGGGATCCTGGGGGTCCAGACCCCCCCAAAGCCCTTGATATTTTTTCCGATTGATTATAATTCTAAGTATATAGTACGTAAAATTTAATTAAGTATTTGTTATTAATGATTAATTTTATTAATTAATGCTAATTATTTATTCAATAATTAGTTTTTTACTGTGTTTTTGTTCCCCGAAAATCGGCAAAATCAAAGAGGAGCATGATACAAGAATGGTGAACTTTCGACCCCGGAACCCCTTGAAAAATTCCGTGTGTGTTGCTACTGCCCTGGACCTCTATCTCCCTTGAAAATTTCTGTGTGTGCCACTGAGTGGCACCAATAATTAATTCCCCACTTCAACAGAAAGAATGTCAGTCGCACGCTCGCGATTATGACAACATGGTTACAGCCGTCTCGATGTGTATTTTAATAATTAAAATTACAAGAAAACTACCTTCAATTTGGGTCTCTTTATCTATAAACAATGAGATCAATAATTAATACACATTTTAAGGTTGAAAAATATTCCAAATGTTAATTTTTTATATGGTTATGATACACATATACAGGCTTATTCTACTATATTCTTAGCATTTAGATGCATTTAGTAAACATTACATTTTTAACTTTAATGTATAGAGAGCAAAAAATGTATCCATGTATATTAAAGTTATAATAATGGGAAAAAAGAAAACATTTTATGCTGAAAAAAAAATTGATTGGCTCAAACTGAAGCAAAAAATATTTTAAAACAGGTTATTGTGGGATAGTCTTAACCCGGAATAAGATATTAAAATTATTGAATATTTTTGAATATTTTGAAATTTAAAAAAAGGAAATCTAATAGTGTGTGGAATCTCTATATTTAGTATAAGGTGAAGAGATGGGCTTAATTTTGCTCTGAAAATAACTTATGTTATAACAAGTAAACACCACGGAAGTTGTGAAATATTTGTAATTAAGGCTACAATAGACAGCATAGATTTAACTTTAACTAAATTTTCTCTACAAATACGTTTGTTAAATTACATCTGACTTGATTATTACAGAGCCTCGGATCCAAAACAGAAAGTCTTCTGGATTCTTTCACATCAGCTTAAAATATTTTCCCACTAAGAAAACAGCTTTCTGCATATCAAAATATCCAAATTCTTTGCAAAATATATATTATTTGGGAGGGGGTCTTAATATTATGTATCTTTACATCCTTCTTTTAGTTTTTAGATAAAATACAGAAAGCATGGGAATATTCTAGACTAAGCGATGGAATTGCTAGGTGATATTATCCACCAAACTGATCAATGCTGTCGTGTCCTTCCCGAAGAGACGGATGGAACGTTGTCAGAGCCTGAGACAGATTGGACTTCCACACGATAGATGGCGACATCACCTATCTCTACTTCGCAATTTAGGCATATGCTACAGGGAAGGGAAATATTCTCCAGCATCCTGCACTCGTGATTTCTGCTGCAATTACCCGCAAGATTTTCGGACCCACTAATTTAACGAGCACGTACTTCGTGAGTATTCAGAGGGTATTTGCTGGGATCGGGCATCTGACTCGGGTACTCCGGTCTAGAGTCCGATGCTCTAACAACTAGGCTACCCACGCAAACTGATACTTCGATTCTATAATTGTAGTCATGAAAGGCGAATGGTCATGTTCGCGAACTTGTAGTCTTTTTTTGTCCCAGTGCTATTGAAGACCTTTAACGCAGAAGAATTCATGTACCTTATATCTCTCGCCCATCTGGTATAGTGGTTAGCGACGCTGACTGCTATGCCTGAGGGCCTGGGTTCAAACCCCAGAGATGGCATATATGTTTGTAATTGTATAGTGGAATGGGGGTACTCTAAATAGACGTCGAGCCGCAAATCCTCGTAAGGTTGTTGGAAGGAGAAGAGAGGTGGGAGGCCCCTGACCCTCAAAATTGGGGTGCAACTGCGATAAATCGAACTCTCACCTGAATGGTGCTCAAGGCTATGAATAACGACAGGCGTACATCTAGCCCTTCCCCTGATGAATTTCGTGGACCTGGTTCGAGATCAGGTGGCATAAGAAACAACAATCTTGCATTTATCGAGACTCAAAGCATTTACTTTGCAATGTTGTGGAAGTTTGGATATTGGAGTGACTGATGAAGAGTCGTTCTCTCGTCATTTGCGTGACTCCTCTAAAAAAACACTGAATCAATCGGCGATCACGTAATTGCTTACCACTAAGTAATGGGGAACATGAGAAATTAGATATGTTTACGAATTAATGAAAAATATAATTCGCAGGTAAATTATTAGGAAAACTTTTCTATTCAAAAGAAGCAATTATTTTTTTTTACATTCATTCAAAAAGTTTTAAATAATATTCTTAAGTTGATAAATAAAATAAAAATGAATTGCTGTATATTTTTACGAAAAAGAAAAAAAAATGATTTTATTGATTCCACTATATTGTATTTTCACAGTAGGGTAAACAAGTTTCCGTATTTTACCACCGTTATATTTCTAAAAAGGACCTATTTAATTTTTGTTTTAAAATAATTTTCCCCCAAATAATTGAGATTGAAAAGTCATTTTGTTTGTGTGTGTCTCCTAATTCATCTCCACTATTAAATATATAAGCCATAAATACACATGCTCGTACTACAGCAGATTAAGGGTGAGAAATATATTCTTTGGGAATTTGTAGGAGGAAAAGGAAATGTGTATTAATTATAAAAGGAAAATAACTGAGTGAAATACTTTTTATAGTTGAAGTTTTTTTCATGAAGTGTGAAATTTTCTAGAAACACCCGAATTAACAATCACCTGTAAGGCAATTTCAGTTTTGTTAGAAAAAAGCGATTCAGCATTTTACTTGATTTTTTATGTCCCATAAATAATTTTAAAAAATATTCGTAATTCTTCCTAAAACTTAAGCGTGTAGTCATTTCTTTGTACAGGAAAACTTGACAGTCAAACAAAATTGAATATGTAATTAAATTAGTAAATGGATATTATATTTATAAAACAAAAATCCATAAAAAACTTAAGTGTTATTCTTTTACTTAAAGCAAGTAATAAAAGAAATCTTTTTGTCCGAAGCATATTCGAACACAATTTCCGATTGAAACTTGTGTAAAGGAACCAAAACCATATTCTATTTGGATGAATAGTTTAGTTTTCTTTTGACATTTCTTTGAGACGTTTTTTCAAAGGAAAATGACATCATTTTTCGCACTAATGCCCCTAAGTTTCTAAAATTTTTATTAGACGTAGCCTGAATTGTAAAAATCCACTATTTCTCAATGTAATTCTTATAAGCAATTTTAGAATTCTGTAGTGATTTCATATAAAATTCATATCCGTTCTTCGGTCGATTCGTTTAGTAAGGTCATACAATGCGAGGTATGTCAAAGGCATAGCAGATCATTGAAAAGCACTATCTTTTCACTCTGGTATTTCATAGCTCTTTGTTTAGAAGGCCCAGACCGCAATCTCACCCAGATGTTCTTTTGCATTCCATTCCAGTATTTCTTTCTTCCACTTTCGAACGTTTTGAGTGACTTAAAAGTATGTGTCTTTCTAGGAATCTTTTTTACCATTTCCACGGCCTCATAAAAGCATTCCTGTTCGGAAGTGGCCTTTTCCCGCCTTATCACCCACCAGCGCCCCCTATCGGGCCAAACCGCGACTGTTACAATGGCGGTCTTTTCTGCTTGAGACGTCTAGGGTTAAGGAAAAATCCCATCAATCATTGCAGGTTCCGAGGCTTGGCTTGCATATGCTCAACCACATGCAAATCAGGACTGGCTGGTGCTCTATCAAAGTGAAACGTGCACTGACAGAACATCTTGTTTAACCTGACTTTCAAAAGCTTTACTGAGATAGAAGAGTTTTTTATTGCCGGTCCGCCATTGTACTGCTGCTTGTTCCGTTCTTTATATGCCGAAATGGAAGAAGTAGTAGTGCTTTTTTTCCCCGTGTCGCGTTTTTAGTTTATTTTTCTTCTTCCTCGTGCGATATCAATTTTATTCCGTCGACAGGAGAGCTCGATAAAAGTGAACTGAAGTGGTTTAAAATGGCGAAAGTTTATCGGCATTTTAGGCGCGTTTAACTGTGACTGAATGCGGAAATAAATTCCGATACATTGACTTCGCTATCGTCCATTCAAAAACGTATTTATATTTGGCTGTGATCCCTGTTTCCGATGCAAGAGGGAAATATTTGGGGCAAATGCCGTGTGAAAAAGGCAAAACGCTGAATGCAGTTTAATATGATGCTGTCAGGGGGCAAAGTGACAAACAAAATAGAGATAGGTGACACTTGATAAAAGCGTCTGTTGATGTTTTGTTAAGAACGCCTCGCAGATTCCATCGATCTGTATTAAGGATTTTATTAGAATATTTTAGAGTGTAAAGATGTCGGAAAATATATAGATAGCTTTCATGGCTTTAATTGTGACTGAAGAAGAACCAAAACGTATTGGCGAAATAGTTTCATTGATTAGAACAAAATACGTTTAAATAAATCGTAATAAAATAAATGTATCTCGTTTTTAAGACGTGTTTTCTACATGAATTTCAGAATATATAATTGTTATATTAGTAAAGATATAGGCATTTTTATTCCTTTTATTGAGAAATGAATTCCTTGTGTACGCATAGCGCCTTTTTATTTGTATATATATATATTTTATTGGTTTCTTTACTTAATAACCTTATTTTTTCTTGTAGAAACAGAGAATTTTCGGAACTTTTTAGAGTTAAAATAAAGAGATCGGCTTATTTACGGATCCACTGATCTCAGAAAAAAGCGTAATTTAGGAAAAATTGTCTTCTTTTTTTAAAAAAGAGTTTTTAATTAGTAATGCGCAAGTAATTTCATGTTTGAAAAACTTTTGGGGTATTTTGTAGGGAATTTTTATTCAAGAGAAGAGAAAAAAGTCACACGAATTCTTCAAAGTTAGTGTCAGAATCCAAGTTTCCGAATAGTTCTTAAATTTACATTCAATCATTGGAATATCCGGGTGCAAATGTTCATCATGCGGTGTTTTTGCACCAGGGCATGAAACGTAGGTTCACGATTACGTTTCGTATATGAGCTCTTTTTCCCGCTTATTTTCCAAACAAGAAATAAATGGTGCAAAATGTAGGACTAGGACAAGCAGTGTACAAAATAACAGATGAATGAAAAAAATGTGTTAGCTTCCGCGCGATAGGATTACCAGAAATATATATATAAAACAATCGTCATTGACGTTTAACGGACTGTACTCTGTACTCATGTAACGTCATAGTCACATGATAATGATAACCACGTGTTTTTATTTAATACGTTCAAAAATTCATGTGACGTTATAGTTATACGATTAAAAATATCATGCGTTTCCAGCTAATCAATTCATGAGTTTCATTGTAGCCAACTTTTTATCTTTTCAGAAATTTTCTCTTAAAAAGTACAAATTTGTTAACAACAGTAACGGACAAAGGCAGACAAATGAATTTTATTAAAAAAATATATGCATAAAACAGGATTTCTATAAATTTTAAAATCTTCAAAATAATTTTTTTTTCATAACATTTGAACATAATTACCCAATTATGAAATTTGAAATTTTATCCTAGTTTTACAAATAGAACAAAAAGTACAATTAGTTTGATGTCTGTTTTGAATTCAATGCAGAGCACTCCCACAATTTTGACTTGTATACAAGTTTCGAATATCGAACAAATTTTTGACGAAAAAATGCATTTGTGATTTATACAGGGATCAATCAGCTTACATTCGGAAATATATGGTATTTATAAAATTTCAAAGAATAAATATATAAACTTTATTTTTAATTATTTTTTTAATAAAAATGGACTTTTGAAGTACTGAAAATTTATTTTTGACATAAAGGAAATACGAAAAGTAATAGAGTTTACATATATTACAGCTATAAACAAATTTTTGGAAAATTTGTTTTCCAAAGCCTAACGAGGATTTTCAAGTTATGGAAAATTGCGTGCATTGTATAATATTTCTTAGATATGATATTAGGTTGGGGAAAAAGAAGTCCATTATTTTCGCATGAAAATCAAGACTTTATTTAATATGCTTCCGATTGTCCGATTTGCGTCAAATATGCACCGTTTAGTTGTATAATTTATTGCCATTTTAAATGTAGCGTCATAATGCCTCTCTCATAGAAGTCTTGGCCCTTATTGGCGAAAACATCTATTAATCGATTTTCACAATCTTCTGATGATCCCGAATTCTTTTCACTCAGGAAGTTTTGCAATACGAGAAAAGGTGGTTATCACTGGTGCCAGATCCGGACTATAAGGTGGATGCATCAAAACTTCCCAACCAAGCTCCCAGAGGTTCTGGCGAGTTAATACAGAAGTGTGTGGCCTGGCGTTGCTTTGATGGAACACAACGTTCCTTCTGTTGGCCATTTCTGGTCAATCGCTAGCTTCAAACGGTCCAGTTGTTGACAGTAGAGATCTAAATTTAGTGTTTGGCCGTGCGGAAGCAACTCCGAATAAATGATTCCTTTCCAGTCCCACCAAATACACAGTAGAACCTTCATGGCCGTTAGTCCTGTTAGGCCACCGTTTGAGCTGCTTCATCGCACTTTGACCATGATCGTCTTCGCACAATATTGTAGTATGTGACCCATTTCTCATCCCCAATTACCATCCGCTTAAGAAATGGGTCGATTTCATTCCGTTTGGCCAAGGTTTCACAAATGTAAATTAGATCCATCATGTTTTTTGGTTTTAATTGGTGTGACATCCAAACATGGAGCTTCTTTTTGAACCAAACTTTGCGCAAATGGCTTAAAACTGTTTTATGATCAATCTTTAGCTCTTGGGCGATGTTTCGACAACTAACATACCGGTCAACTTGGATTATTTCTGTGATTTTCGACGACGAGCCTGCCTGTGCGAGGTACATCGTTAACATCAAAAATACCTGAATGGAATCGACGAAACCAAAATTGTACGTAATTAGCTGTTACAGTATCGGGACCATAAATACCATCTCAATTTTAGCCACATGGCTTGAATTTTTGCCTTTATCAAAGAAAACTGTAAAAAGAACCGAATTTTCTCTTTGTTGACTTCCAGTTTTAACACCCTGTGACTCACAACTGAATGAACCAAACAAAAAAATGGCAACAAAATAATTTTGTTAGTGTGAAATGTCATCTTGATAACGAGCATAAATTTGAAATTATTTGATCGATACTTCACGAGATATCGACATTACAGCCATCTACCTAAAAAATAATGGATTTCTTTTCCCCCAACCTAATATATTTACTATTTTTATATTAAGGCTAAAGCATAATAAGTCACACAAATGGAATGTTGACCGCCCACCCTGTATGGTGGGTATGACCCTCAGTTTGTAACCGAGTGGGTTTGGGTTCGAATCCCGAGTAAAGCATGGTTGTGTATTTTCTTCGGAAAAAGAAGTCGGACTTTCGCCTGTAATGAATTCCCACCTCGAATGGAAAGCAGTGCACCCATTCTTGTTTTATGTTAGGATCATCATCTGCTGTTGTTTCTTATGCCAACCGATCTCGACTGTGTCAGATCCAGGCCCACGAAATTCATCATGGCAAGGGGCCAGATGGCTGTAGAACCATACAGGTGACAGTACGATTTAGCTCGGTTCCACCTCGATTTCGAGGAAGAACATCCTGGAGGTAGGAGTCAGAGCCTCCTACCTCTCTTCCCCTTCCACCAACCTCACGAGAGGACTTGCGGCTCGACGACTATTTAGAGTACCCCCATGCCGCAAAGGCACTATACATTTACAAACATCCATGTCTTCAAGATTCGAACCCAGGTCTCACGGCATTCAACGTCGCTAACGACTATACCGAATGGGCGACTCATCTGTAATAAAGGTCTATAGTCTTCTGTTTGTATTGTATTTCTCTGTTCTTCCACTTGTATTTCATATGTTGCCAGGATAATAAACACACGACAACGGAATGTTGCTTTTGCAAAAATTTAAATGTTTGCAATTGAATAAGCCATGCAGAATTTAAAAGGCAGTTTACACATTTCCAAGTGAAAAAAATAATATATGTATATATAGTCATGTTTTACCTCTCTCTCTCTCTTTAACTTTTAAAATCTTCAATAGTTTAGTAAATATAATAAAATGTCCTTTTGTTTCTATGTTGCCACAATGGAAATTTTATGGAATTCATAAAATCTGTTTAAAGATATTTATATGCATTTCACTCTGCTGTTCAGAAAATATAAATGGTTACGGTAGCCGAATGGGGTTTTCAACCGCGACTTCGTGGTTGATTTTGTTTCCATAGAGTCGCAATTGCGAGTCCAGGTGTCACTGAAGGCTCGCTGTGTAGAGGGGCTAATGCATGTTGAATCTGTCAAGACTTAAAATTCCTACGGTGTGGCAGTTTGGGGAGTGGATGTCAGCTCAGGTGTCGTTCTCGTCATCAATCAAAATTAAGGTAACCATATCAAAATTAAGGACCATATATTAAAATATATTGATTCGTCGAAGTTATTTTCTTACAAACAATTACTAGAACATTAGGTGTTATTTTCTGTACAACTAAATTATTTTAAAGTTTACCTTCTATCACAACTTAATGTTATACTGCTCTTTGTACATTATTTTAAATTGGATTTGCGAATGAATTTTTAATATTGAACGCGTGTGTGTGTTGGATTTTTTTGACAAACAAAAATCCACATTTTAAATGGTCCAATTATTATAATAATTATTTTTTTCAAAAAACTTATTTTAAACTTCAGAAACCAAAGTTTCTTGCAGATAAACTTTTGCTAGATTTTTCAGTTTACCATCTTTTACAAACATGTAATTAATGCAAAAGTGGGAATAAAATCAGTCACACACTCTTGAATTACGAAAGCTTTCAAATTAATTTCTTAATTATTAAATAAGATTTGAAATGGCGGATTTATTTCGTTAATTTACTAAAATTTATTTGATTCTCATAAATTGTTGGTAATAATAGAAATATCTGGATCACATGCATACTTAAGTATCCATCCAAATCCCAAAGTCATATCGAATTACAATTATACCTGTAGGCCACACAATGAATTGTTAAGTGTATTAGGGATCTTATGGCTTCCGGACATTGAAACTTTGCAATCGAAATTTAAAATTGATTTCATTTTATTTTCATTAATCTAATAAGCTATGCAAATCAGAATTCATTGTGACTTTAATAAAAGGAGCCTAGATAAGTTGTATATTTAGAAACTATGAATAAGAGAGATCGCGTATATGTATGTGTGGGGGATTTATTTTAGAAAATTTTATGCAAAAGCCCTAACGTAAAAAAAAGTGCAAAAAGTTACAATTATTACATTTTTTTTAAATGCTTTATTGTAAACTGAGAAATAATAAAACAATCGAAAAATATAATTTGCTGTGAAATTTTCCGTCTTGTGCTTCATTAGGTTAGCTAATGGATTATTTTCTTGCTAATAGAAATCTCTTGTTGAATAACAAAACCGGACTTTAATTCGTAAAATTATTATGGTTAAGTAGAATTTGAGTAAATAGAATTACACCTATTAACTCGTTTTTGCATTCTTTTTTTTATGTTTATTATAGGCCCAGTTGCCAAGTGGTAACGTATCGCACTTCCGCACCACAAGTCCGGGTTCTATCCTCGGGCTGGGCAAGATTGACTCAGCCTTTCATTCCTTAAGTGGGTCGATAAAAAAGTACCAAGCTTGCTTGGGGTCTAAGTCCTGGGGGTTTCGCTTCAGACTGACCACCTGATAGGGGTATCTGCTTATGCACCGCAGCACCCAATGGTCACGTAAATTGAGGTCGGCACAGTAGGCCTTGGTGCTCATAGGCTGTTGCGCCACTGAGTTTAATTTAGATACATTCATTAGCAAGTTTAGCAAAAAATAATAATGAAATCCTTGTTATACATATTTATAAAACAAGACAATTCGTTCTTATCACAAAATTTGTATTAAAATTAGTATACTGCGACCATTTAGTGTAGAAGTACATAAAGCATATAAAAATTTATATTAAAATAAGGGAAAAAACTATTAACAACACTATTCATCGCTACCTGGTAACAAGCGTGCACGTTCATTACGAATTGTATCAAAAGCGCTATTATCAATGGATGTGTCACATATGTGTAGTATAACCGTCGGTTTTTTGATTCAAAGGAATAATTTCTTTCGTACAGAACCAAAAATTCGTGTAAAATAGTATATGTGTCAACCTTGTTATTTCACAATAATGTAAAAAAGAGTTGAGTGTATTATAATTAAGGGACTAGGTATTATTCTTAATTGTAAATAAACAGAAAGATGCAATGTAGTTCATGTCTTTGCTGTTTTAAACAGTATTTAAGATCAATCTCTCTTCTAGACTACATTTGGTAACACCTTTATATATATTAAACTAGAAAATTCAACTCATTTAAGCTCTTCGCACATTTTCATGACAAAATTCAGAAAATCTATGGAGACTCATTGAGATAATTAAGGTTGATAGAGAAGAATAAAATCACACAAACAAAATGTAAAATTAAAAATAGAACTCTGTACAAATTTATACATCGAAAAAACATTTTTCTTAAATTTTTTAATTCAGTTATATGTTTGCTATGAAGAATTTTTGTAACCTAAGTTTTCTCATAGTTTGGTTTCCTGATTGAAAATACGTTCAAAATGTAGATAATTCTAAATCAGTGACAAAGGAATGATAGTGTATTAAAATTTTTAAATACTTGATAATGTTATATTAGGTATTCTTTTTTCCCCGTTTTAATTATCTTACCTTCCTTCATATGTCCTCTTCCTGCACTTAGTATTTTAGTACAAACCATGTATTGTTTTAAAATTTAAATACAATGAATAATTATCCCTTTCGAACAACTTTTATCTGAAAATAAGTGTATCTTTTTCCCTTTCCCCTTCATATTCACCGTTATTCCCCATTAAACTCATGAAACACGTGGGCCCATAAATTCTTTTACAGATGGACTTCAGTGTTTTCGATCGGACGCTGATTGTTTTGTGCTGATGTTGGATTGGCTTCCTGCGACATCCCGCCTCCCTTTCCGTCCCCTCCGGCATACTCGTGCATACTTCAACAGCCCCCCTCCCTCTTCAATATGTGGACCTGGTCACCGGGGGCATTTAGTTTTTATTGTCTCCGCTTGCTCTCAGTTCCCCAATCCCTGAGTTTTAGAGATACACACAATTTCTGAATCTATGGAAATGCTTCAGACACAGCTGGACCCTTGAAGATGGGGGAACATATACTTAATTTGAAATGGATATTTGTAGATTTGAATATGATTTGTGATTACAATGAATGATTTTTGGGGTCTATTAAGTATTCCACTTGAGTTATTTTTAAATAATTGTTGAGAAAACATACATATAAGTAAATAACAATGGAAATTTTACTTTCGGGAAGAAAGTTTTAGGGTGAATATAAACTTGTTATAAGCGAAATCCGTGAAAAACTATACTACATGAGAGGATAGTAGTATTTTAATTAATTAAAGGTAATTGATGATTTAAATGCACCATGTTGTAATTGTTTTGTTAATTTTATTAAGGTGTTTCAATGGAAAAACATTGGTAGGACTCCCCTGTCTGTTCTTCTAACTCCCTAGCCAGTTTTAATTCGAACAGTATCTTACGAAGTCGTCAACTAATTTTTAAAAAAAAGTAGTATATATTGCATAAAAATTTGACGCTTGTGTTAATAGAAATTTAATTAAAATTATTTTAGAAGTAAACGTGTTCTTGTGTTCTATATAATGGGACCAGTTCTAGAATATTCACAAATAAAATTTTTGTGGGAAATTTGCATTTTATTATAAAAAAATTAAAACATTGAACTTATTTTAAAATACAAAACGTTTATGAAAATGTTATTTACAAAGAATCTTTTTTTTTTGTAAAAACTTTTATACTAATAATTAATTTTATTACAATAAATCTAATATTTAATTAAATATAAAAAAAAGAAAATTTTGTTATAATTTTTAAACCCTTTTTTTGTTGTAAAAATTTACTTTTTCTTTCCGGTTCCAAAATCTTGAGCTCTACAAGAAGCAATTATTTAATATTTTTTTAAAAAATTTAAACTTTAAGTATTTATTACTGTAAAAATTACTTTTGATACTGCTTTTTTTGTTGCAATTTTAGGCCTAGTTATATACTTAAGATATTAACGGTAGTGACATGTATTTTAAGATAAAGAAAACTTGTTATTTAAACCATAAGGTTTTCCTGATTTCAGTTTATTAAAATACGAGGTCTGGCTATTAAATAACGAGACTGGTTACAAAAAAGGGTTTTATTATAAAAATTATTTTACATTCGAATGTTCCCCTTCAATATACTCCCCTCCCCTCGCTACACCCCTTTCCATACGTTTTCCCCATTGATCGAAGCAGTGCTGGAAGTCCTCTTTGGTGAGGGCCTTTAGGAGCTCTGCCGTTTTTTGCTTTACCGCTTCCATCGACTCAAATCGGGTCCCTTTCAAAGCAGATTTTATCTTCGGAAACAAAAAAAAGTCGCTTGGTGCCAAATCTGGCGAGTACGGCGCGTGTTCGAGCACTGGAGTGCGTTTATCGGCCAAATACCGTTTCACAGATAGCGCGTTATGGGCAGGTGCCTTGTCCTGGTGCAAAATCCACGAGTTGTTCTTCCACAACTAGGGCCATTTCTTACAAACTCGTTCTCGCAGTGTTACCAAAACTGACAAATAGTAAGTCTGGTTTACAGTCTGACCCTCAGGAACCCATTCAGTCATCACGATACCGTTAATGTCGAAAAAAAAGATCAACATTGCCTTGAATTTTGATTTGGACATTCTTGCTTTTTTGATTCTGGGCGATTCAGGCGTCTTCCAATGCATCGATTGCCGCTTTGTTTCAACATCGTATTGAAAAATCCACGTTTCGTCGCAAGTAATAATGTTTTTCATCCATCAGGAATCTTCTTTTAATCTTTCAAGGAAATCTGAGCAGACCTGTTGACGCAAGAGCTTTTGGTCAGGAGTCAGGTTTTTTGACACCAACTTCGCACAGACTTTTGTCATGTGTAATTCCTCGTATAAAATTTTTCTAACCATTTCTTTATCGGCGTTTACAGCCTCTACAATCATCCGGATGCTCATTCGACGATCTGCACGCACAATTTGGTTGATTTTGGTCACTGTTTCAACTCCGGAAACAGTGACAAGGTGACCTGGGCGCTGGTCATCTTCAGTGCTCTCTCGGCCCACACTGAAACGCTTACACCACTGAAAAACACGCGCACGAGATAGAGAATTATCCCCATAGGCCTCTTGCAACAATTTATATCACTCAGTCGGAGTTAACGAGAAATTTGAGATTGATACGTTGCTCCTGTTTTTCGTCACGAGAAAAAAACACGTTCGTTTCAAAACGCTACTGCACAAATACTATAATAGTGACGAAAACTTGTTTTGGTACGTGAATAGAGAAGATTTCCAGATACCCAACGCACTACTTGTTTTTTCCCCCGCTCCTCTAGGACACCATCTAGGCGCGCAGTCTCGTTATTTAATAGCCAGACCTCGTACATATCCTTTCTGCAGTCATGATTATTATTTTGTACTAGCTTAGATTTTTTTACTCTTCCTTTCCCAACTGAAATAAAAGTGCAAGCTAAAATTTTTAATATATATATATATATATATTTCTGACAAGATTCTTTAAGATTCCTTCAAATAATTTAAATTTATAAAATATGAAATTTATTGAAATTTTTTTAATGAGAACACGAAGAAAAATTAAGTAAACGAAATAAAATAAAATTAACAAAGAATTAAAGTCATAGAAAGGAATATGAAAATGTGAATAAAATTTCAAAATATGTTATTCTTAGTAAAATTAGAGATTCATGTTACTGTCATATATCAGTTAGATAACTTATATGATTTATATAAAATTCAATTGATTGCACAATATTGAATATTTAATAGCGTCTTCTTATAAGTAATAAATTTTGCATTATTTCTGTGATGTAAGTAAGTACATCGAACTTTAAAAACATATAATTGTGCAACAATACCTCCTGAAACCATAAGGTTAATATGGGTATTTATAAATTATTGACTATTGCAAACGAAGGTATTTAAAATAATTGATTAATTTTTTTTTTAAAAAAAAACTTTTTATTCTCTGCATTTACTTAATTTCAACAAAGGAAAAAAAAATAGATAAAAAAAATTTGAAAGTAAAATATTTCATGAAGAGCAAAAAATGTGAACTACAGACAGTTCTATTAAGAAACAGACGAATTCTCAAGAATAAAGAAATACATATGGAAAGTAAAGAAGAGGAGGGAAGGAGGCGAATATCAAATGGAAAGTAGAACTTTTGTTGAAAAGCCCGCTGTGCGTGGTGGAGTTGCATGTAATCTGTAAAACAGTTTTCTTGGCAGGGTGAATCTTACTGCCGAAAAGCCAACAGTAACATGAAATCAAGTATCGAAAATTCAAATAAATAATTTAATAGATTGGATTGAAAACTCTCCATCTTTAACTACATTGCTCCTATACACATTATACATGATTGAACAGATTTATATATGTTATATCTGTGTGATCAGAGTTTCTATCCATTATTTAAAGATCTAATTTGTCAGTAAGATGGTCACAGTTTAGCTCCAGGTCTTGCCATTGATTCGATATTCGATGAAAATCTCAAATAATAATGAATCTGTCCGATTATTGTATGCATCAGTATTGCGCATATGAATTCAAGAAAAATTCGATAAGCAGGAGCGATGGATAGTATCTCTTAATGTATGAATTGAATTTAAATTTTAAAATTATATCTCCCGAACGGATTGAGTACAATGTATACTTTAATGCAGGTGTGACGGATGCAAATAAAAAAAAATTCGAACTGGAAAAGCAAATTTCTAAAATCTTATATATTTTTATCAAAAATATTTTTTAAATTTTTTCTTTTAAGTTTTTTTCAATAAAGAAATTTTAGTAAAAATTATGAATATTTTTTGAATATTAAAAATACATATTTTTATAAAAGCACCAAATTTTAAAAAATATTACGGAAACAGAAATTTGTTTCCTACAATTTATTTTTCATTCTGTACAAATAATGTATTGTTTACTTTGCTTCACTTGAAATATAGACATCTGGAATTCTAAAAACTCTTAGAACTTTACTCATAATTGTTTTGATTAAAAAAAATTTGTACGGAACTCTCAACAAAATCGTAAAAAGTTAAAGATTTTCTTTTCAGCTCTGAGATAAATGTAATCTTTATTGTACTGAAAGTTTTACTTAAAGATAAATGCCAAGAAAAATCTGCAATGAAATATCTTCGAATTCATTTTGTAAGCATAATTTAAATTTAATAACGTCCAGAAGAAAAGAAATATTGAAAAAAAATTTAAAGAAAGAAGTATAAAAAACATTACGCTGCTGGAAATCTATTTTCAAATTCTCAGGAAAAAGAAATATAGATTATTCTTATCTTCAACAAAATTAAATTATTAACGTAGTTCTACTTTTAGTAAGAAAACTATAAAGAATGTGATAAATCAGATATAAGACACAACAAATAATCTATCGTAACTTTACTATAATTAGCACCATTTTTGAGTAAAATTATTTTTTAGTGACGTTATATGCAAGAGCCACTTGCGAATATATGCCTTTGACTCTAAATCTATACTATTATAACATAAAGTATATCTCTGTGTGAGTATATTTACAGCCTCTATTAAAGAAACAATTTTGTTACCTTTAAATCGAGCTGTAAATATAAAATAAGTAATCTGAGGAAGTTTTAAAGATTTTTCATAATAAGGAGTAATGTAAACAAATATCTAGCGAATTTTGGCTCATATAGATCACTCCTAAAGTTTTAAAGATCATACAAATATGACATTATTCATTCTATAATGTTATTAAGTTTATTAAGAGGACACGGTACGATTCAATTGACCGAAATTGGTAAAAAATCAAATTTAATTTTTTTAGCCTGAATTATTCTTTATATAATTTTCTATAATTGAAACTATAATTTCTATAATTGACTATTTGAAAGCTCTAAACTTAAAAAACGCAGAATTATGATAGCTTTCACGTTCGTTTTTATTCATATCCCTATTGCAAATAAAAACTTTAAAGTGACTTATCTCAGAAAGATAAAATAACTAGTTTGTCTTCATTTAAAATGCTAGGGCTTTTTTTTCTGTTGTGCCTAATGCTTCGAAATTTTTTTTACCTATTGCTAATAGTGCATGTAACAAAAGTTGGTATGCCTTTTTGAATCAAAGCAATATTTAGTTTTTTAAAAATAATTGAACTCAGACTTTATACATTTTTTACGGAATTTTCAATAAGCATTCGTAAAAAGAAGTATTGTATGAATACCAATCTCATTAACGCAAAACCTATACCAACTTTTACTATACATAGTTTGACGTACTTGTAAATCAAATTTCATGCATATACGTAAATTGCTGTAAGAGAGAAGTAGCATTTTATATATAAAATCACTTCACAAATTTTAAGTCTTTTCCTTAAAAAATTAGAAGGCTAGCTTTTTATGAAATTTTGAGCACAAAATCTGTTTAACATAGTATACATACATAGGAGGCAACCAAAAAATTTTAAAAATCCTTAAATTAAAAATATTTGTGTAAATCATACCATGTCCCCTCTAAAACAGAAACAAATACAGAGTGTTTTTTTTTCCAGGTATAGAAGTTTAAGTTGGCATTACTTTCTAAGATGGCGACCGATTTAACAGCCGTCAAGTGATTTATTCTCAGTTTGGTTTGGCAATTCATCATGAATAGACTCACTCCTGAACAACGCTTTCAAATTGTGCAATTTTATTTCGAAAATAATGGTCGATTTTCATAAGCGAATTTTGTTTAGCGATGAAGCGCACTTCTGGTTGAATGGCTACGTCAACAAACAAAACTGCCGCATTTGGAGTGAAACTAATCCACAAGTGTATGTCGAAACACCGTTACATCCAGAAAACTGACTGTTTGGTGCGCTTTATGGGCTGGTGGAATCCTTCTTCAAAAACGATGAAGGCCACAACGTTACAGTCAATGGTGATCGGTATAGAGCCATGATTACTAACTTTTTCATTCCTGAATTGAACAATCATGATGTCCAGGAGCTGTGGTTCCAACAAGACGGCGCAACATGTCCCACAGCTCGTGCCACAATCGATTTATTGAAAGACACGTTGGGTGACCGCCTAATTTCACGTTTTGGACCTGTGAATTGGCCTCCAAGATCTTGTGATTTAACACCGCTAGACTATTTTCTGTGAGGCTATGTAAAGTCATTGGTCTATGCGGATAAGCCACAAACGCTTGACCATTTGGAAGACAACATTCGCCGTGTTATTGCCGATATACGGCCACAAATGTTGGAAAAAGTCATCGAAAATTGGACGTCCAGATTGGAATACATCTGAGCCAGCCGTGGCAGTCCTATGCCAGAAATCATATTTAAAATGTAATACCACAAGATTATCTTTCGAATAAAAAAAATTCATGTCAATCGAATAATCGTTGTTTTAATGCAATTTAAAGTTCTATACCTCTAAAAAAACACCCTTAACTATTACATTAATAAAGATTTGAGATTGTAATGAATGTGTGTAAAGCAAAACTATTGAAATTTAAAAAAATAATAATAATACCGAGTCTTTAACATTTAAATCTACTTTTTTGATTAAATTCAAAGATAGTTAATTATATCCACGTATAAGCAGTTAATCAATGTACTTATATATGCAGTTAGATTAATAATTTATTTCTAGCACAGAGTACATTGGTTTATGTTACTAACATTTAGCCCTAACAATTGATTACAACTGTCATTCTTCTGAATAGTGATACATACTGAAGACATCTTCCAGTAAATATATATATATATATGCCCTTTTGTGTTTATGATTTTGATTATTTCTTAATTTTTATTCATTGACGTGTTATAACTTAATATTGCCTATGGCAGGGATGGCGAACCAGTGACACGCGTACCATTGATGGCACGCGATACAATATTTTGTGTACGTCACCGATCAAAACAGTTCGCATTTTAGTTCTAAACAACAAATTTCACTTTGAAGTATTATGAAAAAACGCGAGTGATCGGTCGCGGGGTGCACGCTCGTTTGTTATTGTCTTACCTTAGTTAAGTCGTGGACTTCAATTGCTAATGATGGAAAGTTCGTCTACGCATAGCATAGACAATTTTGTTGATACAACTGTATTTTAAAGCTCCTTTGTGTTATATTTACGATTTTTAACTGCTATCTAAGAAAACTAGTTTATCAGAAAAACAAAAAGTGTAAAATAGTAAGTGTAACGGAGAATTTCAAACTCGGTGGACCGAGAAATATGGCATAATTAGAAAATGCAACAGAACGATGTGTGTGTGTTATGTTCTGGAACAATGGTATGTAGGATATTGTCTGCAAAATGGTATTTTGAAACAAATCCTTTTGTGAAAAGGGAGACAGAGCAAAAAGAATTAATTGCTTAGAAACCGTTTGGCAGATGACTGCGATTCGGCATGTATTCTGCTAAATGTTACCAACGTTTTACCAGAGGCATAGCTGCCACCGTATCAATGATATGAAGCCCCAACAAGCGTAAACAAAAAATCGTTAAGTATAACGTTGCACCGAAAAAGAGCTTACAAACGACTGGAAATACGCTAGAGCCTTTGACAATCTAATATAATTTGTTTGTCACTTAATGTGCAACGAAGAAGTCGCACTAATGTTACTTAAATTTAAATTACACGTATAACTAAAAGATTTGCTACACTTTCATACAGTGAAAATGTATTTTTTTTTGTAGTAATAAAGTGTTTTAAGTTGGCAATATTTAGTTTTTTGTTATTTTTCCAATAATCACAAGTCAAAATTATTTGATGGCATGTCTATACCTTTTTAAACTTTTCTTTATAAAAAATGGCACTTTGTTCCATAGAGGTTCACCCTCCCTGGTCTATGGTGTTCTTTACATATTTTTCAATGAATGAATCATTTATATATATATATATATATATATATATATAAAAACACGACTGTTCCAGATTTATTTTTGTACACTTCTTTGAAACTATTTAATATTATTGATTTAAATAAAAAAAAGTCACGTGTTTTCAATTTTATTACTATTTAACTTGGTATTCAAGAATTAATAGATAATTTTCCAATTATTTTATATATAATACACATCTTTGGATTTAAATTATTTACTGCAGTGTAATACTTCGGTTGCCACATACATACTTTAACATATCCTCATTTTAAATAAAAAAAACTTTAAATGAAGAGGAAAGAGGGTTTATTTACATTCTCGATTTATTTTATAGCTGTATGCTATGAAACGACTCCACCATTTTAAAACTAGCACGCTTTATTTACATTCATTCTCTTTTCTTCCATTCCCCTCTCCCTGTAAAAAAAAAATAACTCACAAGCACCGAGACTTAATCGCTTGACTCTTTCAAAGAAAAACTGATGGACAAAGCAGTAATAAGAGTTTTCACAACCATCCCCTCTATATAGGCAAGGAAACAAAAACCAAGAAATTAAGGAAAAGGAAGGAAGAAAAAAAAAAAGGTATCGTTTGCTACCCCCTCTCTCGTTTCATCAGCATCCTGCTCTTTCTCTTCAATTCGTGCTTGACTTTATTCTAAGGATATCCATTCACTAACGGCCTCAAACACGAAGAATTCCAATAACAAAAGAGAGCCAATTGATAGAGAAAATATATGGCAAGCAATAGCAAAAGCGCGTAAAAATGCTCCGATGTACAAAATTGAACTATAAAACACTACAGTCACACTTCCCCTCTCTCCCTTAGATGCTGTTTTCTCATCCCCCCCATCCTGAGTTTTCGGGCCCCACCCCCTCAGTATTTTCCTTGCTATCCAAAGCACACTCGTAGTTCTATTAGAAATGACAGCATTTGTTCTTTTTTGTTTTGTTACTTGTGTTTTAGATGTGCAGCGCCACTTTTTTCTTCTGTTATGTAAACTTTATATACTTTTTCCCTTTTAGTTCAATGAAATGCTTAGATATTAGTTTTCTGAATTAAAGAAGTTATTTTCAAGCATTTATATCAATTTGCAAGCGGGATTCTCTGTTTTATTTTTATCATGCACTGATTGGAGATTTTTGTAAACACACACACACACACACAGATATATATATATATATAATTTTATTAATAATTTCCTTGATTACTATAATTTTACTTGAGGCTAAGCTCCATTGGCATGAAGGTAGCATGACAATACAGGATAAAATAGGTAACAGTGCACATATATAACACGCACGAACGAACGCGCACACACAGAATGTTTCATAAAAGATGGGCAAAAGATAAGAGGTAATCGCACTCATCCATAAAAAGCTTCTTAGAGAGGTTTTTACTTATTGGTTATTTTGTAGAATCCCAAATTAATTTTTTGATTAAACTGATGAATATTTTAAATTTTATTTCATTTTAGTCAATTTTAAGACAAAATTAGGTGGCTCTGAATGAAATCTTCAGATATCTTCAGCTGTACTATTTGCACTTTTGTTCTTTTTTATAACTTTCTTTTTGAAATATTTGCCATATAATCTTTAAAGATGGTAAATATCTGTATATAATGTTTAGTTAGCTTTTATAAAATAATAATATTTTTCTATTACAAATGCGAACAAATATAAATTTTTTAGTTTTCTTGCAATTTTAAGAATAGAAAGTACTTATTATATGAATATTTTAGAAAATATGCATCACATTTCATGGATCTGAAATATATTCTAATTATTGACATTTTACCTAGATAAAAATGTAGTTTTTCTGCTTGTTCTTCGGTTGCTGAAGTCGAATGGTTATGATAAGGAACTACCTGATCAGCAATGTACAAGTCGAATTACCGGGGATGAGTCCTAATTAAACCAAAGCTTCTTTTGTAGTAATGTGGAAAAAAAGTCTTGTTCCACTAAAGATAGGACGTAAATTGGTGCCAATGTACGTTAAATCTGTTAGGGCTAAAAGTCCTCACGTGAGGTGATTATGGAGAAGGAGTTGGTAGTTCAAATATTGTGTGTGTGGGATCATATGTAATATGAAAATGATTCAAATTCATGAGATTTATCGCCAATGTTCAGAGGATTTTGATTAAGGTATAGAACAGGCGACATCAAATTTTCATGACCAAATCCCAGTGGGTGCAGTAATTGTGACTTCTGTATTTTAAATAGTGCACTTTATGCCCTCTACCAGTGTTGAAGTCAGACGAGGGTTGTATTCAGGCATTATATAATCTTAGTTGTAATTGTAAAAGTCTGTTGTCAGTTGCATTTATGTAGCTCTAAAGCAACATGAATTCCTAACTCACCAACGAGTACAATTTTTTTACAGAAAATTTATTGATCAGAATAGAAGAAAAAAAGGTTTTTTTCAAAATATTAAAAATTTTCGTGAAATTTAAGAGATTTTTAAAAGTAACTCTTATAAGAGAAATTGAAGCTTTGACATATTGCACGTTGTGTACGCTAAATATGTTGTTGTATATAATCAACTGATCAATTTGATTAAAAAAAACCTATGCAGTTTCAAAAAGTCAAGGAATAAACTGTAAATATAGTCGCCCATCCGGTATAGTGGTTAGTGACGCTGACTGCGGTGCCGTAGGGCCTGGGTTCGATTACTGGATAACACATGGATGTTTGTGTTGTCATCCTTCTCTTCTTTGTGATGGGTGCTTTACGCTTACTTCTATGTGAGTCCCCGTGTGGTGCACGGGGTTATAAATGTTCTCAATAAAAAAACTGTAAATATAAAATAAAATCTCTTACATTTCTGAAACGCGCGAATTAAAAATGTTTACTTATTGTTAGTGATTTCTTGCACAAACTAATGAATAACAAATCCCATTAATTTTTTTTACTAACCATATCGAGAAACAGTTAATACAGAGGATTATTACTTTGTCAAGCAGTGTAAACGCTTTATTTCGCATGACGTGAAAACATTTCTGAAACAGTATATGACGTAATAGTTATTTTTTGACACAGTATTGACGTCACGAAAGACATCATATGTGTGGCACAATATAATTCATCCATTTTATAACTTTTGATGGTAATTGTTCATTAACATTATCTAAAGAAATGTATTTATATTTAGATGACATGTATTTATTTCAATAAGATTTGGCGGAAATTGTAAAAAATATCCTAATTTTTTTCAAGAAAATTACTTTGATTTTATAGATATTATCTGGTTATAACTTTTTAAAGAAAATATATATTTAAGGCTACACAGTACCCTAAAAATTTCATTTTTACCGGAAATTTTTTTTTGCATGTTTTGGTGGCCCATATCATTGAGATGCTTGCCACGAAATTTCAGATCTGTTAGCAAATTAGTTTTTAAGATATTTGAAGTTTTCGTTTCGGTTTCCTTTTAAAGCATTTTTTTCACTCTTAAGTTGAATAAATTAAAAATATTTTTGAGCATTTAGTTTGAAATGGTTATTAATTCCAATTTTCATTACTAAAATCATTTCTGCTTGATTATGTTTTGAGTTTTTTGAGTTCTCATAATTAATTAATAAAGATTAATTTCATGACCAATTTTTGCTTTAAAATAGTTTATATAACTTAAAAGCTTTATCATTATTTTTTTCCTGTAGAGAAAATGTCATGGCAAATGTGTTCTGGGTTTCTGTGAGAAACAATATTTCGAATGGATAGAATACTACTGGAAATGATGTATCTAAAAATCAGTCGTCAGCTAATTCTGCAATTAGACTTCCGAATACAAGTATTCTGAATTCAAATGCTGCAGATATAACTGAATATTTCCTTGATGTACCAAACTACATTATACTAAAAATATTGTAGTACTATATTTTAGTATTTTAAAGTCGTACGACAAGAGCTAAAACTTCCTAAACTGCTCAAATTTGAAATCGAAAAAAATTAAATTTTATGAGCAAACCTGACTGTTTTTAGTTTGAGTTAGTATCATTATTATTTTGTACATAAATGCTTCGTGTTTCAAAACTTTTGTGAAATATTAGGTTAAGATAAAGCTGAATAAACTGACGTCTTAACAAATGCTATCAATATTATGCAAAAATATATTTTGAATTAAAAATATAATTTTCAGTCATATTTAATAAAAATAGTGTTTTAACGTACAACATACATTGGAAAATAACATATTAAAAATTAGAGTTTTACGGGCATTATAAGTTTTTGTTTTATGAATTTACAAACTTTAAATGCGTTATTCTCAGACTTTTAATTTTAAAGGTATAAGTGTTTTCTAATCCCTAAGGCTTTTTTCCTTTTCAAGATAGAGCCTTGAAATTTTTTGTATATACTCCCAAATGTATGTTCTATAAAAGTTAGTATGGATTTAGGGCTGAGAACTCTAGTTATTTTTCTAAAAAATGCTAAATTTGATATTTTAAAAAATTTTGTGTTTTTTCCAGGTTTTTCTAGAAAAATAATTATTAAAAATCAACAAGGAATAGATTTTCAAATCCATACTAAATATTGTTTGTAATAATCTAAGAATCATAAATAACTTAAAATTACTAAAAAATTAAAAAAAAATTGAGTATTTTATAAAAGTTTGAAAAACTTCAAAATTTCCTAATTTTTTAAAATTGTAAAATAATGGGTGGTCAAACTGACTTTTTAATTACAGAATCAGCTTAATAATATAATCTAAATTTAAAACATCAATTATTTTTACTGTAACTGTCTCTAAAATATTGTTTGAAAAAGGGTACCGTGTAGCCTTAAAAGAAAAATGTAAATTATAAAAATGTGTATTCTGTAGTGATTTCCATAAATATGTACACTCTATTATTTACAGTCAGATTACAAACTTATTTATATAATATTACCAGTACAAATAGTTGGTATTTTTATTTTATTTGTATCACACGAGGATATTAAGATTTTCCCTTAATTTTGCATTAAGATAAAATTTACAATATTATACGTAGTAAATAATATCAAGAAAAGTAAATTGAAAAAATTTGGTATTAAATTTAAAATTATTTTTTAATAATTATGTGAATTAATATAAACAAATTAAACTTACAACACAGTACATAAATTATTTAAAATAATTTTATTGGAAAGCCACTTGATTCCGACTGATATAAAAAAATCAATTTATGATTTCTTTCTCCTGCAAATTGTTTATTTAGACTTAAAAAGTATAGAAGTAATTACTATAGAGACAATTGATTTGAATTTCAAGCATGTTTTTATTTTTCTATGGTTTTTAAAAACAGTCATTAATAAGTTAATTATGAATAAGTATATGCAAAAAAGAATTTTTTTTAAAGTTCTTTAAATTTTTCGTTTAATTGTCGATATTTCCTTTGTATAGTACTAACAAGTAAAAACTACTTGAAAAAACCCGATAATTTAAAATAAATTTTCTATGCTACTTGTTTGCATATTTTTTGTTTGTTACTTGAAATAGTTTGAGATAATTTACAATATTTGAGATAATTATGTAGCTGGTTTCTCACACGAACTTTAATATTAATTTAAAAGAACCATAAAGAAGATTGATTTCTTATGGGAAATTTTTTTCTGAAGTTAAACAGATTTGCATTGAAATAGAAAAGAGTACAAAAAGTCTTAATCGTAATAATTTAACATTTTAATGATGACGGTGCAAAATTTGAATTCAGATTACTGAAAAAAATTGATATTATTGTTGATATCTAATCAAATGTGTTTCCTGCATAAGTTTTTAAAGTTTCATTCGTATGCATGTTAATTAGATGACAGTATTTGAAATTAAGATATATCTAAAAACATTCGGAAAGAATTTCACTTAAAAAAAGACTGTATAAGATGCTTAGAGTTTCATATGTACTTCCAATGAAGGACGGAAACATATATCAACTCAGTTTTACAATTTCTATGATACACTTGAAAAAAAACCCTTTATGTTGTAAAAGTCTAGCACATTTATTGATTTTAAGAAGATTTTTTAAGAAAATTTTCTGTCCAATAATTGTAATATATTGTTGGAATATAATATCAATTGTACAATTAATAATATAATCCTTTTTTGTTATGACGCTAATTACATAGTCAGCTTGATAATGTAATTCATCCATAATATTAATCCAAAAATTAAAGAATTTTTGGCTAATCTAAATTTAAGTATTTAAGTTCAAAATTTGGATGTTTTATTTTGTGTAGGTTTTTAACTTATTTTTTTGAACTTAAAAAATATATCAAGTTGAAACTTTTTTTATTTAATTTTAGTTTGAGAATAAACTAGGAAAGTTAATTCAAGAATTTTCAAAAAGAAAAAGTTACAAATGCTGAATTTAATGTTATTGTTGCGTAGACCGGGTTTCATAGACTTTATGTTTAAGAACAAAATAGTTCTTCAAGAGCTATGCAACTTAAAATCGAAAACAACTCTTTAAGTACAGGATACAGTAGTAAAATTAGCACAATAAGTTTCAGAAGTTTTTGGCCCCTTCTACAGTGCTCATACACAGCTATCAATGTATAAAAGTACAAATACGTAATGTTAAAGATTATCCGCAAGCAACCTCTCTGTCGTAGACAAGTGAACACTTAAAAAGCTGAAGTAATACAGACACACAGTTTTTTCAGCAAGCTACTGGTTTTTTTTTTCGTCTGCGCAGTTACCTGTCAGTGATTTCTCGAAAAATCCGAGGATCATTCATATCGCGACCAACTTATCAAAAACGGTTTCTAACATAATCACTACATTGCTAAAATGGTCATCTAGTTGCCAAAAATGAGGCCAACTTGGCTGTATCTCCAATATTTCGCCGTTCCCGCTGAAGCGCCATTATAAAGTAAGGGACGGAGTTGCTGGCGAACATTACAGTTTTTATCATAAAATAAATACAACAGAAAATAATATTAACTTATGGGACATGCAGATTTAAATTACCTACACCATATTCGTGTTATTCTTCGAATGATAAAAGCTAACTAGTTGAAACAAATTATTAATTGAATTTATTAATGATTAATTTTTAAATTTATTCAACATTTATTTGTTGTTGTTGTTTTCTAATGCCACCTGTCTGAAGTAGTCAGATCGAGGCCCACGAAATTCATCGTGGCATGGGCAAGAGGTACGTCTGTCGTTGGCCTTGAGCACCATACAGGTGAAAAGGTATTTAAAAGTATTCAACGAAGTTTTAGTTTACAATGCCATAATATGCGTAAGAAATGATTAATTAAGTACAAAAATAAGGTAGCAATTTGAAATTTATTAGGGTATTAATTAAAAACTTTGTAAAATGATTTAATTTTTTTACAATTAAGAAATGAAGTGAGAGAGAAAGCAATGATATTATTTAACATATAGATATACAAAAAAGGAGGTGGGGGGGGATTCTCTTAAAATAATTATCAGTTCTTCCTTTAGTGCATTTACATCTTACTATCTTAAAATAGTAGATAATATTTTAATTAACACTTCTAAACATAAAAAGAATAAACTATTTCATTTTTTAAATGCTTATTATGGAATGAGAACGCTAATGCACTAAATTGAGTATATACTTTAATTGAGTATATATAAATGTATCTAATGTCGAAAATTTATAAAAAGCACTTTATATAAACTATATCTTACTTTAACATTGTTTTGCATTTTTGTTTTATTATAAAATTTGGTAAAGATAAAATGTAACAAAAAAATACATAAAACTATTTTCAGTTTTACAGTCTTGAGACGTATGCATATTTTTTTCATTTAGTTTATATATTTACTTTTAACTTATTAATGCATATTGATTATAAACGCTTTTCACAACCAAAATGTAGATTTAAAAAATAGAAATATCTTAATACTTCTATTAAGACATCTTGATATCTAACAAACAAAAATAAAAACTTAATTTATCCCAAAATTATTGTAAGTTTTTAATAGGATGAATTTCAGTGAATTAAAGTTTGTGTTAAATGATTATTTTTAATTAAAAATTTAAAAATTATCTTGAAAAATAATTTAGGGTGTTATTTTACATTTTATTTAACGAAGATTAGTTTTAAGTCCCCAAGATTCCCATAAATGCATTCTTGGATGTATTAATATGTTTCTTCTTAAAAGCAAGTTTTTGATTATGAATTCCACTACTAATTTTTAAAATATTTTTAAACTAAATTTTTGATTTTTTTATTATAGCATAATTAAATTGAATGCTTTTGTTTGTAAATTTACGTTGAAAATTTGATACTAATGTACAATTTTTTTGAAAAAATAATAATAATTTTCCAATATTTTTTGCTTATACTACTATTTTTAAAAAATGAATAAAATATTAAAAATTGCTCTTAATTAATTATCATTAGTTGCTATAATTAATATTTTTAATTATGGACTTTAACAACTTTTGGTTTCTAGAACATGCGTTGACACACACACAATTAATAAAGATAATTAACTCAAAAACCCACGCATTTTATTATTATCACCTTTTTTTTTTCGTTTCCTTTACTTATACATCCTTATACTATCCAAACTAACCCAAAAGAAGACCCGAAAAACGCACGAAACCAGAAAAACAAGGCAAATATTTGCTTGCCTGCCAATCCCCTGGCAAAAATTACCCTCCATGTTTTCATCGGTGCAAACTTTTTATTAAAAGTAAACTTTAGCCCTGCTCTTAAGCTTGAGTTATGAACGGATTATCAAAAGCCATCACACATTCCCTTCCACCAAAACTTTTTCCTGCAACAGCAGACGATAGTTGAGGAATGGTACCTCAGGGGGTCATAAGGCACAGCGAGACCTCCCCTTGATTTACAGCCGGCCGAAGAATCCGCAACTGATCCCTTCTTTTTCCTGGCCCCTTGCATAAGCGGAGATTACAATAAGCTTTTTGCCCGCTTCTTCCCACTCTACACCTGAGCGCGTGCTTCTTGAATTTAAGATGGAGGGGGTGGGGGGTAGGATTTAGTCCCCACTTTGCACTCTCAACCCATTGGCAAGCCCTGCTCCACCCCCCATACATAGTTTGCATCGAAGCATGCTTCAAATATCCGTACATATAGTGGAATGTTTAATGCTTTTGGCTCTCTGAGATGGGAACATTAAACAAAAAAATGCAAGCCCTTGATGGGAGTCGGGTAAAAGGGGTAAAGGGGTTTGTTGTGCAAAGGGGTAGGAAGGGGGTAAGTGAAAAATCGGACGATGCATAATGGTTGAGGTATTTTTCACGTGTATCTTTTGTATTCTTGGATGGTTGTGGGTTAGATATCTTCTTTTAACGCGCGGGATCTGTATCTCGTATCATTTATTCATCAGGCCTTTGTGAGTGGATGTTAGCTGAATGATTCAGATGTATGGTTATGTTCTAACTCACATTTTAAATTTTACGCAAGGGAATATTATGAATTGATAATGCGCGCACACACATTCCGACTTAATTTTTCTTTCCTAATATTTTTTTTTGTTGAGTTAAAAATAATGCTATTGGGTACAGTTTTTAATTTAACTGTTTTCTTTACTTGGATATTTTTCACTATTAAAGCTTTGTTGGCTGTTATGCATAATTCAGTATTCTAGTTAAAATTTGTTTCACACTAGTTCTTATATATTTCCATAATAGTGTGTGTGGGGAGCTGTGGTAGCTTAAAAATCAAGGTCACGGACTCGGGGTTAGCTTGTCATGAGGTCGAGCCTGGTACCGCTGAAGACCCGCCGTGCAGAAGGGGCCGATGCACTTCATATATATCGAGGCTCAAATGTCCTCCCGTCGGTATGGTGGGGAAGTTCGGAGAAGGGGGTAGCAACTCAGGTATCGTCATTGTCACTTGATGATGATTCAATATTACGAGGTCCGTCGGCAATAGCTCTTGTGTAGCTTTCTAATGCTGCGTAAATATAACTTTTACTCTCTGTACTAGTAGGTACAATCATGAAACTGAAGGTTGGCGATGTAACAGTTAAATCAATAGTCCTTATGCAGATTCCCTTGCTTGATTGTTCATTACTTTCACATTTAAAAGCAACGCGAGTGAAGGCATGACGGTTTATTAACGTCATACTCTAAAACAGGGGTACTCAACCTTTTTTCTGCTGGGCTTCATATATGTGTTAGTTATTTCACGCGGGCAGCAACATGAGGATAAATGGAGGGGTGGGGGTGGGGTAGAAATGCTTAAAGACCAAGATAACATCGGAACTATAAAATGCTGAAAATTGATCAAAACATTACAACTCCTGTATTGCTTTTATTAATTATTAATTTTTACATTTGTTATTTTTGTCACTAACACTAAATTAGAAGCATTTAAGAAACACACCTTCACAATTTCTGCATCAGAAAACGGTTTCATATGATTAGTAATAATACAACAAACTTCATAGGGTGTCTTTGTTACCGCTGTGATATTACCACTGACAAAACCCTTTATATTGCTGTAGTAAAGATTATTCAAGAAAGTCTATTTATCACGTCTTGAAAGATATCTTCGAGGAAAAAGTGTCATTGAATGATTTTTGTTTATTGGTATTTTTTAAATGCAGCACTTTCATCACAAATCAATCAATTACCGAGCCTCCTCCCAATTGTCTTGAAAAGATAAATTTTCTTCGAATATTTTCGCTTGCAAGATATGAAGGATAGTTAAAAATTAGTTCCACCCATAAAGTTATCGCTTTTCCAATGTCTGTTTTCACTAATCGTAACCGCTCCAAATGGAAAAAGATTATCAGTTCTTACGCGTACGACACCGAGATATATTTGATAAAATTGATATATTTGATTTCTTGACAGAATTTCCCACCAAATTTTTTTTATATAATGTTCTTAAATAAGTGAATTTCTCAGAGCAATGGGCCATGACTGGGCCACTAAAAAAGACTCTGCGGACCGCAGGTTAAGTAACGCTGCTCTAAAGCAACACGAAGGATATTGGCAACGAACTTAAAAATTTTGAACTTCGATCAAGTGATGATTACGACACCTGAGCTGGCACCCCTTCTCCAAATTTCCATACCATACCAATGGGAGGATGTTTGAGCCTTGGCAGATTTAATGTGCATCCCCCTACACTGCGGGTCTTCAGTTGCTCTAGGCTCGAACTTCTGACTCACCAGCCACGAGTCCGTGATCTTGACAACTAAATTACCGGGGTCACTTTTACAGTCATTACAGCTTGAATTCACTATTCGATGCAACAAAAGGTGGTCATGATCTTGCGACCATGACTACCCGGTTACCGGCCACCTCATGGGTATGTACGAAAGTTAGTAGAATGAAGTATAAGCTCAAATATATTGTCCTGACCACAATTTGAAATTATGATTTCGTCATTAATGGCCGCCTTATAACTATAAACAGACATTTGCGTTACATATGTTCTCGCAAAGAGAAAAGATAACTGTTGAAAAACGTAGATTCCACTCGACAGGTTTAATACACAAGTATCATTTTAAAGTATCCATGTAGATTTAAAATATGTATATATTTTTCAGTTAATTGAAATATTTTTACTATGTACGTTAACAGAGGCGAATTCTGCAAACCAAGGTCGTGAGCATGTGACCGGTGTTGTATCTAGTGAATCTTGGGTTCGAGACCTGGTGTCGCTGGAGACTTACTGTGTAGGACTTGTTCAGATGCATGTTTAATCCGTCAAAGTTCAAAGACCTCACGTTTATATGGTGCGTAAGTTTGAGGGGTGGGGTGACAACTCGGATGTCCTCCTGATCACTTGTCCGAGGCTCAGAATTTCGAGGACAGTCACTAGGAGTCCTCATGTAGCTTCGAGTGAGTGTTATATTGACGTCGCACTATAAGGCTGCACGAGGAATATTTGTGACAGACCTCGTCGTTTGAGCCCCGGTCAAATGACGAGGACGAGACCTGAATTGTCCTCCCTATGACACCAATGAGAGAACCTTAGAGCCTCCCCATCGATAGATGCAGTGGCCCCCTCTACACTGTGAGTCTTCAGTGGCACTAAGGATGCTACGGTAGCCATGTGGTCAAGATAACGAACACGTGGTTGGCGTGTCATGAGTTTGAGCCCAGTACCACTGAAGACCCATGGTGCAGTGGGGGTGATGCCTGTCAGATCTGTAGAAGCTCAAACGTCCTCCCATTGGTGTGGTGTGGACGTTAGGAGAGGTGGGTGCCATCTCAGGTGTCGTCCTCGCCTCTTGACCATGGTTCAAAATTACAAGATCCTTCACTAAAAGCCCTCAAGTAGCTAAATAGTACTACGTTAATAATCACTAACTTCTCGAACTCATGACACGCCAGGTACGAGTCCATGACCTTGACCACTAGGCTACCACGGCCACCGTGTAGTTTTGAAGTGCAACGTTATAAACAATCATTCAATCAACTTTAGCAGGGTTAGGTCAATGTGTGACAATAATGGGGAAGTGGGCGGGGCATTCAATATGATTTTATCTCAATTTATAGAATCTAACAAAGTGAAGATTTATATATAAATAATAATGCATTTCTCTCAGCTGGAACTTTATTGAACTGGGTTTTTTTACCATTTTATTAGAAAAATCTCAAAAAATTAGAATTTTCTGAAATAATATTCCAATTATCTCCAGATTGCTCTCATTTATTTTAATAAAGAATTCTAAAGATCGGAGAGAAAAAATCGAATCATTCTAAATTTCGAATTATAAAAGTTCGAATTGCATTTCAGTCATCAAAAGAGAGATAAAGAAAGAGAAATCTTTTCATTCAAATGAATACGGAAGATCCTACCATTTATAATACTTCTTCCAATTGCATTATGATTCCTCCGAGAAGAAAAGGGATCAACATTTCCGAACCATTACTCATGAATCCTTTAGGTATTTGCTTAAAAATGCCGCTCGTCGCAGCCTCTCGTGGGATGTCTCCCAGTCATCACTCCTTGAGCGAGACTTTGATGGACGCCCCGGAGGGGGATGACTTCCTCTAAAGATGATTTGGGTTGATCTCGGCTAGATTTAGATATAAGACTCTCGCACTTTAGATAGACGGAATTTATTGAAAAGAGGTGCAGCTTAGATGAAATATGGACCGCAGGGATCTCTTCATTGAGATCTATTTTGAAGTACTGTGCTCATCGTAAAGTATTCTTGGCAATATAGTATTTAGAGCCTGCTTCTGACAAACTTATGGGATGCGAACGTTGGGTCTGTTATGTTCTCATATAATAAAATTGTTAATTATTATTAGCATTCCACAGTTTCCCTCATTATGGAGGCTGTGGTAGCCTAGTGGTCATGGTCACGAGCTCATGACGTGGTCATGACATGAGTTCATGTCTTCAGGTCACTAAACACCCGCCGAGTAGAGGAGCTCATGCACGTTAAGTCTAACTCAAAGTCCTCTTATTGCGTGGTGTGGTAGATTGGAGAACGGGGTTCCAGCTAAGGGGTCATCCGCATCACTTGATCGTGTTTCAGAATTACGAGAAACGTCACCAATAGCCCTAGTAATACTTTATAGTAGGACGTTAATAAATATTCACTCAACCACATTATGAAGGCCCCCGTAATCTAGTGGTCATGATCACGAACTTGTGACCAGTATTGTCAAGTCGCGGGTGTGAGTCTTGATGCCTCTGAAGAAACGTCGCTCAGGTGTCGTCCTCGTCACTTGACAATGGTTCAAAATGACGAGGTCCACCGCCAAAAGCCCTCCTGTAGCTGAATAGGGCAAATTTAATATTCACTCACTTACTGAAAAACCATCGTGTATATGTACGATAAATCTTTAATGTCTCAAATTGCTCATGTTGGTGTAAGGCAGAAGTTAGTATATTTAGGTACCACCTCATGGGTCGTTCTCGTCATTTGACAGCAGTTCAATACTACGAGGTTCGTTGCCAAAAGTCCTCGTGTTGCTATAGAGTGCGATGTTATTATACACTCACACACATTAAAGAACTCTTGTGTTGTCTAATTGATTCTTTATTAAAGTTTATTGGCGATGAGCCTCATAAATTTAGACCACGATAAAGCGAAAAGAACTACATCTGAGCTGGAATCTCCCCCATGCCACACCATGCCAAATATAAAGCTTTAAACCTCTACAGATTTCATGTGCATCAGCTAAACTACTAAAGAGCCCAAATACTCCAGCTTACGGTATGACAGAAATAACACTAGCCATGAGTTCGTGACCATGACCACTAGGTTGGCTACCACAGCCACATGCTTATGTGGAAGATGCTATTCTGAAATTAGGCTTGAAAGAAATATTTCTACCCATAATGAATGATGGTAAAGAGACGTAATCAATGTTAATTCTGTTCCAAATATAGAGAATAACACTATCAAAAAATATTTTTTTTATTTAAAAAAATATCTAAACATTCTACTTTATTTTTCAAATTAAAATCCATATTTTGGATGTTGAACCTGTCAAAAACGATTGATTTTTATATTAATTTTAAATTTTTCTGCGAGCCTTTTTTATTTTATGTATGTGCTTCAAATGAAAGAAGCTTATTTTGTTTCAAATAAATAATTATGCGAATGAAAAAATATTTTTAAATTGTAAAACGACTTTTATAAATTATTCTTGTAATTCAAATCACTTCAGATGTATGGGTTATTTAGTTATATTAGAATTGTTTGAAAATAAATTTATTGTACATATCGTTCCATTAATGAAATAATCTGTAAATGTATATAAAGTAATTTTAAATTTACTGATTGGAAGTACAGTATACAATTTCCCATACTCTCACTTACAATAAGCAACAACCACTTGAATTTGTTTTGACTCTTGATTGGTAAAAAGTTTTATTATATTACAGTGCTTAAAAGTTTTTTAAATTTAATTATAGGTAATTACATTTACTTTAATAAATAAGAATGACGAAAGAAAAATATAAAAAAATTAAATTTGTGGAGAAATACCTCTTTTCTTTTCACTTTCATCTTATTTCTGTACTTTTTCACCTTCCAACGATATCATGCAATTCTCCCAGAAAAAAATTTGCTGGATTTAAAGATTTGCGAAATAAGGTCGCATTTATTTATTACCTTTCCCAAAACCCAACTAAAAAAACGCACACAAATTTAATACAGCTCTTCCTTTTCTTTTAGTCTACAGTTCCATTTCTTCTTTTTAACGTTTTATCTGTACCTTATTATTTATTGAAATAGTAAATTTCTTTATTTGCCAGTAAAATGAATAATAAAAAAAAATTCCAAAATCTCTTCTACCCTGCAAAAATGCATTCCATGCAGAAAACGCCGTTCCACAGAATGCACCAAATCTCTTCCACTGATGCATAAACAATGCACCAGGGGAACTACCTTAACAAGATCCCTATCTCAGCGCTAGAAAATTTTACTTGCGCGTACATATCTGCATTATTTGCATTAGGGCTCTCTCTCTTTCTCTGTGTCGAGTGTCCCATGTCAATTTAACACATTCCCTTCATCGAGACGCACCGTAATGTATAAATAGAAACCTCTTCTTGTTACGGTGCAAAAAGAAAAGTTCGCAAGCCCGACAGACATGCCAAATGAAAGAGACATAGAACTTGTACACCGTTATGAGCGCAGGCGCATGCAAATTCAAAATTCCACCCTCCCCCACCCCTTTCCACTTCTGAACAGAGGAACTCGCGTCCAATCCGACCCAGGTGAAAAAAAATCAAGGGGTGGTGAAGGGGGAATAAGGAAGAAAACGGGGGAGGGTGGTGGAAAGCAAAAAGCAAAAAAAAAAGGTGAATAATAAGGCAGAGAAAAGTCGAAGAGCGTTGTCAGGATGAAGACTCATTCCATTTGCAAATACAAATGGGGTTGCTCCTCTAGAGTCGCGCGTTCTGGCACAACCACTTTGGAACCTTCTTCCACCCCTAGCGAACACCCCCTTCTCTTACACTCGGGCCTTCTACTTTTCTTTCAGGGATGGAAAGACGAAATAGGAAGAAGTAAGAAAGAAGAGAAGAGAAAGGGTGGGGGTGGAGGGGGCAGTGAAAGCGAACAATAAATATATAAAAAAAGAGAGAAAAGAAAATAAAGAAAAAAAAAATGAACGCAACACAAAATGGTTGCTTGGCGAATGCATGCCTGGAGTGAAAAATCAGAAATATATATATATATATATATATATATATATATATATAAATCGACATTGAAATAAATGCAATGATTTCCCTCCCCCAGCGGTGACCATGGTAACAATGCAGTGTGTGAGTGGAAGGTTCTAACATCCCTTAGTGTCATTTTTTAACGTGACAAATTTCTCGGAAGGCTAGATGAAACTTTGACTTTTATGGAAGGTCCGTCCGTTCCCTTTGAGTGAAATAAATCCGAATGATGAGGGGCGATGAAATTTCGTTCCAGGCCGATTTTTGCATTCTCCGCTGAGGCGTGCTGAATAAAATATCGAATAAGTTGGGCAGAATAAAATTTCAGCATTCCCCTTAATCGGTTATTTGAATATTTCTTTAAGTCTTTTGAAGCGAAGGAATTCTTCTCGTTTTGAAATCCTGACTTAATTATTCTTAATTTAAGAATCTTTTGAAGTATTTCCATGTATATATATGCCTATTTTATACTAAGAAAAAACATCAGAAGGAATTTTGTAGGGAAAAATTTTCTCCCAACCAACAATTCCCCCTTCTTCTCAATGTTGCCTGAATGGTATCCAAAGAATGGGGAAACTGACTTCCATTCGAGTTGTACTGATTAACTGACTGAACATATTAGAATTGCTCTTTTGAAGATAGTGAGAGGCCTCGGTAGCCTAGTGGTCAAGGTAACGGACACGTGGCTAGTGTATCATGAGTTCGGGCCTAGAACCGCTGAAAACCAAACGTGCAGAGGGGGAGGCGATGCACGTTAAATATGTCGAGGATCAAACGTCCACCCGTTGGTGTGGTGGGAAAGTTAAGAGAGGGGTATCATCCTTGTTACTTGACCATGGTTCAAAATTACGTGGTCCGTCGCCAAAAGTCCTCGTGTAGCTGATTAGTGTGACGTTAATATTCACTCACTCACTTGAAGATAGCGAGTGAGTGAGAGTTTATTAACGTCGACCTATAAAGCAACACGAGAACTATTGGTGGAATGCCCAGGGGAACCGAGCTCCTCCGAAAGAGGTTTAGAACGACAAACCGATTCCTTGGGAAACTACCACCCCCGCGTTCAATCTTTATTGAACAAAATTATAGGATACATTTCATATGGAAGCTCATATTAAATTTACATATTACAAATTAAAGGTAAATGAAACGAAATACGTATATTATTGCAAGGTACACAGATACAAAGCTGAAAATAATAATAAGGAACATAGAGGGTAAGAGAGGAAAAATAATATACATTATTCTTGCAAATACATCGAATTAATATAAATATAAAATATAAATGCACCGTACAAAAAAGAAAAAAAGGAGAGGGAAAAAAACGCCCGTGACAATATAAGAGTACTGATCCAATCCAACTAAGAGATCTACTGGCGGAAACAAAAATAAATATAATAAACAAAAAATGCTTTTTTTCTTTTTAATCATATTTACAGTTGACGCCAACACTTCCTGATGCTATTTTTTCTCTTAATTGGTTCTTCAGTTTAAAAGCAAAAAAGCACCGGAAAGAGGATTATTTTTTTCGAGATCTCCCCCACCATTTTTATTTTAAAGAAACATAAAGGAAGAATACAACTGGGTAAAATAAATAGAGAGGAAACGAGGGGGGAGAAACTGTTGAATTTTATTGAAGAAATCACTTTTGTTAAAAAAAAAAAACCAAGAAATTAACAACTTAAACTCATATTGTTGAACTATTGGCGATGAATCTCTTAATTTCGATCCTCGATCAAGTGATGAGGTCTACACCAGAGCTGGCATACCCTCTCCAAACTACCCACATTACGCCAACAGGAGGACTTAATGCCTAGAAAGATTTAACATGCATCATCCTCTCTATATACTGCGGTTTGCAGTGGCCCCATTGCACTTGGGAAGGTACACGTAAGCCTATTAGTGATGGATCACGCAATTTTGAACCTCTGTTAAGTGACGAGGTAACACCTGAACTGGCACATTCCATTCTCTAAGCTTTTACATCACACCAACTTGATGTTTTTTGAGCCTCACTAGATTCCATGGGTATTAGCTCCTCTACAATTCGGTCACTTCATGTTGTATCAGAGTAAATTTACAATAGTAGATACTTTAAGTATTCCCAAACCATCATCATCTAAAATTTATTCTTTAATAGTTTATAAGAATAATATTGTTTACTGAATTAAAAGAGCACGAGCAAGGATATTTTATTTATTCATTATATAAATATATTTATTTTTATTCAGACTAAATTTTTTAGTATAAATGATCTCTTTAATTTGCGATTATTAAATGATTCGTATTCTATCCTAGAAATATTTTTGATAAGTATTCAGTTGGACATTTTTTAAAATACATATTGAGATTGTTATTCGTATTTCAAAGGACATAATGTTTCTCACATAAAATTCGTACTCATATATAAATTTAAAATAAATAACTTGACTTGCAGAGTTTTGAATTAAACAAACAAAAATAAAACTTGTCTAAATTTTGTAGGAAATATTTTTTGCTTACAAAAAAAAAACTCATTCAAATACTTTTTTATTTGAAAATATCGCTGATGATAAATGATTGCTTAAAGTACTTTTTTAAATTAAGAAAAAATATTTCGCACATTTGGCTTTTTTTTCTTTGGCCCATAAAAAAAATAAAAGGTTTGGTTATGGAAAATATAAACTTAACAGGATACGATGCATGATGACCATAACTCCTGTTGATTCTCTACCTCTTGTTTTATTTTGTAATTCTGTTTTTGCACACACACATTATTGAATGCTAATTAATTGATTGATTGATTGTTTCAGAGGACGAAGACGACATTTGAGCTGGTACCTCTTTCTGCAAACTTTTGTTGAATATTCACAGTAATATTTATCAGGTTTACATATTATGTGACATATACAAATAAAAATTCATGTAAATGTTACATATTACATAAACTACTCTATAAGTATAACTACTCAAGAAATTTATTACTATAACATTTTGAATCACTTTTTAGTTCTTGTGTTTCTTAAAGGCAGTTAATACGATAGTGAATTCAAATAGAATACTTTGAAACTGAGTTTTATGTTCGGTTTGTGAGCGCTGCTGATGCTTTTTTTCGACGTCAGGTATGATATATCCATACTTTTGTTCATTTTACATTTTTGTTTGATGTTTATATAAATTCATCTTTGGTTTTATCATTCAGATTATTATATCAACCCATTTCTATTGATTATGGTCTATATTCATATTTTTTACTTATCAATTGTTATCAACTAAACCGATTGACATACATTTGTTTGGTTGAAATCGAGACATTAGTTAACGTGTGTATAATTGAGTAATACTGTATATGAAATAATAAATTCTATAAGTATAAATGCATAAATCATAATAAATGTTACATAAGGATATATAAATATATATATAAAGAACTATGCAATATATATACTTCCTTATATATATAAGGATTATATACGTTAGTAAATATTGTTTCTCAGACTTAAGAAAAGAAATAGTAACTTCAGTTGAATGTTATGTCATATATTACTGAGTGTTAAAACAGCCCTTAAGAGTTCTTTTTAAACAAATCTTGATTAGACTTACTAGAGCTGGCTTTATTATCAGTCAGAATTATCTATATCAGTTATAAAAATTTTTTTCACTTAAATGAAATCAAAATTTAAATTTAAATTCCAAAATTGAATAAAATTAGTATGCATGTATTCAGTAATTTGAAAAGTAATTTTTTTTTATCTTTTCTCGTTCAATTTCTTTTTAAAATATTAGAAGCAGGATATATCAACATTTCGAAATTCATATATAGCGAATACTGTGCAAACATAATTTTCGTTATAAAAGTATTGAGATGAAACACACACACAAAAATGTACTTGTAAATACTTGTGAAATGAGCTTCGTACACGAAAGGGAATATTTAAATTCATAATTCCTTAAAAAGTTTATTGCAGAATTAATTGTGTAAATTTTATGGTATATTTGCCTTTACTGCTTTAAATGCCTATGTGAAAAAAAATAACAAGCATTTTTTTCTGTAAAAGAGACTGATTTATGCGTTCTTTATTATGTTACAAAAAATACATATTTTACTTAATTTTTTTAGCGTCGAACGACGAACTTAATTGTTTATTTTTGTAGAACCTATCAAAGTGTTTAAAAATATCAAAATATTCATTAATTTTTATTGAAAAAAAGTCATGAAACATACATGCAAGTGTCTCAAACAGTGGACCACAAAAGTGTTCATACACTTTCAATTTCCTTTAAAACTTAATGTTTTCGATTAATGAAAATTAATATATATATAATGGAATTCTAATTTTTTTTATGATATCTGAAATTTGCTCTTATTGGAATGACGTATAATAAATTTTTTAAATATAGCATAACTATTATTTTTAAAAATGAATAACCAAAAAGCTACTAAAAAATTACGCCACAAAAATCTTCGTACACTTAACAAAAATCTCAACATAGCTTTAAATATTGTATTTCTTTCTTAATTTAGTTCTTAGTTGAGAATCTTTTAGTGTTCACAACAACTTTTAAACGTCTTGGTATAGATTTAATCAGTTTTTTGTATTTTCTGCGTCGTTGTTCCTTCAAGCTTCTGTTTTATTATTTTTACTTCCCATTATGTGTTTATATGTCATGTTTTCTTTTTTAAAAAATCAAATTCTCGCCAAATATGCTCTACTGGGCCAAATAAAGTGAACGAGGAAATGTTTTCAGAATTTGGGGACAGTTATAGAGACAACAGCGGCGTACTTTGAAGGCGGTGCGCTTGGCGTCATGATCTGTTAAAAAATGAAGTTGTCTCCAATATCCAAATTTTGGGCGGATAATTTAAAATTTCTCTTTAAAATATTTAAATAGAGCTCTTGATTCGGAATACCATAAAAAAAAGGCCTAATTACCTAATCCTGAAGCTGATTTAGTCCTCCTCCATGCTGAAGCATGGAGTTGAAGTTCTTGTTCCACTTAAATTCATGAGGTTAAATTCCTCATTTTTTCATTTACAAACTTTTATATGCCCATAGGAACCAAAAATGTTGAAATTTCTGTCATTCTAATCAATTTGTTGTCAATTTTGAATTTTCTGAAACTTAATCCCGAGAATCTAGTTGGATCAATGAACCATGGAGGTGGATGTGTTCTTGCGTGGGAGTGTAAATCGTCTTCAGAATTGGGTAATTTGGTATTTTTTGATGACATTGTGAATCATGAGCTCTATTTAAATATTATAAAGAGAAATTCATAATTATTCTTCCAAAATTTGAATATTAAAGACGACTTCATTTTTTAACACGATCATGACGCCAAGTGCACTGCTTTCAATGTACACCACTGTTGTCTCTATAACTGTCCCCAAATTCTGTAAACACCTCCTCAATCAGTTTATTTAGCTCACTAGAACATATTTAGTGAGAATTTGATTTTTTTAAAAAAGGAAAACATACATAAACATATAATGCGAAGTGTAAACAATAATCTCAGAAGAAAATGACGGAAAATCGATACAGAAATTATACGAAAAACTGATTAAATCTATACCAAGACGTTTAAAAGTTGTTGTGGACACTAAAATATTCTCTACTAAGTATACTAAATTAAGAAATAAATACAATATTTAAAGCTATGTAGAGATTTTTGTTAAGTGTACGAAGACTTCTGTGGCGTAATTTTTTAGTAGATTTTTGATTATTAAGTTTTAAAAAAATAACAGTTATACACTATTTTCAAAAAATTGATTATACGCCATTCCATTAAGAACAAATTTCATATATCATACAAAAATTACAATTACAATAGATTAATTTTTATTAGAGTCGAAAACATTAAATTTTATGTCGCCCAGCCAGTATGGTAGCTATGACCCTCGGCTTGTAACCTAGTGGGTTCGGGTTCGAATCCCGAGTAAGACTTGGTTGTATCTTCTTCGGGAAAGAAGTCGGTCTTTCGCCTGTAATGGAAAAGCAGCGCACCTCTTCTTGTTAAATGCTGGGATCATCGTTTGTAATAAAATCTGTATTCTTCTGTGGTTGTGTTATATGTGTCTGTTCATCTATCTCATGTCTTTCGTATGTATCCCAGTAATAAACACACGACAACAACATTAATTTTTATAGGAAATTGCAAGTGTATGAACACTTTTGTGGTCCACTATATATATTCCAATTGGGGTTTAGACTATTATCAAAGACCCAATGTTTTAATAACAAGATAAAATTAAATTTAATAAGCTTCGCGTACAGTTCAATTTATGTCATTTTATGAAACATTTTAAATGTGCGTATTCAATTTTCCTGATCAGACGTCTGAGAAATTTAATTATTTGTTTAAACAAATTTTTTCAGAAAGTCTCAACTTGAAAATTGTAATCGTTTGAACTAATAAAATAAAACACTTCCATGCTTATCAATGTTGTAAAGTTTTATTCAACATATAGCAATGATTAAAGAGTTATTTCAATGAGTAATGACACTACAAAATATTTGATATATTCTAATATGAAATCAAACGTATAATATTATTCATGATTATTACTGAAATTTAAAATTGACTTAAATGTATAAATTAAACAGTTCTGTGATAACAATGCTGCTCTCTATGTATTTAGAAATAATTAAGTATTTTTTTGTGAAAAGAGAGATACTTCTCTTTGTGCTTATTTTGTTGATATCCTGTTTATGAGAAAGAAAAGGATACCATTTACATTAAGCATTAAAACTAATCTGAAGTATAAATTGGGTATGTGTTACGGTCAATCTGAAATTTGGTTATTATTAGTAATTATCTATGAAATTTTGTAGTAATAAATTTCAAAGCATTTAACTTTAGATTTTCATAGCACTTTCATTTGTATGAAGTCGAAAATATTCCAAAAAATTTGGTTCATGAGTATATATAAGCAAAGTTGAACTTTCACAATTGTTTTTTTAATTTAAAATATTTTATTCAATGATCATTATTTTATTTTAACTCTACTAATTTTACATCGATAGATTCATTATTACAACATTGAAATACAATAAAATCACGTTATCGTTGAAATTGCAATAAATTATGCTTTATTAATCACATGGACTGAACAGGATTGGTAATTATTAATAATAACTCGTTTAATGAGCATTGACACTTACCAACAAACGTACTTATTATTAATAATAACCTGGTTTATTACTTAAGCCCTTGTGCTAGTATGTATGTGTGTGTGTCTAAGTTTTCTTCTTTTTTTCACTTTAAAATCATATTTCAATAATGTAAACACTGAAAAAGATGAAAAAAAGAAATAAATCTCCAGACAACGAAAACATGACTTTTACGATATTGAAATACAAAAGATGAACCCTTTTAATAGAAAAATATGAATTTCGTTTCGAATATGCTCTCCAAATTGGCAAGTATTTGACTGAACTGTAAATCCTGATGAGTTTTTGATGACGAATACATTTATATTGAGATCTGCAATGTTTATTTGATACAGTTTCAATTGCATTTAAGTCGAATATAAGTAGAATATGTCATATCAATTGAGAAACAAATTGCTGTTTGAAAGAAGAGAAAATCTGGATTTTTGAAATAAATCAGACTTGGAAAATATTTCTGCGATTTAGCTACTTTTATTATGCAAAATATATACATGTTTAGTCTTCCAAATGTTCTGCATACAGCGGCTCGAAAAACAATTCCATTTTCTAAGTATGATGCATTCGATAGAAGAAATTGCAGACTGCGCATATATATATTAGGATCATTAAGTTATCTCGTAAAGGATAGCAATCTTTATTCTTGGAAATCTGAATAACAAAAACAAATGGCCATGGGGGGAAAAGAACCGAATGTTATTATTGGTATAGGGATAGAAAGGGGGAAAATATTTCCTGGCATTAAAATAAAAACCAAGTATGTAATGAAAAAAGTAATAAAATTAATACAAAAAAAAAAAAAAAAAAGTTTTTAAGCGAAAAGATTGAAGAAATGAAATGAAAAACGGCGAAATGAAAGAAATGCAATTTTCAAACTCACTCTCATTTGTCCATCCTTAGAAGAAGAAAAAAGAAAAAGAAGACTTAGAGAGGGGTGGAGCATGGGACTGAGATTGGATGAGAAGATGAAACGGCGTTATTTAAAGAAAAGTCGGGAGTACAGTTCTAAGGGGTGGAATGGGGGAAAACTACGTCGAATGAAATACCGTCAGAAATGTAAAAAAGAGAGAAGTAAGAGAAAAGAATAATAAGAAAGATGAATAAAGAAAAAAAAACTTCAATGGCTGCCCCCAGATGTCGCGCTCGTAGTACCACTCGAGACTGTTGCCATCGATTGACCAGTAATTGTTCTTCTTCAGGGTAAAGGGGGTCCTGGAGATTAAAGAACATGCAAAATAAGCCTCGGGGTAGAGCATGAAATCTGCTTCCATCAAGAAAATTCTAGAAAACTCTCTCTCCCCTTCTCTGGCAGAAAGAACCATTAGACGTTATCGTGTTTCGTAATGGTTTCTCGTGCCCTCTGTACTAAATCATCTTAGTTTCTTACTTGACATCTGCATTTTTTTTTATTTTACTTTTGTGTGCCCCGTTACTTTGCTCTGTGCTGTAGCCGGAAGGATTTTAAACCTTCGTTTCGGTTACTTTTGATCAAATGCCTTTTAAAAGCGGTTGTTTATTCTGGGCTTTTAAAGTAACTTTCTTCGCATGCAACAAAGTTTAGTAAAAAAGATTTTTTTTTTTTTTTTGGGGGTTTTTCAACCTTCACTATACTTAATATATTTCATTTTTCTTTCAATTTTTCTCCGAGAAAATGCTGCTTCTGAGGACAATTACATTGCGTGCGTAATTGGAAATTTTGAAAAGAAAACTTTTCCCCATTCTAAAATGGAAGGTAAAAAAGACGCGTTTCATGTATTTTGAACTGTAATAAAAGATTAACGTAGAATGGTTTTAAAATAGAGTTTCATGTTTCACGTTCATTAGATTAAGAGTGTTATGTTTCAAAAATTATTATATAAATTTAAATAAAAATACCCCGCAATGATAATGGATCTAGTCGCATAGATATTTAGTGAGAAAATTTTTATTTATTCCAATATATATTAGAAAATATTTTTGAATAAAATATGTTAGTTAATGCTAGTGATATAATATAACTAATTTCTATTAGAGAATAATAGTTTTTTCGAAACAGTAAGCTGAAAAAAAATAGCCCCTCAAAGATTATTTCTCAAATTAACTATTTCTCTAAATATTTTGAGAAATATTTTCTCTAATCCACACAATTAAGGAAAAAATTAATTAAAAGTTAATTAATTTAAATAAGATATTTTTAACTAACCTTCTACATGTCAATGTTCCATAAGGTTTTGTTGGCTTTGAAATTTTGAGAAAAATGCAATTTTATTTGTATTACTCTTTAAAAATTATTACGTATAAAAAAAAACACAGATTATTATTTTTTTAAAATTGAGGTAACGTTGGTAAAATAAAGTGACTCGATATAAATAAAACAAAAATTCTGCGCTTTTTTCCTTTATTTTTCATCGATCAGAATAAAAAAATTCATAAAATAATTTTGTAATTTATTAAAATTAATTGATATGTAATTAATTGATTGTAATTGAAAATAATTTATTGCAATTAAAATGATATTTTTTATGTTTTAAGTTATGATTTAAAAAAGATACTCATTATTTATACTGTTTTTGGTAATTTGAATGTTGCATAAATGGAACATTGGCGTCTAAAGGTTTTAATTTTTAACACGATGAAATTACTTTGATTAAAAAATACAATAAAATATAGAAAATATTAGGAATAAAGAGTGCTAAAACTTTTAGTTAGTATCGACAAAAGATGTTTAATGACTGTTGATTTATTTCTAGAGTTTTCTTTAGCCCTCCCTCCCTATTTTTCTCACCCTCTCTCTATTTTCCTCGAAGGATATTGAAAATAACGAAGAGGAAATTTCAAATTCTGAACATGTGTATATATTTACAAGACTAAAATACTTATATGATCCAATTATTCAACACATCAGCTTGACACTAAAGCTACAAGATTTAGCTGAGGATAAAAAAAGTAGGATCCTGTTAAATTTGTGTTATTTCTTAACAATTTTCAAGAATTCACATTCTGTATCTTAAAAGTTGCGTGCAAAATAGTTTTGAATTCTAAATATTGTTTACCATACATTTTAAATTTGTGAAAAATCAAGTGTTATACGCCAATGTTCCCTATTTTTGTGAAACATATATCTTACATAAAAAAAATTCTCAATTTTTTTTCATAGACCTTATTCTTAAAGTTTTTATTTAGTTTTTTTTTATCAATAAATAGTTTGTGTTACATTTCGATCACAGTGCAGGATTTAACAGATTGATAAGCATAATCAGGTGATATCAATTTTAGGTGAAATTATGCTACATTTCGAAACAGTGAACCAAAATCATAAAAAAGAACATCACATTAAAGAAACTAGTGATATGAATATTTCGGAAGAAATAGTTATATACCGAGAGATAAACTAAGAAAATATGTAGTGATCAAAATATGCTGGCTATATAATGATAATATTGCTCTCATTTTTCATTAATAAATGTCATGAAATTAAAATATAAAATGTAAGGTTCTTAGCATGCAGCTGCTTAAATATTAATTTAGTAGTCTGAATTTGAAAAAAATTATAATTTGTTTCCATTATTGTTAAGTTGCTCTTTTCATGATGTTTCATCGAATTTATAAAAATATTGGGAATATTTCTAACTTTCATTATTTTAAAAAAATAAACTTCTAAGCAGAAAATTTTAATGACATTCTCTTAGCAGTAAGAATGTCTGTGAAAGATTCGAGTATATAACAAAAATATTATTGATAAATGTATTGTTGCACACAATAATAATAAACAACATATTTACTTAATACATTAAGAATTTAAATCATAAATTGCAAAGATAAGTTTCTCAAATTATTGTAATTTTAGAACTATTTCAAACTTTTTCGTTTGTTTTCTTCATATTAGAATATAAAACATGAATAATTTTTTAGTATAAGTATGATTTAATTATAATATATAATATGAAATAATAGAAATTAATTATATATAATAGAAATTAATTTTAATATATAATATGAAAGTCTTCATGATTTTGGTTTCGTAATTGATTTATATAAGAATAAATGATTTGCATTGCTTTTAACTAGTTTGATTCGATATGAGTTTATATTTTTAATAAATATTTCATGAAGAAATCATGATTAATTATTTACAATACGCTTAGTTTATTCCGTTATGTAGAAGAGTTAAATATTGAAAGCACAGTAATTTTCAAAAAATAAATTTTAATGATCAGAATTCTTTGGTTGTATTAGTAACGTAGCCCCACCACTGAAAAAATAAAACTTAAAAAAAAAAACTTGAATAATTCGATACTTTTCCCATCATTTTTTGGGATTCTATTCAAGATAAAATAAAAATAAAAGAATACTACTTGATGGGCTAAAAACTCTTCATTTTAATAGAAGGAATTCTAATACCTCTATCTGACGTTTCATAAAATAAACGCTGCGTTATTATTTTACAACGAAGCGACAAGCACAATTAAAGAAATAATATAACGATGAAATAGTGTCAACTCGCAGAAATACCAAATTGCTTCACTCATTTTCATCTTAAATATGTTCAATAAAGTTAAGAAGAGATATTTAAAATACAAAACAAGGGACAACAATGTCGGCATAGTTGTTGTTTTGCAAAATTGCATGATTGAGCCTCATTTTGTATAATTTTTTTAGTCTGCTTTATGATATAATAAAACTAATATGAATAAAACTAATATATTAATTGATAAGTCAAAAGTTGTTGAATTGGATACAGCATGATGGTACTAAATTACTTTGCCTTATTATTTTTTTTATATTAAAGTCAAGTAGGGAGAAAAGCATTTGAGATCAGAAGACAAAAATGGCGGCCAACCAGTTGTCTAGGAAATCTGCGTGATCTAATCTCAATTCTCCTTGTTTATTTTTGATTTCCTTACCTTCAATCACACAGCTTTCGGATTTTCTTTAAAACATAAACCAATCTAATAAATTAATAAACAAATAAAAATACTTCGCTTTCAGTATATTTTAAATTAAAGATTTAAAATAAGTTTTACATTAAGGCCGAACTTTTTATAAAGATAATTAACGATGCACAAAACTGTTTTAATTTATCATTTTTAATGTTTATTTGGCTGCTAAAACAGTACAGTTCATGTTAAGAGATAAAACCTTAACAGAGAGACCACAGCCCTGACTATCCTATATATACTATTATTTATTATATGAGTCGTCAAATATATTTAGTATTTAAAAGCAATAAAAATATAACTAATTAGTTCGAATTTTTTTTATGTGAAAATTAATAATCGAAGCATCAAACACCCTTTTTACCATATTTTATGAATGATAAAAGTGCATATTTGTCTTTTATTACTCTTCCATACAGTGGGGAAAATCGTTGAGTGACAACATCATTATTTTTTTCTGTCCCAAATGATCATAATGAAATAAAAAAAATGAATATTCCTTATGTGTGCCACTTGACATTATTTTACGCTACAGCCAAGAATTCACGATATAGAAAAAAACTGGTTTAAAACAATTCCTCTATAAATAAAATTCATAATTCATATCAGATTCGAGAAAAAAAACTGAATAAAGTCTTAATTATGTAAATAAACGTTCCTTTTGCTTAGTCTATCTTAAGCAAGGTAATTTTATGACAGTTAGACTCGTAATCGTAGAGGCATGGGCATGAACTTCGACGGATTCTATCCACCATACCTCTATTTATTTTCTTTTCAAAACTAATAATAAGATATTAAGTATAATCATATCAAACAGATTTAAGTATAATGTAGCAGTAATTTTATAACTCTTATAAAAAATTTGGCGAAAGAGGAATCAGTATCATCTTTATCACTGAGAGTGACTCATAATTACAAAGAATTTTGTCCAAAAATTCGTTATATAACTCCAGGAATAGATATCAATAAAATAAAATAAAACTGTTTTTGTGAGCATGTTTTTAATTTTTTCAGATCTGAATTCTATTCAAATTCTACAGGCCAGTAGAAATGTTTTCTTTTATATATGCATATTATTTTATTGAGTATTCAAATATTTTTAAATATATTTATTCATGAAATAATAGAGCTAATCTCGAAATTTGTCTTTCCCCTTTCCCGTTTAAAGTTACTAAAAATAGAAATAGAAAGTGAATCTAAGCAAAGTATTTCTATTAGTGTTAACTTTTCTATGTATTATGTTATTAATAATGCGTAACAAAGGAGTGTAGTATTCCATTGTAAAAGAACAACTCCCCCTTCCTTTTAAGACCGACTGTGAAAAATAAAATGAGTAATACCGATAGCATGCGAGTGAGGGTATCTATAACTTTCTCCCCAGCACACGTGATTAAAAAATACCAGAAATTTTTGGGAGACTTAAAAACGTTTTAAAGAAGAGTATAGAAATAATGTTCTTTGTGAATCAGTAATTTCATTTTAAAACTAAAATATTTTAATATAGATTTTCTGCAAATTTGACCTCATAAGTACTTATTAAAATGACAAATTTTTCTCTGGAAAAATAAATTGAAAGCAATATTTTACGCAAATAGCGTTTTGATAAAAATACCCCTTCCCCCGTTTAACGGATTAAATTTGTATTTCTCTAAAATTAAAATTCTATCATTAAAAAAAATTCTTTTTCGTGTGTTTTATAAAAATTTATTTGCATTATGATAAGGAAATATTTAAACAAATTTATGATGTAACTAGGTTTAAGTTTAAGCTGATAATTATAAGAAAAGAGATTGATTTTTGACGTTATGATTCCTTTAAAACAGTGATATCCAGCCCCTAGGCCAGGGATCAGTAACGGTCCATGGAACAAATAGTACTGGGACACAGTAGGAACATTAAATTACTGTCGGACCTCTATTTAACGAAGTCGCTAAATCCCGAAAAAAGTTCGTTAAATGGAAAATTCGTTATATAGAGGTTCCTTTTTCAATATAGTTTATAACTTCATAAAACTAATTTGAAATTCATAAACATTATGTATTAAAAAATAATTATTCACACCTTTTTTTTTTAAATTAATATATGTTTATTTCATATAAACTAACTATAAAAAAAGAAGGGAAAAAAAAAGAAAAATGGCAAGGAGAAAACAAGAAAAACGAATGTCGAAGAATACACTATATTTTCAATATTAAGTAAATAATTTTATACTAAATTTAACAAATTTTAAGGAATTTTTCTAATTTAAGGCATAAAAGTAATATTAAACACACATTATTTTATAACTAGAACACTGGAACACATTACAAATCTCCTTAGGATGAAAGTGGATATCGAAGATGTTTCTAGTGAACTGGACAATGGGGGTTAAAGGTTGCACTTCTTGGATGAAACGTCCAGAACTTTATTGCTCTCAGCGATAGGGATAGGATTTAATAACCAGTTCAAGATTTATGACCACCATAAAATGTGTTAAAGAGAGAATAAACTGCAATGTCCAGTTAAAAATAGATAAAGAAAAAATTGAATCACAAAAGAAAAAGCTCATTATATAGAAAATGTACTTCCCTATAGAGAGGTTATTTTACGAAAAAAATCGTGAAATGTTCTTGGTTCCAGGAAAAGTTCTCTTTACAGAAAAATACACAACATAGAGGTTCGTTATATAGAGGTTTGACTGTATATCCATTTTATTTTCTGCAGTGTATTTCACTCGGGTCTGTGCATCTTCTTATGGAAATAATTTTATATACCACGTTAAATAATTTGATACTCATTTTTAGTGTAACTGTATTTTACTCTGAAGGTGTGTTTAAACACACAGTTAAATTAAAGTTATTAAATCAAAACGATATAAATAATAAACAATCAACGCTTCCTCCTTCAGCGGCCGGCAGTAAAATTATCAAGCGTTGATTGGTCCGCGGAGATAAAAAGGTTGGGGAGCACTGCTTTAAAACTAAAAGAAGGGATGTATGTATAGTCATAATTTTTCTCTTTGAGATCTCAGCATTTTAAATCCATTACGGTATCTGACTACGTTCGAAACCGTGATTTTAAAAAACCGCATAAATGGATAAAATTTTCATGATATTTAGTGTCACTTAGTTTAGAATACACGTGTAAAGTTATTTTAAGAACATTTTGACAAAAAAAAACCCCATTATTTAAATACAATATTTTGGCAAAAAATTAACTTATAAAAACCTTTTTTCAAAACGTTCTGCTTTTGTGAAAAATGCTTCTATTATAATAATATTTTGCCTGTATATAGCTCAGACCTCTGTACAGAGGTTCAACTATGATTTTTGAAAAATTCACATTATTTTCAGAGTTACAACCCATCGAAATTATTATCGGCGTTTTTTCCTTAAAATTTCTTCCCTCTGATGTCGTAAAACATGGATGAACCCACTTCTAAGTTATAAATTTCAAAAATTCTAGTGGAGCCTCTGTACAGAGGTCTGAGCTATATACCGGCAAAATATTATTATAATAGAAACATTTTTCACAAAAGGAGAACATTTTGAAAAAAGATTATTCTAAGTTAATTTTTTGTCAATATATTGTACATAAATAATTTTTATTGTAATGCTATTCTTAAAAAAAATTTATGTACATTTTCTGATTTAAGTGACACTAAATATCATAAATGTTATTCATTTATATTCTTTTGCAAAATCACGGTTCCGAACGTAGTCGGATACCTTAAAGCTGTTTTCGGTTAATGTTAAAGAATAGGACCCGAAAAAGGTACATTTTTTCAGATATAAAGGAAATGAAAAATTAATATTATATTTTGGCTTCACCTATCCCTTAGAGAAAAACATATTTTATCATTCTTCACTTTTTTGACAGAGCTGAGCCGTTTCTTCTGGAGTAAAATGTGCTTTGCGTTTTTTCTCCTATACCGTAATGTTACATGAACTGTCCTTTAACGTGTTAAAATAAAAAAATAATAACACTCAAGGAATATTTTGAAATTTTAGAAACTCTATATTATTAATCGATGAATGAATTATAATGTTGCAAATTTTCATGAAAATTGAGGCATTTTTCTGTCTAAAAATGTGCTCCGCGTTTAGTTCAGGCTCTCGTACTTTTGCCGAAAACAGCCTTAAAATATAAAATAAATTTTTAAAAAAGATATTATGACTATATCATGAGATTGTATGTCAAATCAAGAAAAATGTCTGGGTATTATATTTGAAATGGTAAATAACATGTCTAATATATTTTTTTAGAATAAAATCTAACTAATCTTCTGATTAGAAGTTTAATAAAGCGTCACTAAATAATTTAGGGAACTATGTGTGTTGAATGAGCCATTTAAGACTTTAAGGTAATATTTAGTTAAATAAATCGCTTTGGTGCAAAGTAGAAAGAAAATGTGTTTTATTTTCCATTTTAATAATAATCATATTAATTCAATTGTTATATTTATATCCTTATCCATAATTATTTAAATATTGCATTATTTATAAATTGGATAGTTTTTATTAGAAGTATTAATTACAGATAAAATATATTATTAACATTTAAAAATATTTGTGTAAACTTTTTTTTTTTTGCTGAAGAAGATCGAATTTTATTTGGGAGCAAAATTAAATAAATAAGCTGAAATATAAATACTAAATATATATGTATTTTCTTTCTGATATTTGTATTGCGTTACATTGAAACTAACATTCAATGAGGTAGAATTAAAAGCACATTTAAAAATGCTCATTGAATAAGTAAAAGTAGATAAAATCGCATAAACTGTGATAAAGATGAATTGTATTAGCCTTTCGAATATCTTTAATAATGAAATCAGGTCACCGCACTTTCTTTTTCTACTCCGAATTTTTCCAAAAAGAATTCGATTATTGCATTCATACTCCTCATTGGAATTTGATTCCCTAGATAGCATCTTAAAATACAACACAAAAAACAGATGGAGGAAGGGAAAAAAAGAGAAACAAGAACATTATCAAAGAAAAAGTCAACTTTCTAAGTTATCCATATCTCTCGCTATTTTTATACATCTTATTTTGCCATTTTATCTTGTTGTTGAGTCATCATTTCGTGAATCCCAGTTCTATCAAACTTAGCTACAGAATCAAAAGTCTGAAATAAAAATAAAAAAAGGCGAAAAAAAAAAGAGATTTTTTTAGAATCTTTCGAAAGAAAAAAAAATACGTGTTCTTATTTCAAAATTTTTTTTGTTCTTTTTTTTAATAAAAAGTAAAAGCCGAAGAAAAAGGATGATAAAAAAATTTCCATTTCTTACGCTTTAAAAGTTTTGCAAGAGAGAGGATACTGTAACGAGCGAAAAATATAAATACAAAAATAAAAATAAAAAAGGAACGCAAGAACACAGAGCGAAAGCGCCTTGCAAAGCGAAACGCAGCCTTGCGTTTCTCAAATGTTTGAAAGATGCGAAAATGGGCGGAGCTTCGAGAGAAAATATCGATTCAGCGAGTATAATGTATCGGGATTTTTTTTTTTGTGACGTGAAATTAAAGCGCAGACAACCAACGTGCAACGTCTGGTCTGCATAGATAAAACAACTACAAATTACACGAAACATTAGCCAAGCATAATCCTTCTACATTCGAGAAAGATTAATGTCCGTTTCTGTTCCCTTAACATCCGATGCAGCAAAACAAATTGAATACATTAAAAAGGCAGTTTAAAATTGTCAACAAGTATGGATATCAACATTCCAAACACACGGTGAAGTGAACTCAATCGATAAATAGCTCGCATTAGGAATTACTTGCAATAGCGATTACGCCTAACGATCTAGTAATCTTTTATAGGACTTTAATGGTAGGCAGTTTGAAGGGGGGGGGGAATAAGGGTTCGGGGAACGTGGAGAACCCAAAGAGTTTAATAACAAGTTCATCCATTATGTTGATTACCTGGCGTGGTTTGATTACTGTACATCCAATAGATGGCAGCACGGTTTCAAATGTCGGCCATTGTGATATGGCGTTGTGAAGCCTAGCTGTGACGTCATCGATTGCAATGATGGCTTCCATGGTGTATGCTACGAAGTTGAGGATGCAAAGAGTGCCCTTTAAGAAGATGAAGAAAGAAAAAGGTAACGATCTCCATTTTAAACATGGCACCCCTAAAATCGGCAATGAGAACTTGTCTTTCACCTACGGAGTTTGCGCAAAACTAGTACTTTAAAAATAAAGTTTTTATTCTGCGCATTTTTGTTTTGAGCAGACGTGATATTAATTGACAGACTTTAGGATAAATCTTCAGTTTTTCCAAAAGTTAGTTTCATTTTTGAACACTTAGTGGAGAAAAATTTTTCATTCTTACTTTATGGAAATTTGAATTTGAGATTAATTATACTCTCATAGAGAGACAGTTAAAGAAGAATGTAAATCAGAAAAAGAATTGCAAAATATTTAAGGAAAATAACTTTTATTTCTGAGTAATTTTGACAGAGATTTATTGAAAAAAATATATACAGAAGTTTTTTAAAATTGAATAATCAAAACTTTGTATAGAATGATTCAAAAATAATATTTCCTAGAATAATCAAACCATATTGGAAGAAATTTTTGTTTATTTTGTAAGAGCTGTAAAAAAATTCTTCTGATTTGATATTGAACAGTTCCAACCGATATATTTACAGTAAATATAAAAAAAAGGACCAATTGATCCCAAATGATATATTTTTATAGTTGAGAGCTTTAAATTATTTACAAATACCTATTATAAAAACTTTTTAGTCCTAAAAGTAGTTTTACATGTTTGCTGCTAAAATGTAAACAAAGCCATTTCTATGCTAGTGAGTTGTAGAAAAAGGATGCAATATAGTTTTTATATCACAATATAAACCTTTCATTGTGTTATTAGAATAAAGATATTTTAAAATAAAAGAAAAATTACACATAGAAATTTTTTTCTAAATGCATAGTCTTTTTTCCCCCCAACTTTAAAGTTTGTTTTCAAAATAAACAGTATTTGACAAAGAAATATAAGTTTTAGATTTAATTTTATAGAACATGCATGTCATTATTTATTTTATCAAACACACAGAAAAACATCATGCTTTTATACTACAATTGAGCTTAGAAAAACGTTTATTTATATATTTTTTTGAAATCTCTTTTCAACTTAGATAGTAATATCAGCAACATCGTTTTTGATCACTTACTATCAGTCTATATAATAGTTAGAATATGGCAGTTGACTAACATTATTTTATGAATTTATTCACATTAAGAAAATCATAAACGACTCGAAACTAATTTTTTTTAATCATAACATCTTATGGATTTTTAAAGTATTGGTCCATAAAAGCTTTTTAAAATTCTTGTTTGAATATGTGTTACATTTTAGAAACCTATTTTATACGTATAAGAATAGAATGAAAAATAGAATTCGTTAATTGAAATACATTAAAAAGATTAGTAGAGAACGTAAACACAAAACGGAAAATGCTATAACTCATAAAAACACAATCTAAAGTATCAAGTACAAGCATTCATTTTGAGTGCACTAAGATGATGAATTTTACTAATAAAATATCTAATAACAAACGAAGTAATAATTGCTTGTTATAATTTTGTAATTTAAAGGCTACTTCTAAAATTGACAATACTGAATTCAGCATATATCTATTTTAAAAATGCACGTTTTGAAACGTTAATATCTAAATAAAAAACAAGCTTAGAAAATGATTAATTTTTAAAGTATTTCTGAATATGATTTTTTTTTTAAAAAAATGAAGGTAATTCTTTGCCTTTAAAATCTATAAATGAAATTGAACATAAAAAGATTCTTACTCAAATTATTGATTGAAAACAAATCTCCAAATTATAAGTACTTTAAAGAAAGGGTAAATAAAGTGTTATAAAAATAAAAGGTGTGCTCGATATATTTTAAAATGGCTTACAAGAGTTAAACTAATTTAAAAAGTTGCTTTATTTTTTGTAACATTGGATTTAAAAATTGCATAGTATACAGATGTACTCTGGTAAATCTTTTTATTTTTTAAATTATTTATATTACTTTTTAAATAACATTAATTAATAAATACATTTTTATGTGAAACAATGGAAATAAAGTGACAGTTATGAAGTATAAAAGACCTTTACAGATTCTGTATGTGAGTTATAATTGTATAATTAATTCATCTAACGACACAAGCACAAAAAGACACTTCATTTAGAAGTTTAATTTAAGAATTATAAATTGAATTTGTATATATTGCTTTGTATTGAAATATCAATGAAATAATGTTTCTTACACAAAAAATAACAACTTTTCTTACTAGTACGAATACTTTTAAAGGACGTGAGAAAGCCTTAAAATATTTAATGAAGTAGTATGTTAATTGTGAGATGATAATTTTAAATCATCTGACATTTAGATCACTTGTTCAGGGAATCTGAGCAAGTATTCAAACATTAAGCTAAATTCAAGTTTGGTTCAATGGAAAAATTGTCTTATAAAAATTTCTTTTTTGCTGGATAAAAGCTTTTAATTCACTATTTAAAAGGGGCAATCCATTTTCTTACTATAATTTTAAGAAATAGTTCGGTATCATATATTAAATGTTGAATTTTATTAAAAAGTAAGAAATATTTCATGTGAAAGATGTTAAGTCTAATTAATAGTTCAAATAAGAAGTGAAATTAATTTAAAGTTGATGCATATCTCGAGATCTTAAATGTATTTGAATTTTTTTTCTTTTTTAATCCCAGTTGATCAAACAGTATGAATTGTAATATAAATCTAGAATAAAAAGTTTAAATTTCGTAAAAACTGATCAAATTACAGATTTATTAACAGAAAAATCAATGATAAAATATATATTAGATTAATAAAGAAAATTTTTCTAGCTTGGAGAATATGTAATTTCGAATTATAAAAATAATATCAATGATTGAAAAGTCACCTATGCATAAAAAACGTTGTTTAATCAACAAAAATACGAAACAAAATTATACTTTAAAGTTGATACTTATCATTATATCTACAAATCATCACACTCAAATATCACTTAATTTAATCAAAATTTAAATTTACATATTTTTTATATTCTTTCTCTTAGATTTCAATAGTTCGATTCGTTTTGTTACTTGTATTGTATCTACAGCATAAAAACTTAAGTTCTTTTATCAAGTTCTTTTTCTGGTTGACTATGTATCTATGCAAAGCAAAATAATTTGTTAAAATTGATTACAGTAAAAATCTGATATTAACTGTACAAAATGGCTGAAAAATAGCTCTCGAGTAGAAGTAATATTTTATAAGTTTATTTTTTAAGCAATTAAAAAAAATATTTATTTCTAGTGGAATATATGTTTTACCTAGTATTAAGTAACATCGAATTTAAAATGAAATTTACATAATTTGAATTCTTATGAAATAAATTCAAATAATTAAGTTGATATATAAAAGACAGACATGGGGAGTTTTAAGAAAAATTAAATTTCCCAGTCAAAATTGTACAAATATTTCAAGGAATAAATGAAAATATTACTTAAAATTTGATTAGCTTTTTCTAGTAAATGTTTTAATTTAAAATACTTTTTTATGTATGACATTGCTTGCGTTCAATTATTAAAACTACTTTTATAATTTGTAATATTCTTCTCAAAAGTAGTAAAAATAATTTTCAACATTCAGAATTAAATCAATAATTGATCTCTCTCCGTACATATATATACCTTTTAATATATTTTCAAGTGATTCATATATTTAAAAATTTAATAAAGAATTGATATTACACAATTTTTTACTTGTTAAATAAGGTTTAAAAAACTCAAATATTTTTGATTTTGAGTGCAAAAATGAGTTTAAATTTGATGTGTGTGTTTGTAGGAGTGCGTGAGCGTATGTATGTATGAAGGCTGAAAAATTAAAAATAATATTTATAAAAAGCAATTAAAATTTTTTTTAAAATTTATAGGGTACATTATTTATCCCATATATCCTATTTCAATCTTTAATATGTTTAAAATTTTATATTTATTATATAGATAAGAGACCTCTAGTTTTATTCAATAATTTTCCTGTGAGATTTAAACTTCTAAAATTAATTTCCGTTTTCAATTCAAGTTTGTAGCTCTCCCTGATTTTTCTAATGATTTTAATAACCTTAAAAATGGAATCTAAATAAAATATGTAACGAAATTTTAATAATGAAACGGGATTCTGAAATAGAATTTAATTCTCACAGATAATTTGTAATCAATTTGAAAAATAATGATTTAAAACTTAAATTTAAAATTAATCTTAATTTTAAAAATTTAGGCTTTTAAATTTCAACGTACTGAATAATATAAAATTTATTTTTAGTTAAAATTTATGTATAATTACTTGCATTTAGTTATTTACCAATAAAATAATTTTAGGGACTAAAAGGGGAAAAAACGATGTTAAATGTGAAACGAATTTAGAAAAACTTGGCAAAAATTTGAATTCTTGTTCTTAAAGCATAGATATTGATTTCAGAAGTATACAGCCCATGAGCATAGCACTTTTAACACTTATAAGTCTCGAAATAAATTATTAACCTCAACATAAAATATTTTTTTAAATATGAAGCTTAAGATTATGCTTGAAATATTTAATTTTATTGTACTTGAAATTTCTTTAAAAAGTCAAAAATAATTTTTCTTTACATTAAAAATTATGTAAATATTGTCTTTATGAAATATTTCAGGTAATGAAACATGGTAAATTAATAATACTAATTTAATTTAAAATTTCATACAATATATTTTTATTAAAAAGGATTTTTTTAAAAAATTTATAGCATAAAATTTTACTTTAAATTAGTATTATAGTATTTGATTTAAATGCTTTTTCAAAGGATGAAACATTCGATCACAATAAAGTAAAAAATTTATAACAAAGGTTGAGCAAAGAGGAATTTATCAAGGAATTTGGTTTTAATATTAATAGATTAAAACAAAGTGACTGAAAATCTTAGTAAAATTTTTTCAGCTCTAATTGGCATTGAAATACGTTAGTTTTCATCCATACTCGAAGAAATGAAAATCCAAAACAAATTCTTCAATCTAATATTAAAATGCTTTTTTTGCAAGCATAAATAAGTTTGTATATATATATATATATATATATATATATATATATATATATAATACAAATTTATTTATGCTTGCATAAATACAAATATTATTTATATATATAGAGAGAGATATATAGAGAGAGAGAGAGAGAGAGAGAGACTGTATTTTTAATTGATAAAATATTGTTTTACTAGAAGAAAATATAATGAAAATGCACTTAATGTAAAGTGAATTTTACATAAAATGAGTTTAAAAATCACAGATAAGAAGGATCATAAAATGTAAAAAAAAAGAAAGAGAATACAAGAGTTAGACAAAAGTATTAAACCAAATAAAAATATAAAAACAAAGTGGATTTTTTTATATTAACATAATAAAATTCATAAATACTTCGATTGCACAAAATTTACAAATTTTACATTAGAGTTATAAAAATATGAAATACTTATAATAGTTCACACACACAAAATTATTGTAATCAAAAACAGAATCACTGATATTTTTTTCTTCAAAAAATATTTTGGATTATTAAGCAGTCAAGCAAAAAGCAAAATATTGATCAGTATTATTGTTTAATATGCATGTAATGAGTTTGAATTTTTTTTACTTTTAAAGTAATAATTAATATAAATAAGATACATCAATTAAAAATATAACTTATGTTTCAAAGAAACCCTGTATGTGTTGATTATAAAATACAAATGTTTAAGTTCTAATTTTAATTAAATAAGAGTTTCTTTTTAATAACAATTGGGCTTTATGAAATATATTTTAACAGAAATTAGATTTAAAAACAGTACAGACTGTTTTAAAAATAGAGGCAAATCGCAGGAATAGAGGTATTAAAACTAATAGACCTATTTGATAAAAAAGATATTATAACTGATACGAAGGAATATTAAAATTATCAGATATTTTATGGTTATAATTAAATAATAGGATATTTTTAAAAGTTATAAACATTATGTGTGAATTCGGTTTTTAAATTAGTCTCATAACTTTTCCCTCCACTATATCATTGAATCCAATAACCACATCCACATCTATAAAACATAACTTCCAAAATTATCATATTTACTTTTAAATCAATAAGCAATACACATAAAAGACCTACAACTTCAGGAAAGAATAACCGAAAAATGTCGCCGTCTCTAATGATAACATTAGAACCGAAACCGTACTTACTCCATTAGATTCCAGCACCTCACGTCTTCAGTAACGACCCAATCTGATGTGACACTCAACCTGACTATGTAAGAAATGACTCTGAGGTTGTTAGATTCCGGCGGAAACATTGAATTATCGCATGAATCGAGGTTATAGTATTGGTATCAGGGGGGTGGCGGGGATCAGTGAACCCATATCAGCGAAGATAAAAAAATGGGCACGCGCCGCCCGGGTTTATTTAGGCACATCCTTTCTTAAACGCCGGGTGTGTGGCCTATTGTCCCATTATGCCTCCCCCTTACATAAAAGGGCCTTTAAGAATCTTCCCCTCCTGGACCAATCTTCCGCTCAAATGCCTAGGTGTGAACGACCAAGAAGTCAGAGACACTTTTTTTTGTGGTCGCGCGTCTTCTGAGGAGTCATGAATACGTAAAATTGCTCATGATGCCATCTTGCATGAGTGGTATGAGGATTAAAGGAAATGTTTTGGAGGGAAAATAAGTTTAATTAATAGCTTTATTTTCTTTAATTAGGGTGACTGACTTCATTCGTAACTGTGATTTTGATAACTTTTTTTGATGTTTAATGTCATTTGAATTATAAATATACATATAAAACTGTTTTAAAAATCATTAGGGAAGCTAGTCCTGAGTGGGCCCTGTATCTGAATGCCTTGGGGATCTCTTTTGAGATCTCTTAAGGCTGTCTTCGGCTAATGTTAAAGAATAGGACCCGAATTCGGAATATTTTTTCAGATAAAAAGTACTTAAACATAAATACTATGTTCCGACTTCACTATCCTGTAGAAGTATCACTTATTTTATCATACTACTTATTTTTATTCGAGTTGACACATTTTTTTTCTTTTATAAAATGTGTTTCGCATTTTTTCTCCTATACCGTAGTACTAAATGAGGTATCCTTTTACATGTTAAAAGGAAAAACAGACTATTTATGAAATATTTTGAAATTTGAAGAACACTTTATTATAAACAAATGCATGAGTGGCAATGACACAAATTTTTATAAAAATTGAAGCATTACTTCTGTCCGAAAATGTGCTCCGCGTTAAGTCCACACTGTCGCACATATGACGAAAACAGCCTTAATCATCTTTTGCTTGTACATTTTGGAGTCCCTAAGGATTGGGAGCCCTGTATTATTGACACGGTGGTAGCTACGCCCGTGTTAAAAATATTATTATCAAATATGAAACATATTTTTAAAACATTTTTTTTTTTTATGAAACATGCTTCTATAATAATAGTTTGCCTAAATACAGCAGGGACTTCTATGGTGGAGTTGAACTTGGATTTTTGAAACACATAATTTAGAAATGGATTTTTTCCTATTTTATTTTATCAGAGTAGAGAAATTTTAACAAGAAACACCCGTTATTATTTCTATTGAGCGTAAGTCAGAAAATCTGAATTTTTCAAAACTTTTAGTTTAGCCGTAGTATGGAAGTCTTAAGTGTATGTAGGCAAAATATTACTATTATATAAGCATTTATTATAAAAGGAGAATGTTTTGAAAATAGGTCATTTTTTCTTCATTTTTTGCCAAAAAATTACTTTTAAATCATTTTTTCTTGTATTAATATTCATAAAGCAATATTATATGTATATTCTAGTTCATTTGACACTACATATGAAAAAAAAATATTGATTTGTATGCTTTTCAAAATCATAGTTCAAAACGTAGCCAGTCATCTTAAATATGTGTAAATTCCTAATAGTATGTATTTCGAAGAATTGCTCTTTCTCTCCGTTTTTAGTTAAAATTAAGCTACTGTTCTGAGCCAATTATTCTAATAGGAATTAAGGGGCTATACATAAAACATAATTAATACACAAACATGCATATACATAATTCATAGTTACTGCTGCAAATATAGTCACGTTAAATCTGTCTAGGTTCTGAATCCTCCCGCGTTGGCGTGGTATGGTAGCTTAGAGAAGGGGATGACAGCTCATGTGTCGTCCACTTGGGTAAGGTTCAGAATTACGAGATCCGTCGCCAATAGCCCACGTGATACTTTATAAAGCTACGTTAATAAGCACTCACTCATTCATACTACAAATATAGCTGATACGATTTTAAAAGCAGGTTAAATAAAATTTCAGACATGGTTCCTTTTTGAAACTTTCATCTGTTTCCCTCGTGCATTTCTTAAGAGAGAAAAAGAAGTATTTTACGTTTTCAATTTTTTTTAAATATGTGAGTAAATTTGCTAGAGCTTGGGAATCCTAGTTTAATAATATTATTACCACACATTTTTTTTAAAAAAAATTGGGATAGATTTTATATAAAAATTTATTAAATGCTTATAGTTATTGTTGTAACTCAAGTGATAGAATTTGATAATTTAAGCATCATTAAATAACACCAACTAATTTTTTTCTGGTTAAACTGTTTTTGAAATATATAATTTAAGTGCATGCTTATTTAAAAATTTAAAAAGCGTGTAAACCCCACAAATATAAACACTTTTTACAAAAAAAAATTATTTATATTTTAATTATTAATACAAAAGGTATGTTTTTTTTTTTAAAAAAATTCCTTACTCATGACACGCATACCGAATAAAGTCTAAAATCGATCCGAGAAGCATATTGGAGGAAGATTTATGGCTCCAATCTAACCATTTATTATAATCACACATTTGTTTCACTTTATATTTCGGTATTGAATTCCAGTTTAGCGTAGAAAAAATAATAAAATATACTATTTATTTTTAAAATATTGATTTTGTGCTATATTTTAATGTATACCTTCCTGATGTTATAGAAAATTTAAATGGCTCATGGATTTCTCAGAAAAAAGAACGCTGTTTATAAAGTATTAACTTTTTCTGGATATTTGAAAGGTTTAAGTTGGAATTTTCAGCTTAGAATATTCCCTCGTCCCACTTTAATCATCTTTAAATATTTTCCGTATTTAAAATTTTGAAATTTAAAAAAAAGAGATATTATATGTTAGTTGTAATTCTATATTATATGTAAATAAAAATGCATAACAATATTAATTTTGTATTATTTTAAGAGTAAATAGAATATTTGATAGGTGTATTAATGCTGTTCTTTGTCTCTTACAGTAAAAACAAAATAAAAACAGGTAATTTTTTTTAAAAAATCAGATAAAATTAATTTGAGAAGATTAATAAAAAAATTATAAATTAGATTTGTTTCTCAAATTTGAGAATTCATGAAATAAAAGCATTATCCTTTTCTTGAGGCAAAAAATAAATAAATAAAATAAGATAAAAAGTCATAAAATGATTTGTATGGAATTCAAAGTTTTATATATAATTACTCGCATAAACATGTTTATTTTCAGTTTTTTAATTATAACCTATCTTTAAGCTAAAAATGAGAATTGTGATTTTGTTTTTCAATAGGTATATGATCTTTTATACCCTTTTCTAAATCTTCTTAAAATCTTGCATTTTAGATCGAATATTCAACATACTTTTATCTAGAAAAAAAATAATCTAATTGACTTTAGAGGAAATTACACCCATAATTTCAATTTATCGTAGATTTACGTGTTTTTATTATTATAAAATATAAAGGTGCTCCTAGAGTTGAAGATCAATACCTAAACTCTAAAAATGAAGAACAGTTCTGAAAGCAGGGAGATTTAAAAGATTACTTTTGTTTCAACTGGGGGGGAGGGAGATAGTTAAAATTGATTTCTATTGAATTGTAAAATAAACTTGACGCATTTGTTTTGAGGTGTACGATTTCTCTCGTGTTTTTCACAATCATAGTATTCTGATTTAACATACATTTGTTAATTTTCTTGAACTCGGTTATGTACGCTCAAGAACATTGAAAATAGCGACCCAAGAAGAAAGCATCGGATTGAAATGAAATTTAATACACATAATGACACAGATGAGAGATTCACTTGATCTCAAAAATAAGACAATTAAACGAATACAGGGTGTGCAACGACACAAATACTGGGCAACTTCAATAGCGCGTTGGACCACCTCCAGCTGCAATACATGCCGCCACACGGTCCGGCATTGAGTTGATTAGGCACCTTATGTTGTCCTGAGGCAGATGGGCCCACAAATCTTGAACAGCCAACTCTAAATCATGTACAGAGTGACACGATGGCATTTGCCGTTTTAGCTGATCCCACACGTCCTGTACAGGGGACAAATCGGGGGAGAGGGCCGGCCATGGAAGAGTCAGAAAATGACGTAGGAAGTCTTGAGCAACTCTTGCTGTATGCGGACGAGCATTATCTTGCTGTATAATAACCCCTGGAAGACCGTTTAGGAAAGGTCCTACATGGGGTCGAAGAATATCATCAACGTAACTTTGGTCCGTTAAGGTTCAACGCATCACAATTAAAGTGGACCGGCTATCATAGGCTATGGCCCCCCAGACCATTACACCAGCTGTGCGGGCAGTGTGACGTAGAACAGTGTGGGGGAATTGTACCACTCACCAGGGCGCCTCCACACCCGTACACGGTTATCATCTGTCCCCAAAACAAACCGGGATTCATCACTAAACACAACCTTTTGCCAATCTTTGATATTCCACATTGATCTGGCTTGGCACCACTGTAGACGCAGTTGCCGATGTTCCGGTGTTAAAGGGAGGGCACGGAAAGGGCGCTTGGATTTAAGATTTGCTTCTGCAAGGTGTCTGGAAATTGTTTGTGGAACAATTCCTACGCCTACGCCTGCTCGTATCGTTGAACGAGTCACTGTGGGGTCCACAAGTGCTTGCCACACGATCCTTCGATCCTCTCTCCTCGTGGACTTCCTGGTCGCTCCAGACCCGGTTTTCCGCGCGTGGGTACCTTCTCGTGTCCACTGCTCTCAACAATTTCTAACGGCACACTCCAAACGATCCACCTGGCCAGCAACACGGCGCGTCGACCTGCTTGCAGTTTTCATCCCGATGGTCAGGCCTCTCTAAAAGTCGCTTAACTGTGAGAAATGTCTTCTAGCACGTTTACCTGGCATGTTTCGCTTACCAAAGTCTTCCTACAATCGGCGGTTAATCGTCACGTTTATGAATCTTCGAACTTGCGCTGGCTTATATAGCACCCTCTTCCAGATTTTATCGCCATCTCGGCGTGTATGAGCATGCGTATTGGCACAAAACTTGGATCATTTGCATATCACATTACGCTGTACTTATTTGCAAAGTTTCGCGATTGTACTTAGCTTCCTTCTTGGGTCACTATTCTCAATGTTCCTGAGTGTATTTTTTTTTAAAAAAATGATGCTTTAAATTTTTATCATTAAAGAACTTAAAATTTTTTTTTCATGCAAAGTGTTTTTAATGATATTTATTGCTTGCTCAATAGAAAATATTTCCCCTTTTTTATACATAAAATACTCTACGTCTTTCTCTGTGTCTTATGTGTTTACAACACATAATTCCTTGCAACTCTTTTCATTTTATTTATTACGTTTTATTGAACATATGTCATTTATAAGAGCCTCATTTGGTTCTTTAGCAACTTGCATTAATATATTGTTAAATAAGGAAAAAAAACGATAAAAATTTCTAACCAACTTAAAATTTCCTAAAAGTTCATTTTTTTATTAAAAAATATAAAATAATACATTTAAATATAAAGTCGGGCCTCTATATAACGAAGTCACTAAATCCCCCCGAAAAGTTCGTTATATGGAAAATTTGTTATATACAGATTCATCTTTTAATATACTTTATAAACCACATAAAACAAATTTTAAATTCATAAACACTATATATTAAAGTAATTATTCACACCTTTTCAAAATTTATATATGTTTATTTTATATATCTTACCCATAAAAAAAAGAAAAACTACAAGGAAAACAAGAAAAAAGAATTTCGAATAATTCCCAGTATTTTCAATATTAAGAAAATAATTTTGTACTAAAATTAATGAATTTTGAGGGCATTTTATAATTTAAAGCATATACATGTAATATTAAACATATATTATTTTATAATCAGAACACGGGGATACGGGGCGACTCCACTGAGGGTGAAAAAGAACATCGAAGATGTTTCCAGTGAACTGGTCAGTGGGGGTTAAAGGTTGCACTTCTTGGACGAAACTCCTAGAATTCTATTGCTCTCGGCGAGTTAGGATCTAATAAAACCAGTTCAAGATTTATGATCACCATAAAATGTGTTAAGGAGAGAATAACTTGAAATTTTTTCAGAAATATTTTAAGAAAAGGGAGAACAAAAATTGAATCACAAAAGAAACAGTTCATTATATAGAAAATGCTCTTCGCTATAGAGAGGTTATTTTATGAAGAAAATCATGAAATGTTGAAGGCTACAGGAAAAAGTTTGCTTTATAGAAAAATTCGCAATATAGAAGTTTGACTATATTTAGTGAGAAAAACCTCTCATCCACCAGTCGTATTATAATTTAGTCGAATTATAGCTTTTGTATTGTTTTTCATGTACTTGTTTTTCCTTTTTACATTCTTCTCTTTTCTGTTATAAGATCTTCAATACTATTATCCCTCTATACTTTTCACATTTCTTGAAAAATTAAACTGAATACTTAGATAATATTGATTTATTTTAACTATATGCTATTTATTACTCTGAGATTTCGGATGCTCTTCTTGAATGGACGATTTTATGAACAATGGAGCATATGTCAGTATTTGATAGAGTTCCTTATTCTGCTTTTATTTTTCAATAAAGGCACCTTATGACTCTTTTTACTTCAACATTATTTCAAGTTTTTTTCATTATCTAACACCTATAATTATTAAAACAAATATTTGACGTAAAATTATCTGTTAAAATTTGTTTCTCATTACATTTTAATCTAAATTTAAAGACACAAAAACAGAACGTTTCAATGCATCAAATTAAAAGGGAAGTGAAACTTTTTCTCCAAATTGAAATTATCAAATGCAAGTTCTTAATATAGCCACAATTTATTATCTCTAATTTTGAAAAAAAATATTTATATGTTATTAGTATGTTTCTATAAAATTCTAAATGGGAAGTTATTTTATATGAACTGCCTTGAAGTTTCAAGAAACATTATTCACAGATCTTGTGTGATTTCGAAGGATCTTATGTCTGGTTGAAAACGAAGTAGCTTTACTAAAATACTAAATATACAATGCAATGATTCCCAGAGTGGTCTATATCGACTACTGCAAAGGGTCCATGTAAGTGAAAAAAATAATTTGGGGGTTCATGAGGTGTAAATGATGGTCTACGACAAAACAGATCATGACTTTAATTTAAAAAAAAATTTAATAAAATGGAAACCAGATTTTACTTATTTAACATATTTATTTACTACATTTAATGAGGTTAAATTGCAGTTACAGGGTGACAGCGTAACTTTTATTAAAACAAGGACCATAATTTCAGCATTTTTAGAAGGAATTAAGCTAAAGTAATATAATATTGGGCATCATGAATTTTCCCAGTTACTCAATTGGTCACAAGCAATCTGTAAAGAAAAGGACGTTTTGGCCTACATTCAGCATTTAAATGCCCTTTATTCAGATTTTGAAAAGTAGGTATGAAAATGCTTTGATTATGGTAATCACACCACAGTAGGCAATAAACTTATTTGGTCACAATGAAAAAAATGTCATATTAAAAGAGGAACTGATCGAAATAGGCAGTAACGGAGAACCTAAAGTCAAGTTTAGCAGTGGATGCTAGTAGTTTTGGGTTAAAAAAGCATATCTGTCATTTATCCCGAATTCTGGAGTATTGTGAGAAAATTGTTAATTGTTTTTCCAAAGAATGAATTTCAGCACGGTTGTTAATCTCCAAAATAAAAATAAAAAAATTTAAAAAGTAAAAGAGAATGAGCACTACTAACAAATGAGATTTAGGGTTAAACCTGACAAGATCGATGTTAAATATAGAAATTTGTTAATTGAAGTACCGAATTCACCCCTCTCATTATAAACATTTGTTTGTTGATCAGTTATTTTATATATTAATTAAATTTTAATTTTATTGACATGTGTTTCTTACGTTTTATAAACGCTATACTCCACTATAGTCAGAAATTTAAATAGTTTAATCTAATTAGCTCCATACAGCTTTCATCAAGACATTTAGGTTGATAAATTTGCAAAAATTCAACATTATGTAAGCAGCGGTCTACCCCAAAACGACAGTTAGATTTTAGGGGTCTATGACAATGATTCCCAAAGTGGTGTATATATGGACTTCCAGGGGGTCTATCACGACTTGCAAGGTGTCCACATAAGCAAAAAAATAATTTGGGGGCCCATGAGGTGTAAATGGGGGTCTATGATAGTGGCTCTCATTAAACCAGATCTTGACTTTAATGATTAAAGGAAATTTAACCAATTGGAAACCAGAGTTCACCTATTTAACAGATTTATTTCCTCAATTTAATGAGCTTAATTTGCAGCATTTGGTGATGGCATAAATTTTATTAAAACAAGGAATATTTCAGCTTCTTTCCCGAGTTAAGTTAAAACACTGATGGTCATGCATTTTCTCAATTTGTCACAGACAGTCCATCAGGACGTTTTAATCAGCGTTCAGCATTTAAATGCCATTTTTTCTGTCTTTGAAACTAAGTTTGAGAATGCTTTGACTATGGTTCATATTACCATAGTCACAATCAACTCATGTGGTCCTATTGAAAAAAAATTCATATTACAATAGTAACTGATCGGAATAGAGGCATTAACGAAGATCTTAAAATAAAGTTTAAAAACAGATGCAAGCAATTTAGGTTTTAAAAAACCATACCTGTTAAGGAATATCGTGAGAAAGTTTTTAATTGCTTTTCCTAGTGAGGAGTTTAAGCATGGTTGCCAATCTCCAAAACCAAAAAAAGGGAGAAGAAAGGTGAAAAAAAAATGGTCATTATACTAACAGAGGAGATTTAGGGTTAAACCTGAAAAGATTGGTACCAAATGTTGAAAAATCGTTAATGAAGCACCAGATTCATCCCTCCCTTTAAAAACATTTGTTTGCTGTGCAGTTACTTTATGTATTAATTAAATTTTAACCTAATTAACATGTGCTTCTTAAGTTTTAAACACTATACTTCAAAACAGCGAGAAATTTAATTATTTTGAAGCAATTAGCTCTATACTAGCTGTCAAAAAGACATTTAAATTGATAAATTTGTGAAAATTCAATATTAGGTTTGCAGGGTCTACCCCCAAACCCAAAAAATGTTTGGGAATCTCTGATCTAGTATAAAACTTATACAGCTTCTCGATCGATGCTTATGGTGCAACTAAAGAACCCCATGTAGTAACGCTGAAGAACGTCAAATCTATTGTGGTTCAAAGTCCTCATGTTGGTGTGGTATGGAAATTTGGAGATAAGAGTGCTGTCCCTCATTATGAGACTGTGTTTTGAAATTTAGAGGTCTGTAGCCAATAGTCCTCGGTTTGCATTGAAGAGCGTTGTTAAGCAATGAATGAATCGATGCTTGATTTATAATCGATATTATTTAAATATAAGAAAATTTAGTCGTATTTCCTATAATCAAGTTGTTAATTAACCCTGTCTTATTTTTAAGTGCAATAAATACCCCGAGCTTAACACGATAGGGGAGGCTGAGTGATAACCGCGTAAGTTGAATTCACGTGAATCAAAAGACGAATCGATTTGAAAATTGCGTAACTCCGGGTTCACGCAAGTCACGGTAGTGTAAGTCGGGGTATTATTGAAAATAATTTTAAAAAATAAGATTTTTCTGATTCATATAAAGCTTTGGATTTTTACCAAACGTAAATCTTCTAATTGATATAAAGTATTTCAAAATCAATTTCTAAATCAGAAGTTGGGACTTTAAGCTTTTGCCCTTTCAGTGTAGTTAAAATGATGTGCTCGGGGTATGTAGTTATTTTTAAAATAAATATGTTCTGAATTTATTAGCAACCCAATTAAGTTTTGTAATAGATCCATCTATTCTAGTGAATAGTATAATGGTGTAGAGAGTTTGAAATAAATTCCTTTTCTGGCTTTCATTTTCAAAAGAATTATATCCTATTTGCATTTATTTTGAAGATCATTACTTTGCTTCGTTTATCTGAATTCAGCAATGGTTTGAATTAAATGATATTGCGCTTAAAGTCTACCAAAGCTAGCTATCTTTATATTATAAATTATAACTGTAAAAAAATTTAAAAATAAGAAATTTAGTAAAAATTGCTTCTAATTGAGAATTCATAAACGAAAATTTAAAGGCATAAGTTTTAAAAAATAAGCAGTCTTTTTTTAAAAAAAAAAAAAAAAATTATAGTGCGTTTACACGCGTTTTATATATTTGTCTACATAAAAAAAGTTGTTCGTGATGCTGTAATAAAATTATTTATACATAAATTATTGTTAACAAATAATATATAAAAAATTAAAAAAATTTTTTTATAATTTTAAAGTCAATTCCTACTTAGATCAACAAAAAGATTTTATTTTCACTAATTTTGTTAAATAGTTACAATTAATATAAATATGTATATACATAGGACAGAATACCAACGTTAAGTGGTAATTAATTTTTATTAATTATCATTAAAGTATAGTATTGTCATCCAAAACAATCGTGTTTATAAAATTTCAGTTCAACTGAATGCTTTAAAACGTGAGAAAATACCTTTTCAAGTTTTGACACAAGTCGCCAAAAATGATGCCAACGTGGCTGTATTTGTAATTATTTGAATAATTAGTTTTAATCAACTAATTTTTATTAATTATAATTAAATTACTGTATTGTTATCCAAAATAATCCTGTATATAAAATTTTAGCTCAATTGAGCGCTTTAAAATATATTTTATTAACGATTGAAAATTCCACCAAGATAAATAAATAGAGAGTGCGAGCTAATAGTAGGAATTGAATAAAAGCAACCGGATCTTTACAACAGAATGGAGCAAAAGCACAACTTGAACGAATTTACATTTAGGATGGCGAGTCTTTACATGAACGTGCAAAAATAGTTTTACGTGACTCTGTATTGAAAATTAAAATGTTGAGTTAAAGACTTGAAATTTATTTTTTTCCTGCTTATAATGTATTGAAAAAAATAATAAAACGTCATGAGGTACATGTAAATTAGTTTTTCAGTTTGAGCAATGAGTATGTACTGAGTTGTATGATTTGTGAATGGAGGTTGATCCGGCGTTGCGTGGATGAGGGGAGGGATACAGCGCCCCCCCCAATTTATTTTATTTTTATCTTAATTATACTACTTTGTATTTAAATATTTTTATTCGGATACACATTTTTTAATCTTGTAAATTACATAGAAAATAAGTAAATTCCTTTCACTTCGGAAAATGAAAATGAGCTCGCTGGAAGCAGTACAGTAGTAAACAATGAAATCATGTAAGGTGAAGCAATGCAAAAGTAATAGTTAATCTCACTATTTAACTATTCATACAGGAGGGTACAGAAATAATTAGTTGATACTCTTGACTGAATGGGAAGAATCAGTGAATACAATGTAATACTCAAGGACTCTGTAGGTGCAAAATAATCAAGATTACCTTAAACATGTAAGAGATTAAAGAGAAAGGAACAGAGAGACAGGGTGAGCGACATAAAGAGAGAGGTATAAAGACAGAGGGCAGACTGAGAGAGAAACATATTCTAACTAAAAGCCGAGTTAGAGAAAACACATAATACTAAGGGTTTTCAAGCACTACTTTCTGAAGGAAATAAAATTTTGCTATAAGATTCATTTTATTTATTTTTTATCATTGTACCTGTATTTCTATTCATTAGTAAAATTACTTACGGTAATTAAAAAAACTAGTTGGTTTTATTTTTGTAGTTTCCATCATGTTAATTTATTTTAAGTACCCTTCCCGTGATCTTATCATTTAAATGAGATTAAAATGAATAGTAACTTAGACGTTACTTACTTAGGGTACTTTTTTCATCCAATATTGATTAAACGCAAATAATCATACAATATTAGAAACACAATTGTAGGAAAATGCCTATTTGGGGACTATTTCCAAATAAAGCTTCTTAAACGCGTGTATCCTTTTAGAGTTACAGATACATCAATGTAGCTTTTTATCGATAACTCTCAAAGGATATTAACTAAGGTGTGTATTACTTTATTTGATATTTAAGCTGAAAAATGGTTTAAACGCCTGCTTTTAGACCATTGGTCCCAAAAGTGGGGTATGCATACCATAAAGGAATGATACTTGGGGTACGCCATAGAAATAGTCTTGGATTCGCCAAAGAAATAGGCTTGGGTACGCCAAAGAAGTAGACTTAGATACGCCAAAGAAGTAAACTTGGGTACGCCAAAGAAGTAAGCTTGGGTACGCCAAAGAAGTAAACTTGGGTACGCCAAAGAAGTAAACTTGGGTACGCCAAAGAAGAAGACTTTGGGTACGCCAAAGAAGAAGACTTGGGTACGCCAAAGAAGAAGACTTGGATACGCCAAAGAAGAAGACTTGATACGCAAAGAAGAAGAAAAGAAGAAGACTTGATACGCCAAAAAAGAAGAAGACTTGATACGCCAAAGAAGAAGACTTGGATACGCCAAAGAAGAAGACTTGGATACGCCAAAGAAGAAGACTTGATACGCCAAAGAAGAAGACTTGATACGCCAAAGAAGAAGACTTGGATACGCCAAAGAAGAAGACTTGATACGCCAAAGAAGAAGACTTGGATACGCCAAAGAAGAAGACTTGATACGCCAAAGAAGAAGACTTGGATACGCCAAAGAAGAAGACTTGATACGCCAAAAGAAGAAGACTTGGATACGCCAAAGAAGAAGACTTGATACGCCAAAAAGAAGAAGACTTGATACGCCAAAGAAGAAGACTTGGATACGCCAAAGAAGAAGACTTGGATACGCCAAAGAAGAAGACTTGGATACGCCAAAGAAGAAGACTTGGATACGCCAAAGAAGAAGACTTGGATACGCCAAAGAAGAAGACTTGATACGCCAAAGAAGAAGACTTGATACGCCAAAGAAGACTTGGATACGCCAAAGAAGAAGACTTGGATACGCCAAAGAAGAAGACTTGATACGCCAAAAGAAGAAGACTTGGATACGCCAAAGAAGAAGACTTGGATACGCCAAAGAAGAAGACTTGGATACGCCAAAGAAGAAGACTTGGATACGCCAAAGAAGAAGACTTGGATACGCCAAAGAAGAAGACTTGGATACGCCAAAGAAGAAGACTTGGATACGCCAAAGAAGTGGAATTGGGTACGCCAAAGAAATAGGCTCATGATGAGCTTACTTGGTTGGCGTACCTTAAGTATCCCCCAGTACATCCTTTGAGATACATACATACATACATATATATATCATGATCCCGCTGTTTTGGCGTATCCTAAGTATTACTCAGCGTACTCTTTGGGGTATGCGTACTCCACTTGTGACTGGTTCTATTCGTGCCCTTCTATTAATCCTCTTAGGAAAAATAATTCTTTGACTGCTTGAGTTTCTGAACTAGTGTTCGAACCTTCCGTAGAAAGAACTTGATTTTATGCTATTTGAATGCTATTTAAAAGCTTAGCAAAGTGAGTGTTAGAGTTAGGCGTTAGGATGCTATTAAAGTGAAATTTGCAAAGTGATTTCGGAATACTTAGTGAATTTGACAAGAAGCTTTAGACGGAAAAATCCAGTCTACCTGGATGAGACTTGGCAAATGCTGTTTCATCGGATCGATCTCAGTTAAATGCTTTTTTATTTGTACTAGGAATTTAAGATAGCCATTTAATGTGTTACTGCTCTCTCGGTTTATAATCTTGTTTTATAGTTTATTTTTGGTTCAATCAATTTACTAAATTATTTTCATAGCAATGTCTATTCATTCGGAGTCCCAAACTTCACCTGCGACCTTAAGGTGGTGACACACTTTGGTGGTATATATATACACTGGTGTGCAAAAATTAAGGACGAGACGGTTTTTTCAATATAACTTTGTACAAAAGCTTTCCAAATCAACACATTTAATACCGTAAGATCCCCAATACATGTGTAATATGTAAGCAACACTTACTAAAAGAGAAATCAGAGGGATAAAAAGAAGCTTGATTGAAAAAGTAGCATGGAGCGCAATGCGACTGAAGGCCGAAACATCCCTGTGATGGGTGTCCAGCAAGAAACATCCGGTCTTTAGTAGGGGATATGATCTCCCCTGACTGCTAGGCAGGTTTCACAGCGTCTGCCCATGCTGAGAATGAGGGTGTCAATGAGTTGTTGAGGCATTGCTGCCCATTCGTCTTGCAGCGCCAATCGAAGCTCCCGAATCGTTACTGGTGGTAAGGTACGAGCTGCCAAGCGTCTGCCTAGAAAATCCCATACATGCTGGATGGGATTGAGATCGGGAGATCGTGCCAGCCAATCCATACGTTCAATACCCTCACTCTCTAAGAGCTGTTCGGCAGCTACTGTGCGATGACATGGTGCATTGTCGTCCATGAAAAGGAACTGCAGACCCATAGCGCCTCTAAAAAGACGCACATATGGAAGAAGAATCTCGTTACACAATAACGGGTCCCGTTGACTGAACCTGCGTCGAAGATGTGAAGGTCTGTACGACTACCAAGCATGATGCCTCCCCAAACGAGAACACCGCGACCTCCATACCTGTCCCTTTCAATGATGTTCGAGGGATGATTGCGGCTTCCCCGCTCTCTCCAGATGAGTATACGATGAGAATCGCTACTCGAACAGAATCTGCTCTCATCTGTAAAGAGTACTCGTCCCCATTCATTGTCTCTCCAATTCCGGTGTTCCCGGCACCACAGAGAACGCCTTCTCCGATGGGCAGGCGTTAAAGGTACACACCGTACAGGGCGTCGTGCAAACAGACCACCACCGTGCAGTCTTCTGGCAACGGTAAAACGCGATATCGGTCGTCCAGTCGCCTGTGTCGTGTGTCTAGCGATTTCTCCCGCTGTCTGCCGCCTGTTTCTTCTGGCCTGTAAGACAATGTACCGGTCATCTGCGGGTATGGTTCCTCGTGGACGACCACTACTGAACCCCCGGATAGCTGTTCCTGTAGTTTGAAATTGTCTCCAAAGTCGTGAAACGATGCTGTGAGCAATTCCGAACTCTGCAGCCACACTTGTCACACTGCGGCCGGCCTTCCTCCAACTTCCCAATGATTCGACCTCGGGTAAAAGCATCCAGATGTCGTCTAACAGATTGATTATTCGCCATTTCTCGCTGAGGCAGCAACTCGGTGTGATTTTAACTGCTATACGGCGTGCAATCTCTTTGCCAGAAATACTGATCTTACACCGACAACATGCTTTATACTACTCAGACACTCCCCCATTCCGTCTACCTGCATATCTGCGCATGTGCTACCGTACATCACCTTACTTAATCTCCTGATTGGTCTTTCTGTCCGCTCTGCCTCTTCGTTCAGCTGATATGCTAATTTTTCGACTTCGTCCTTAATTTTTGCACACCAGTGTATATTCGTATTTATAATTGTTTTCTTTTAAGGATAAGGGACAAAAAGAGTTTGGGGACCCCTGCTCTAGACTCATAACATTTGTTGGAATTGACAAAAGAATCCCTTAAAAAGATACTTTCACTGCAATAATTCTTTTAGAGTAAATAAATGCGTTACTTTACATAAATAATACAAAGATATTTTTATAATAACTCAATCACTTATTAACCTTTTTGCGATAACTAAAATGAATGTTTCGGTGAAGACAATTAACACACGAATGTTCATCCTTTTAGTTTTATGTACTATCCCATTTATATCGAATGGAGACAGCTCATTCATTCCAAGGCCACCGCCTCATGGCCGAAGGGAAAATGATGGCAATGAACTTCGAAACACATCTGTTACTTCATCCAACTTAAAGTTTCTAAAAACTTCTCTAGATTACCCATGGTTCCTAAAAAGTTGCGAGATAAGAATGAGGCTGCGGCAGCGAGAAGGGAGGGGGTGCTTCAAAAATCCTCCACAACTGAACGATCCTGGCGACTTATAATTGTCGAAATCGATTATTGACCGCAATAACTCTTCACAAACTCCTTCCAGAAGAAAAGGAAAGAAGTACAGGAAAGATAAAGCACTAAGACCAAGATGTTAGCAGCAATAAAGTCGGTCTTTTCTCATTGAACGAAATCTTAGAATGGTTGCCTTATTCTCGGCTCCTGCGCATTATTAGTGCCATATGTCTCAGGATTGTTGGAAAGAAGCGAATGATGCGATCTTCAGGAGGGAAAAAAAGTGTCCCTAAAAGAAGTTGAGCTTTAAAATCCTGAAGCGCAACAAAACGAATGATATTTGGGGAAGCGTGAGAGATATACTGCCGCGACAATTTCTTTGGAAATTTTCCACAACAGGTTTAATTGACCAGTGAGATGGTATATAGGCGGAAAGGGACAAGTTCTAATTTCGGGAAAGATAACTATTGCCGAGTTCGATGGTGGTCGAATTATAGTGGCTTTGGAAGTACTTCTTCTTTCCTTTTTTAAAATTTTTTTTGCTTAGCTTTATCCGGAATTAAGTTCTTTTGTCTGCTCTGTTTCAGAAACTTTGGAAATATTTGACTGAGTTCTGAAAAATAACCTAGGGCCTAATTTTTTTCTCTTTTTCTTTCTAATTTATTTAAGTAATGGAAAAGTTAAACTTTGCTTCGGTAGAGTTATGCTTTTAATTTCACATTGAAATAAAAAAATGTGTGCAAATAAGAAAAAGCTTGTGTTATTAAACAATTGATGCATATATATATATAGAATTTTTAAGTTTTAATAATTCGAGATTACTTCTAACCATTATAGTTGTACCAATATTTATTATAAGTTAACAAAATCATCCCTCAAAACAATTTGAAGTACATTTTTAATTCTTGGGAAGACTTTGCTGATTCTTTTTAAAAAAATCATTTATTATTATTCAGCTTTGGATGTTTTATTAAAAATTGATCATCTATTTAGATTGATTTCATGTTTCATAAAATTTTAGAGTTTCGGATTAATTAATAAGATATCATTAAAACTTTTTGCAAAAATTTTTAATTTTATTGAGATTAAAACATTTTAAAAATAACTGATAGTTTTTACATTTACATAGAACGATCTGAATTTTAAAATTTCTTGTGAACTACAGAGGTAATTTTGAGAAAATGCTTGTAATGCCGATTTATAGTCGGAAAAGATTACGACCTTGTTGAACTCGGAGTTTCTTCGTGACCGCTGCTGCAACAGCTTCAATCTGGCCACTAATGCACCTAATTTTTAACAAAAAATTTCTTTTCTAGTTACATTGTACTAGAATAACACAAACAACTGGAAATATCTCATAATTTTAAGCTATAGATACGAGTCTCAAAAATGGTTTTTCTCTCTCTCTGTATATATACGTGAATGCATTTGTAATATATAATATTTTTCCGTTAAAATTCAACTAGGAGATATTGATTTAGAGTTTGATTGCAATTATGGATTTGTTTAAGTTTCTTCACAATGAGTTTCTCAAATAAACATTACAAAAAACAGTAACAAAGCACACTAGGTCAATTTAAAATGGATGAAATCTTCATTTTTTTTCATACCAGAGGTCTCAACTTATATGTATCTATCGAAAGCTTCTGGAATATTCCTTAACCATATCATTTCTAATTTTTAATACGCTGATGGGTCAGATACGGTAGCTGATGGAATTTCGCTTCATCTCACCATGAAATGTGTCAATATAAAGATAAATTTTGGTGGTGATAAAATGACGGTTCAAATTTATTTCTCGTTAGGCGGGTAAAAAGATTATAGTACCACGTGATGCCTAGCAGCATTCAGGACCATCATGAATTAAAGAGAATTCCTCTCAAGATCATTGAAATAGGGGAATTATTAAAATATTTGTACTATATAATATTTTTAAAGAATCTTTGTGTTTAGTTGTTACAGATGTGACGGCTGGGGGGAGTAGTTGGTTTGTCGCTGGCCTTGTACGAACAAGATTGCGGGTTCGACCCCAAGTCGGTGGATTTTCAAGATGCAGAAAATTGACTGCGTTCATGTCGTATCATTATGCGGCATATAAATATGCCTAGGATGCATGTTTGGCTTAGGTGCTCTCGGCAAAATTAAACTCCTTGTGCCATTTCCCATCATCAGAGCTCAGGTGCCTCGCTCTGGGGAGGAAATTGAGCGTGAAAATTGCATCGCGGTAACTGATATTCCACCTATATGTTGCCGCACATAAAAGTGATACCTAGGGATGGCAATCTGAGATCGATTAATCGTAGAATTGATTTCTTCGGCCAAAAAAATTGATCTTTTAAATCGATATGTAACACTAAATCAATTCAGTGAATCGATATTTCATCCTGGAAAATCGACATTCGAGTTTTTTTCTGTTTTGATAAAAATCATAAAATAGTTTATAATTATTTTTATGTACAAACTTTAAAACCCATTATATTACGATGTTGGTGGTTAAAGGACTAAATAACTGGCAGGAACGAAAAAAAATTCTATTTATCATCACGTCCACTCAATAACCAATGATGTACATGAGTATAGTTGGATCATCGGGTCCCTTGTGAGCGTCTTTTTTCGATTGCCGGCAACATCGCAAGTGATGAGCGGAAACCCGCTAAAATCCCAGTAGACTCGTTTTTAAAAAGATTAGATATTAAGCATTGGAAACTATAATCTATATTATCCATTTTCTAAGTTTTTTAATGTAACAAATACATTTAGAAAATAAATGTCTTCGCTTATACCTGATACTTTGATATGAAAATAAAAATAATTGTAATTGTAGAATTTCCCGAACTAAAAAAGTTCCCGGATTTTACTAATGAGAGATCGTTTGTTATGGTACCTTTCTTGTTTTTCATAAAATTGATTTATATTTACATTGTAAATGCAGACTTGAAAACAAAATCGATTTCTTAGAAATCGATCTTTTAGATCTCAATTTTTATGTGAATCGATTCAAAAATCGATCTTTTTCGGAAAGAATCGCCATCCCTAGTGATATTAACTCCCAGGGAATGTACTTGGTCTGAAAAGTTAAATACCAATCTTCAGGCCCATTAAAAATGAAAAAAAAGTCATAGATGTTGCCTAATACCCAGTTTGTTGTTGAATAAATCAAAATATAATATTTGTTCGAGTATGAGAAATCGAATAAAAATATTGAAGCTTCCAAGTTCTTTAAATATGAGTAATTAGGACTTTTTAATCTTTCTTCGATTAAATTTAAAATTCCCGAATTCAACTGAACAAAACTTAAAGTTATTGACAGTAATTTGATCTTGGTGGAAAAAATATCAATCTTATTCTATTTAAAAACACGATTTTTTTCTTTCTAGAATGGTGTTAGATTTTGCTTATGAATCTATTATTTCGGCAGAATGGATTTTATACTGCAAAATTATCTTAAAGCCCTGAAGTACACCTTTGTATTTCAACTATCTATATAATAATAGTATAGTTATAACGTTAAAAATATTGGATATTTTGGGATAAATTTTATAATACAAGATCATTTTTTATAATGTGGCAGACATTTCATTTCCAGACGAAATATATAAAAACTAATCATATAGGAAATACTACCCTCGCGAGGAAAATACCACAGTTTCATGTTACAAATCGCCTTTTACAGGAAGCCTTGGCAGGATTTGGCAGCAGGAAGTGCTGCCACTAGGGATTTCAATATTTTTATGATACTTTAGGATACATTTTTGACATCGGGAGAACTGAGATATCATTTAAAAAATCTGATAATCTTTCAGAGGGTTTTAGAGATTGCTTATTTTCTTAAACTTCTTTTAGAGTTTAATAATCCTTTTTTCTGTGAGAAATCTCAAAATTATAAAGACTTTAAAGAAATTAATTCATTTGAATATTTAGTTGTTTTTTTCTCTTATAATGTTTTTGTTTCGTCAGAAAATTCCAACAAATATTTAATACTTACATTTTTTTCGGTAGACCATTTAATTTGGGATATAAAAAATAATTTTACATTTTAATTACTCTTGAATTGAAAAAATTCTTTTTTTAGAATTTGTTGAAGCAAATTTTGTTGCATTTTGGAATGTATTTAAAAGCATCAATGATGAAATTAATACTTGAGATATATATAGAATGCTAAATAACAAAAATATTTATATTTTAACGATGGAAAAATGCATTTTTTGATTATTTTTTGATGAATTTAAATACTAGTTTTATTTTAAGATGCATTACATTATTTAATAAAATTTAAAAAATGCCACAATGGAAATTTCAAGCATATCTTCTAATGTTCATTTTATGTTTTCGAAGTTTCATATTAATAATTAATATTAAAAATATAGGAACTAAATATGGCTTGTGATTTCTTTTTCTAAAACAAATCTTAGTTCAATAACTGAATGATTTATTTAATTGTATACCGACCTAAAGAAAGGAAACTATCATGCAAAAAAATAAATATATTATGCATGTTTTTCTTTCTTATTTTTCAAACAATCATTTTGAATGATGGACTGTAAATTTGGAACTTTTGGCGTTATTGAAGGAAGTGAGTTCGTTAAAGTTAGAAATTTAAAGTGTTTCCTGTAAGAGAGAGAAATAATTTATATTCAAAGAGTCACATCAATAGTATTTTTCAAAAACTTTTATTATGTAATTGGAATATATAAAAGTTAATATCTCGAAGAAGTATGTTTTAAATGTGATTCACAGACACACACACATTTGCAACTTCGCCAAAATAAATGAGTATGCTTGATTCATAGAAGTAGTTTGAAATCATATTTATAAACATTAAAAGCTACATTATATTTATTGCAAAAGTAATTTAATATTAAATCTAACTTTTAATCACAAGGATTTATATCAGAATAAAAAAAAAAATTATTAAAGTTTTTTTTTTTGCTTTTTAGTTTTTAAAAAATAAATTTTGACTTCAATAATATTAAATAATAAATATACTGCGCTTAAAATATTGTTAATGCAATGATATTTTACATTAGTATGAGTATTTTCTAAAATCCATTTATAGGATTTGAATTTATATTTTGTTAAAAAATATTGCTGCTTTGAAGCGATGCATTTCAAATATAGATAACTATTAAATGATTTGAATAACTTAACTAGAGTTATCAAACTCATAATGTGGAATTAGTTTACTTAAAATTGTAAAAAAATATACACGCCAAAAAACGTTACCATATATTAAACAGCATTAAACAGAAAATTCCGAATGTCATTCACACTTTCTATCAAATAACCGTTAAGCGAGGTGTGAAAAAGTAGGACATTTCTGCAATTCAAAAAAACCCCACAACAGCAAGCAACCACTGTCATTGAACCTGAATCTCGCGAAACTAGGGTAGTATACCATAACTCGCATAATCCCTCTTCGAATTACGGAGGTCAGGGAGCAACCTCCTTCCCCCTTCTTATCTCTACATCCTCCTTCTTCGCTTCCACCTCCCCCCATCAGTGGTTTTTCCGAGTTCATTGGTTCGTGAACTCCTAGATAATAGTTTGAAATACGTATGTTTGCTATCTTTGGAGGCTGCCGTGTCAAAATACATAGTATTTATCGAAGGCAGACGAAAAAAAGGGATGAAAAAACCTTTTAAGGGAGAGGAGGGGTGTTGGATCCACGCGACTCAAAGACAGCCTGCCACGTGGAAGTTTTTTTTTCTGGAGTTAGGAGTAAGGAGAAAGCTTAAGACGTGGATTTGTGGTTACGTAGGTCAGCCATCTTTGATATGGTAAAAATATGCCGCGTCCTATTTCAGATGTTTTAGATCTATCTTTAAAATTGAGAGATTCATCGGGTGCTTTTTTTTCGGTATTGCGATGGGTGGAAATTGTAGAGACGGGGTTTATAGTTGGTTATTTTGTGACATTAGATTCAAGAAGGGGGATTTCCTTGGAAGATACTATCTTTTTTCGTCCCCCTTCCTTAAGATCCGAATTTTACATCATATCAATTCTGAAAATGTTGGAAAGCAACATTTATCAATCAGTTATACGGATTGATATGTTTAGAAAATAGATAAACATTTGCTATCACGCAAAACCGATGCATATGGCAATTATTACAATTGTTTTAAACTAAAGATTCTGATATAAATTAATTTGAATGAAAAAAATGTTCTGTTTTTAGAAACCACACATTAAGTTTTGTTAGAAGTTGTAAAAAATCGTGTGAAAATAATACAAGGTGTTATATAAATCTTTTGCATTTTACATTAAGATTTATTTGTATTTATATTGAAAGACAAAAATTATATATTTAAAAAATCAAGCTCAGATTTAAATAAATGACATGGAACAAGCTTATATATTTCTAATAATTGAAGTCTTTAAAACTCAATTATATATAGTGTTTCTATATCTTTTAAGATTGACTTAAAGAACTTCGAAATATAATTAAGTTTAATTTAAACGTATTTTTAATTTCACCTGAAACATTTCTTTTTCATTTTTTTAAAAAAAATCTCGTGTTTATTTCTTTTAAAAATCATATGTTTTTTATGAACTCGCAAATTATGTAAGAAAAAAAAAATGGAGTAATTTAAGTATTTAAGGAGCATCTACTTTTTAGATATGATCAATTAAATTCTCATGCTTTCCTCATATTTTAACTAATATTGCGTGTGTGCTTTATACTAATTATAATGTTTTAAAGATAATAAAAATGTTGTGTGTCATAATGTTTTGTCATTACAGTACGTTATTCAAAATATGAAATACAGAAAAATATACTTATTAGTTATTACTTAGTTAGTTATTCTTAAGGTATATCCAGCAGCGAAATGAATTTTTAATAAATATGGAGAACTTTTTTTTTTACACGATTCCAAAATAAGAAGGTCCTCGAATTTAAAGAAAATTTTTTTACACAAACCTTTTGTTCTAGCACGAATTTCACATAAATTATTTTCAGGCTCGTGACTTTTGAATGAGGACGATTTGATTGAACTTATGACAGTTTATGATAATAAAGAAGTCAGTAATGGCGAAGATAGAGTTCAGCTATTAAAACAGCTTATTTAATTCGTGAGGGCTTGAAATTGGTTACTAGTATGTTACCGTAATCATAAGTTTTGTGTATCAGGCGGTGACGTAAAATACATCCCCGCAACCCCAGCATCACGAGTGATTGTGGAGCATATCGCCAAATTTACATTATATCGCATGTACTTTTTTACACGAACGATTTTTTCTAAAGAACGTATCTACCGATTAAAAAAGGAGTTGGGTGCATCTAAAAAAATTATGCTTGTTTTTTTTTCGAAAAACAATACACAGTGGGTTTAATTCAAAACGGTCGCATAACATATGCAATCGTGTATTTTTCATTGAATTTAAAACTAGCATTAGTTTTATATATACTCCCTCCACGTGTACAGTTATGATGTAACTATGACATCACATGAATTATGTTTATTAGGCATTTATAGACAACTAATTTAAATTAAATTGATATATTTTAAAAAGGAATTGTATAATTGTTATACTAAATGAACATTGAAATCTAAGTGAAATATTTTTTTATTTCTAATTAGTTGTGATATTAATTTTGCTTATTATTGAAAAAGAAATATTATTATATTTTCGTTTTAAGTCCAGTAGGAATGATTGAAATCGAAAAAGTGTTTTTTTAAATTATTTTAGCGTTAAATTTCGACTTTTATATAGGTGCTTTGTATCCATCGGGAGCATATATAACATCCAGTTTCAACAAAATACTTATTTTTGACTTAGCGCCTTTATATCTCTAACCCGAATTTCTTTTTTTCAAACATTTGAAAAGATAAATATTTCGTTACGGAAATAAAACTACACAGTTTAAACCGTACCATCCTACTTTAAACGAGCGTAAATTGTGACTTACCACTTTTTCCGACTTTCTTTCAATTTTCCAAATACCGTTCTAAATTTTATTTCGAAACACAAAGCATTCAATCCGATTTACTCTATATATATTATGCACTCCTCAAACTATTTTAATATTTTACTTCCCGGAGAAAGCAAAATATATTTCTTACGAATCGAAAAAGAACAAAAAGTATTTTTCTTAGATTATACTACACATAACTCGAAACTCTTTATAGCAACAGGGCTTGTTACGCCGACGCTATCACGACTATTTCTCTAATGACATGTATACCGAAAATATAAATTTCTTTGAAGACAATGTAGTACAAGGAGGAAAAAAAATCAAATAAACAGTTTTAGGGGGTATATTCAACGGACCATCTGAAATAATCCTTTTCGGTAGGGATATTACGTAATAAAGCGGAGGGTATGAGCAAATAAAATAGCAATTGTAAAACAGCTTTGAGAGGATTTTTAAAGGGTGTTTTATTATAGAGAGAAACAGAGAAATTCCAAATTCGGATATTCGAAGGTAAAGGATTATGATATCTTTTTTAACAGTTGAACTCTTTGAAAATGGGAAAGTTATTTGTTAGGGATGAAAGGAAATACCTAGATGTCTTTGTATAAGGTTATTTCTGAATATCTGAAATTCATTTGAATTATCTATTCGTAAGAATTTTCATTTATGAAAAACTATGGATATTTCTGTACTGTATCTTGTTTGTTTAAAAGTTGCTTTTTAATATTTTACATATGCTATTGTTATTTTTATAGGAATATTTCTTTAAAAGAGTAGTACGTTAATTTCAATTTTAATCCCACACTATTTCAATGTTTTTGATTTCTAATTGCATTTTCTTTGAATGTTTCTGCAGTTTTAAATGCAATGGTGGATACAAGGATAAGGTTTAGAGGTTCAAACCCCTCTCATGGATCCAGAAATTTCGATTTTTTTTAGCATAAAGAGATTGTTTCTATGTGCTTCTATGTGCGGGTTTTTTTACCAATATAACCCCTCTCACAAATTAGTTTGTGTGCGCCACTGTTTAAATGTTAACCGATCTGTTAATTTCCTAACAACCACATTTTATATAAAAACAGTTTTCAGTAAATGTGTTGAGTATTTGTCCATTCTTAAAAATACGATTTTTAATACTTAAATCATGTTTTCATAAACATCTCTCTCACTGTAAGTTCTCAAATAAATGTTTTTAGATTAAAATACCATTCTAGTAACTTGTTTTCCGAAAAATAAGCTCCGATCCTAGATTAATTTTTGTTGTAGGGCTCATTTTTAGACGTTATCTTATTTTATATACACAATTTATATTCATGTTCAGAAATCACATTTATATACTCACACGCAAAAATTTAGGTTTATTCCAAAACATACATTTCGTCTTTTGAAACATCATGATAAAGCTCATTAGAGTTCGCATTGCTGAAAGAAGTCTGTTTATCCAATATCTTGGTGATTAATTAAACTGTGGTGTTATTTCAAGAAAAAAATGCTTGTGTGAGTCATGTGAACAATTAAACGTATAGTTTTTCTGCCAGGAAACTACTCACAGAGCAATGTCTTCCAACTAAAGGAAATAAAGATTGTCAAAACCTGGCCCACATTTAAGCTTCTTAGTATTTTCTTCATCCACCTGTTGACTGAAGTTTTTCTACATTGATCGCCATTTTCAGACCGTTGCACGATCCAGTTTTTTCTCTCAGCAAAAAGCTGTAAGATTTTGTTGCGCTAGAATCTTTCTCAATTTTTTTCTTGTTGTTTAAAGAATATTTCTTTCTTTTTGAGTTAATGTTAGTTATAGATGAATTCATTATTATCCTTGGCTTTTTATTATTCAATTAAGTATTTATATACGACATATTGAATATCTAAGATTCTAACAAGTCTCAGCCGTGTTTGTTAGTTATCATACTTGCATATATGGTATCTGAGCTTGGATTGGTCATTGAACAATATCTGGTGTAATGACTAAATAGTATCCATTTTCAGTGCATGGCTTGTATTAAGAGCAAGAATTATACTAGGGCTTAGTTTGCGATTCGATCTTATTTCGGGTGGATATGTGATGCTTGTGAATTGTGGTGAGTATTAAAAAATAAAATATACGAGCAGTAAAACAGAACATAAGTGCATTTTACTTGTGATTAAAATATCTAGAAATAAATGATAAAATACTCCAATTAAATGAAAAAAATATTAAAATAAACTTTTATTATTCTTAAAATTTACCATAGCTACAAGATTCAGTGAGGTAGATAATTCGAGTTTCTTTATGCAGAGAAACTCTTACATCGTTTTGGTATAACATCGGAGAACAGCAATGATAGAAATATCACATCATGCCATCCTCTACAAAAAATATTTCTTCTAAGTTGATGTAGTAATTGTTCACATTATTATCAGTTCTGGAAATTAGACTGGGGATCATAGCGGTTGTGTTAAATATTGCTCTAGGCATTACATCATGAAGATAATTATTTTGTGAAGCATCGTCTAGATCAGGGGTGGCGAACCATTATGGATCAACGTGCCATTTTTTCTTAAAAAGTATATAGTGAGGTGTAGACATTCCGTCAAGTAATTTTGACTAATGATTACTGGAAAAATAATAAAATTAAATACTAACAACTCGCAAAACTTTTTATTTACTACGAAAAAAATACTTTTTGTGCTGTATACTTGTAAATGATTTAGTTATACGTGTAATTCACAAATTAAAGTAACATTAGTGTGACTTCTGTGTTGCAGATTGGATGACAAATAACTTATATTAGGATTTTAAGATGTTACTTTTAATAGAATTTATGCTGAATTGAAGTCATCTGCCGAATGGTTTCTATGCAATTGATTATTTTTACTGCGGACATTTTTTTTAAAAGAGGATTTGTGATTTGTTTCAAAATGCCGTTTTACAGACACTATGTTCTGCATGCCATTGTTCCAGAACATAAACACACGCCGTTTTGTCGCCTTTACTGATAATGTCATATTTCTAGATTCACCAAGTTTGAAATTCTCTGTTACACTTACTATCTTGCCCTTTTTGCTCTGTTGTTGAACTAGCCACATAAAATAACAGTTAAAAATCGTAAATATAACACAAATAAACTTTAAAATACAGTTGTGTCAACGAAATTGACTATTCTATGCGTAGACGAATTTTGCATCATTTGCAAATGTAGTCCACGACGTAACTAAGGCAAGACAATAACAAAAAAGAGTGCTCATCGCCACTCCGCGATCGATCACTTGCGTTTGTTCGCAATATTTCATAGTGAACTTTGTTATTTTAAACTAAAATGCAAAACATCTTGATCGGTGGCGTGCCCAAAATATTGTGTGGCGTGCCATTGATGGTACGCATTCCACTGGTTCGCCATCCCTGGTACGGCCGCGGTAGCCGAGTGGTATAGGTATCGGATCGTGGCTTGCCTGGTCACGAGTTCGAGCCCAGTACCACTACAGACCCGCCGTGTAGGGCAGCGATGCACGTTAAATTTGTCGAGAGCTGAAACGTCCTCCCGTTGGTGTGGTGTGGTAGTTAGGAGAGGGGGGTGCCAGCTCAGGTGTCGTCCACGTCACTTGACCATGGTTCAAAATTACGTGGTCCGTCGCCAAAAGCCCTCGTGTTGCTGAACAGTGCGACGTTAATATTCAATCAGTCAATCAATCGCCATCCCTGGTCTAGATGATGCATTGTTGACGACACCGATTTTTAGTGCATAGTTCTTGTCGTAAATTAGGAAGGGTGTTGTTGATTATACAGTGTTCAGTTTAAAAAGCGACAATTTAACCACACCTTACAACTAATGATATTTATAAGTAAATTACTTTTGTTGAATTTGATATGTTTTATTTTATCTAAAAAAATTGATTAAAAATCAATTCTTCTTATATTTAAAATTTTCAAATTAATCTATTGTAATACCCTCAGCTATTTATTGATATCATCTAGAACAGTGGTTTCCGAGCTTTTTTTAATCCGCAGACCCCTTTTTCTAGTCAATACTTTCCCAACGACCCCTTAGGGTAAGAGTTACATAATTCATAGTATGAAAATATTACAAATTAAAAAAAAAACATTTTGTTGAAGAATTATTTGTTGAAATTACAACTTTTGCTTAAAATTTTTTTAAAAAAAAATTATGTCTTGGATGAACTTGATGAGATGCTGTAAGTGTATTTATATCAGTCTCAATGTTTGCGAGCATCAACCTCAAATCCCCACGAGCCCTAGTTTTTAGTTGGTTTCTTCTTTTCTTGATAGGAGGTTTATTGTGACGCTGAATCAACGTTCTACCAAATTGGAAGACATGAAAATAGTCAACAACTTCTGTTCAATAGCCCATAATGCAGGATATAAAATTGGGATCTGCTTTTGTAACCAGAATTTGTGGTATTATTGTTCAAAAATTGGCTCAAGTCCCTCATTTGTTCAAATTTTAATATGATGCTCCTGTATTAGTGTTTGGTATCTGAGTTAGTCCACGCACAAAAGGGTTCAACACCCAGTTGGGAATATCCAAGTGAAATGAAATGTTATTTATTTAAATTTCCATAAAAATAAAAATGGATCCAAATTTTTTTTTTATTTTGTATTAAACCTTGCGTGGACCCCTTGACGTTGTTCAGGAACCCCCAAATCAATTTTAATTTTCCATGGACCCCCTGAATAATATCGGGGAACACTGGGGGGTCCGTGAGAATCACTTTGAGAACCACTGATCTGGAACAAATTGGTGGATCCTTTTTCATAGTATAGACAAGTATTTCTAAGAAAACTAAACTCAGTGGTGCAGCAGTCCATGAAGGCCAAGGCCTACCACTGTGCCCATTTCAGCTTTCATGACCTTGGGTACTGAGGTCAGGAGATCAGTCTGACGGGAAACTCATAGTGCTTAGTTCCCAAGCAAGCTTGATACTCATTTATCAACCCACTGAAGGGTTTAAAGACTGAGTCCACCTTGCCCAGCCTGAGGTTTGAGCCCCTGACCAATGGGGGTGGGGTGGGGTGGGAGCGCGATATCTTACCATTCAGCCACTGGGCTTCACAGATAAGTATTTCAAAAAATTACAACATGTTTCTTCTATTTTTGCTATTTCCTCGTATTTATATGTGGGCTTTTCGAAATCATTTAAGAAGACACGGCTTGTATATTTAAATATCGGAAGGTTTGCAACGATGTGTATTTCAGTATTAAGCATTAATAAATAACACCATTTATAATTTCATCATATTCTAAGGGAAATATAATACATTTAATGAGGCAATCAAAGATTAAATTCTGCTCTGACAGCCGAAAAATGATATATTGCCTTCTTGCTATTTTCATCTTCCTGAAGTCAAATAAACTATCAACAAATTCGGTTGAGACTCGGAATTGAATTTTCTTGTCCAATCATCAAGCAGTTGGAGCTAAGAAAAAAATGAGAAAAAAAAACATTATTAATCAAAATGTAGTACAATTTCAATTTCAGACATGTAAAAATATCTAGAATCTATTTAAAATGTCACTTATTCATTTTTATTGCGCTGAAAAAGCAACAATTGAACAATTAAAAAAATGAGATTTAAAACAAATATAAAATAGGGATTTTTTTTGTAAAATTTCTGTTAAAATGAATCTGTTAAACCTTATTTTAAAGAACTATTACGTAAGATATAAAAAAATGAAAGTTTAATTTTATACTCCTTCTGGTTCAGAAAAAAAATTCCTGTCTTTTTTGATAAATTCAATTTTCCTTCTGTCAAGAATAATGTAACATCGTAGTTTTTGCTAACGACATGTGCTTGTCAAAACTCTAACTTTCCATTTTTTTAAGAAAAAAGATATACTTCAGAAAAAAAATAATCTTTCACATTTGTTTAAAAGCTTAGAAAACTTTCTCTCCAGGAACAAAAACTTTTTCTTTGCCCCCTTTTTTCCCCACATACGTGACATGGAATTTTTTTTTTACAAAATGTGACAAAATGCAAAGGGAAAACTTTTCCCCTTGCATATTTACCAAAAGTGCACCTCATATCGGTGTCGTCACACACACACAACTTGGAAGGAACTTCATTAAATCTCTCACTTGAGCTTGTTTTCAAGAAAAGAACAAGAAACAAACGAAAAAAAGTGAACCAAGTAGAGAAAAGAACAAAGGAAGAAGGGGGTCTTCGAACATAAAAATAAAAAGTAGAAACTCGAAGCAGGAAATAAAGGACCTAAAATAAGAACAAAAAAAAGTAGAGACTTCTGTTGAAGCGATAGTCTTTGAGACTCGTTACTGCGCGATGCAGGCGCAAAAAAGGATCACTTGCAACAACTACAGGCCACCCCCTGTAGTGTGCGCTTCACAGCAATCAATGCGCTGTTTCCTGTCTCCAAAGAAACCGATATCTTAAATTACGAACTTGGCTCTTTCCAAAAGTAAAATAAAGCATAAAAAAGTCAGCCATCACACAAGGGCTTGGAAGAAAAAAAGAAAGGAAAAAAACTTTATATATCTATATATATTTCTTTCACTTCCCAGTTTTCCATTGGTGATCTTCCAACTATGAATAATGAGGAACGTTCTTAGACGGAAAAAAATAAACTATATTGTGAAAAAGAATGTCGATGCAGTTGGAAAAAAGCTGGAAAACCATAAGAGTGTAGTAAGTTGGAGGATATTGAATCGGCAGCGCGCTTTGAGGCGCCTATAGTAAGTAGAATATGTATATGTTCGTATATACATGCAAGGAAGAGACTAGGTAACTAAACCGTCCCTTCCTATATTGAAAAATAATATTGCAGGGAAGTCCACGAGTTTTCATCTACTTTAAGATGAAGGTTGCTGGTAGGTATTGTTTTGCATATGGAGAAGGAAACGACAAATTTCGACTGTGTAATACAATCTCATTCTAGATAAGACAGAAAGTTTTCTATTTTGTAACGTTTTTTTACAAGTGCACCAGCTTGTCTACTTTTTTTTCCTTTTCTATTCCCATTTTGAAGTTTTGAAGATGACTTTTTTGAGTTTTGCTTGAATCTAAAAAATAAAGTTTTTTTTTAAAAAAAAAAAATATTTCTTTTTATGAAGATTTTTTTTAAACGTGCAATCGAAGCAACAGTGTTCTTGGTGAAGGGATATTAGAGTTTACACGTTTCAGTTTGATGAAAAGGATATTTAAAACCAACTATTTTATTTAAATGTTTTTATGAAATGTAATTCATTTTTACTCAAGATAAATTTGATTTCAGGAAAAAATTAGTTGAAGTGATTGCTTGAACACGGAACATTTTAGTTGAAATTTAATTAAATAAAAACTGAAAAGAAATTGAAGTCTACTGGAAGCGATACTTGTTTGTCTCATTAATTTATTATGTATATCTTTTAAAAAATCCTGAAGAAATTTAAATTAAATATTGCTGTATAATTATATCTTCCGTTTTAATTTAAAATGCTTATCTTTCTTGCATTTTCAAGAACTTGAATTTTTTTTATATTTCAATTTATAGATAAAGTTAAATCGTAGTTTAATCAAACTTTTCATAACAACGTGGATTATTTTGATGCAGACAGCTTTGATAAAAATGCTTTTAACGTATTGCAAAATTAATGCATTTTAATGTACTTTTGAGCATAAAATTAAATTATTTAATGCAGCATTAAATTATCGTTTTAAAAGTAAATTATTTTAAAAATAAATCTATGAAAATGAGATGAAACCTATCTTCATTAACACTGTTTCCTACACTCCTCACTTAGCTGTAACTGAGTGCGTCATACTTTCCCGCCTTCTTACCCCAACTAAAACTTTTGAACCCCGTAACGGGACTTTCTGTAAAAAGGAAGCGCAATGGACAGACGCAAGGTCTTGTGCGCATCAATCCGCAGCACCTTTAAAGGTGTAATTTTCAATTAACCTCATTACTAATTTTAAGTGTAAATTCTAATTGTAAATATTTATTTTCTATAATATATAAATATATGTATTATCTCCATCTCTGGCTGTTATTCGTAATCAAACAACGGCACCAAACCCGAACACTAATTTAAAACTTAATTTTTTTACTACATTTGTATAATAGGAAAAAATGCAGCTTTAAATTGCTATATAAAAATTAGAGTTTTTATCGAATTATTTTAAAACAGTCTTAAGTTAACAAATTTTACTGCCCAGAATATTTTCCTTTCACTAATAAGTTTAGTTCATTGCAAAGATTCTTAAGGGATTCTTCTGGAAGGTGTAATTCCATTTATCAAATACGTAAAAACAAGCTACATTTACCCGATAATTTGATTAAATTAATTTAATGAGAAATACAAAAACCGGCTTAAGGTAGAATACTTGGAGTCATTTGCATCACGTATAAGATGTTAAATAATTCGAAATTTCAATACATTCAAACATATTCAGTATCGTATATGATCTGTCGAATTCATTTTGTGTGAGAACACTTATTCATACAGTAAATAACAAAACAATTATCAAAATCATAGTGGTGTAAAAACTATACATATAAATATAAATCAATACACCTTACTTGTTATGTGCTACCTCATTATTAACTAAGACCGAATAAAAAAATATTAAGGTATCCGACTACGTTCGGAATCGTGATTTAAAAAAAAACGCATAAATGGATAATTTTCATGATATTTAGTTTCACTCAGACTAGAATACATACCTAAAATTGTTTTAAGGACATTTTTTGACAAAAAAATGTATTCAAATATAATATTTGGGCAAAAAAGTAACTTAGAATAATTTTTTTTCCAAATGTTCTCCTTTTGAGAAAAATGCTTCTATTAGAATAATGTTTTGCCTGTATATAGCTTAGACCTCTCTACAGAAGCTCAACTAGAGGTTTTGAAAAATTCACACTATTTTCAGAGTTACCACCCATTGAAATAATTATTCACGTTTTTCTTAAAATTGCTCCCCTCTGTTGTCGTAAAATATGAATAAACCCACTTCTAAGTTATATATTTCAAAAATTCAAGTTGAGCCTCTGAATAGAGATCTGAGCTATATACAGACAAAATATTATTCTAATAGAAGCATTTTTCATAAAAGGGAGAACATTTGGAAAAAAGATTATTCTAAGTTAATTTTTTGCCAAAATATTGTATTTAAATAATTTTTTTTGTCAAAATAGCCTTAAAAAAATTTATGCATATATTCTAATCTAAGTGACACTAAATATCATGAAAATTATCCATTTATGCGCTTTTGAAAATCATGGTTCTGAACGTAGTCGGATAGCTTAAAAGGTGTTCCAAAAATAACCGGAAAAATGTTCGAAAATTGAACATGAATAATTTGCATTCTTTTGATTTACATTTAGCTTCCGCAAATTAAATATATAACGGTACAAATAATACAAAAAATCTATATATAAAAAAGGGCCAAAAAATTCTTATTAAAATCAATCAATGTAAGAAAATTTTGAATTTATAATTTATTTAAATTTTATGGTTTGATAACCCCATTCCTTATCCCTTTGTTACAAAAAGGACTTAAAAGAAAATGCTTATATATTTCAACCCCAAACGCAATAAAAGTCTACAGAATGTCAGAGAAAAATTCTAATGTATAATTGAATCAACATTTTCTTGATAGTAAATGATAATCAATTCACATGAATAAATTTCAAATCTACAACGTATTCAAGACCCAAATAGCAACCATCGTCCTATTGTCGAGAAAATTATGTCATAAGCTACAACTATTTATCACGTGGTTGGGTAATTCCAAACAAATCTTGTTTGTACCACATCCATCACAAGCTTCTTTTTCCTCTTATCTAGCTCAACAAACTCATATTCACACCTTTACTCAAAGCAAAAGTCATTTTTCTTGGGATGACATCCTATTCAACTGTCGCTCATTACTGATTATTATGGGAGTCCTCCTACACCCCGAGGACACCCCCTGCGGCCTGCCTTCATTAGAACATTCTGCCATTGTGGATGGAACATTCTGAATAATCTTGTCAATGCTTAAAATATCGTTGTCTCCGAACAATGATGGCCATTGCAGGAGATAGCACGTCGAGGGGAGTCTGCTACAAGCAGGTGAAGAAAATGATTTTTACATCGTGTCTTCCTCTTTTCTTAATCTTTTATTCAATCCTACGTTTTTATTGTGCTTTTATCTTCTAGAGAGAGATATTTTGGGTATGTCTTTTCGTGAAATTAGGAACTGAATTTTTATTGTATCAAATCTTTGCTAATAGCGAAAATAGAGAATTGTTTTGTTTAAACTTCAGTATGAACAATCAGGGAGTTATTATTGGGACTTTATTGAAAACTATCTTGTTTGAATCTGTTTTTATGTAAGCTTGTTCTTCACTTTCAACATCATGCAGGATATAATTATGAAGGATTTATAATTTCTAGTATAATGAAAGATATAATTATTTAGGCCAGCGTTTCTCAAACTTTGGGGCATGCTTTCCTGTTGAGGCATGATATCCCTACATGGGGGAGGGACGAGTATATTGAAAAATCAAATCAAATATTCAAAATAAGTATTAATAAGCTGAAAGGAAACAAAAAAAATGCATTCTTACATAATAAAAAATATATACACATTTACACTGATATAATATACTTATGAATGTATCAGTACTGCACAATATTTTGAAATTTAATTTATCAATACTAAATTAAAAACATGTTTAATAATTAATAGTGCCACCCATGGACTTGTAATATACAAACTATAATACTTATCTTGATAATTTGTATAGTTTATAATGAAAGTCCATCTTTAGCTTTACGTCAAAGTACATTTTTATGGCATTCAATACATTATTTTTGAATGGGGGGGGGAAGGGTGATGAAAACTATGATTGAAATTTTGGTCGCAATTATTGAAAGTTTGAGAAGCACTGATACACAAGTATTTATCGTTTCCAAGTGCAAATGTTTAAACCAAGACTTTTCTTAATTTAGTTAAATAATCAAAATTATGTTTTCATGTTTTCAGATTACATAATTACTTCATTTAGTGTACTTCACAACAAGATATTTTAATAAGAGCTTAAAAACAAAACATTCACGTTTATTATATAAACATAAGGCACTCAATACTTTTAAAAGTTTAAAAAGAAAACAACAATAAATTTACTTTCAGTTAATTGACTACTTCTCGTAATTTTTATTACTTAATTAAATCTTACGTACTATATACATAGGATTATAATCAATCGAAAAAAATCAAGGGCTTTGGGGGAGGGTCCGGATCTGGAGACTCCTACCCCCTTGTGTGTACCACTGCATCAGAACCATAATTTATAGTTTTACCCACATTCACTGATATTTCGTGGCATTTTTTTAGGAATTCTCCCAAAATCCCTGCATTATAATTATTCTTAAATAGTTCCGTGCATTTTTGCATGTACCACAGTTCCTTCACGAGGCTGGGTTTTGTTTATTAAATAAATATATCAAATATTTCCAGAGATTAGTTTAAAAAACACAAGAAAAAACCCGATACGATTTCTTTAATTAAGCAGAAACTCTGCTGCCGACAACTCTAGGTATTTTTCAATTTAATAATTAATTATTTTCAATGTAATTCTAACAATATATATTTTCAATAAGAATCATTTTACTGAATATAAATTTATGAAATATTTTCTTGAGTTTTTCTTGAGTTTTCTTGTGCAATTAGTACTCTCTAAAAGTTGATCATTTATAAAAATGTGTGGGTTGAAAACATATGAAAATGCAATTATTTTAAAGAAAAACGTATAAGTAATATCTTTAAGTGGTATTTTAAGTTTAATTAAGCTTATAATAATTATTTTTTCAGAATTATAAACTTTAAAGTGGTTTTTCTCAGTTTGTGTTTTTCGAAACCTTAGTGCATTCAAAATGCTACTCCTTCGACAATTATTTACCAATCACTTCCATTTTTTTCCTGCGTGTTAAAAATAAAGCATGTAATAAAATTAGGCATCCGTTTTGCTATAAACTGAATACTTTTTTTTAAAAAAAATAAAATGTAAAACATGTTGGCTTTTTCGTTGATTTTTAGCCTGTATATCAACATTTTATTTTTTTTCTCGAAATCGAATGAAGTTATTTTAAAATCGATCCCTAAAGTTGTTAAGAACATCCATAAGAATATTATAAAAAAATTTCAGGTCAAAAAATTAATTTTTACAAAAGGAGTAAGATTTTAAAATTTTCCCAATTTTCTTCAAAAAATTTAAATTTTTAAAATTGTGTGAATAATATATGAAAATTTTCATCTGGTAACATTTTCTTGAATAGAAACATTGTATAAAATGTTAAAAATAATTTTTAAATACGTAAATAAAGAAGTTTGCTCAAAGGGTGCCACGTCCCCTTAAGGAAATGTTTTTGTATTTAAGAAATACAATTACGTGTGATACTAATGTTTGTTTCAAGCAGGGGTCTGAACATGAATTTGGTTTAAATCTTTATTTTATAGTCACATTTCTTAAGGACGATAAACTTTTTTTTATTGAAAGGCTGTTTATAATTCACTTAGTGTGTAATTACTATATAAAAATATTTCTTCAAGGAAATCTAATAATAGACAACCAGATGAAAATATGAACATATTTTTGTCTCATTTATTTGATAAGAGGGGAAAGTATTACAAAGAATAATACTAATAAAGCCGTCATAACTATTTGAACTTTAAAAGAGGGTGGTTTGAATGATATTTGATTAAATTAATGCTGATATTTTAATTTAAAGTTTTTTAAAAGATAGCTTTGATAATTTTTTATCTGTATTTAAAATGTATGTTGTAATAATCTGTATTTAATTGTATGTAATTAATTATATAATATTCGCGCTTAAAATTGTAAAGTATAAGTATTTTTTAATTATTAAACAATGTTGAAATTATTATGAAACAAAGTTTTTGAATAAGGCTAACACCTATACATTTGATGAATTTGTTACACGCTTTTGGCACGAAATTTTCATTATTTTATTACTAAATTTACAAGTAAGGAATTTTTGTGGAATTCCTTTTTTACTATTTATATGTAAATAAACATTTGATTCGTTAAGGTATCCGACTACGTACGGAATAGGGGTTTTGCAAAAGCGCATAAATCGATAATTTTCATAAAATTTAGTGTCACTTAGATTAGAATACGTGTATAAAATTGTTTTAAGGGCATTTTGACAAAGAAAATTATTTAAATACAATATTTTGGCAAAAAATTAACTTAGAATAATTTTTTTTTTTTTCAAAATCTTAAAATGTATGTTGTTGTATTTAATTGTATGGAAAACGCTTCTATTATAATAATGTTTTGACTGAATATAACTCAGACCTCTCTACAGAGGCTCAACTAGAAGTATTGAAATATATAACTTAAAAGTATAAAATTGTTTTGGGTTTGTCCATACTTAGAATAATTTTTTTACGACAACAGATTGAATATAACTCAGGGGAGAAATTTTAAGAAAAAAAACGCCGATAATTATTTCAAATGGTTGTAACTCTGAAAATAACGTGCATTTTTCAAAAATCATAGTTGAGCCTCTGTCCAGAGGTCTGAGCTATATACAGACAAAATGTTTTTATAATAGAAGCATTTTTCGCAAAAAGAAAACATTTGGAAAAATGATTATTCTAAGTTAATTTTTTGCCAAATTATTGTATTTAAATAATTTTTTTGTCAAAATGTCCTTAAAGCAGTTTTATGCATGTATTCTAATCTAAGTGACACTAAATATCATGAAAATTATCCATTTATGCAGTTTTTAAAATCCCAGTTCCGAACGTAGTCGGATACCTTAAATTTTTACCACCACACATATATGCCAAAATAATTGTTTATAAAACAATGTATTTCAGTAAAACCAAAGTCTTGGTCAAAAGACATTCTAAAGCACAAAACTTCTATTTATTGGGAGCGTCAACTCGCTTTTCTCATTCAATACAGCGACATAGGTTAGCTGCCTGATGTTTACAGTCCGTTGCTTTGTCTCCGCAGATGATAATCAAACCTGAATCTTTCTCTTTCCAGATACATTTTTGTAAAAAAAGGAAGGAGGAAAAGATTTTTTGTTCAAATAAAAAAGAAAGGAAAAAGGTCTTCCTTCATATTGGACACAGAAAGCTGAGGGGTAAAAGGAAAATAGCATAAAAATTGGATCCGCACATTAAAGCGTGGAACAAATTTTTCTTGTAGGGGTTGAGTTCCCCCTCCCACACCAATGAACATGCGGCTATGCTAATGTTGGCCTGACTGCAAATTCGCCCCGGGTAAAAACAGGAGTTGCGTGCATTGGGGGAGGGAGATTGTGGATTAAAAATCAAGCGCGAGACGTCAAGAATTGGGGAAGGCACGACAACGTGAAATAGACAAGGAGATGCGAGAAGTGAAGTTTGTCGGGGGACCTCGACACTCTGCAAACTGCGGTTTCTTAAATGGTGGTTGGCTTCGTTCCCTTGTAACAGGTGGATTGTCGAACGAAAAATGGATAGGTTTTCGGCATCGAGCAGTTAATATTGTATTAGTTACAGTAAGACTTGATATAAGGAACACGCCTTGAATTCTGAAGTTACAAATACGATGAGTGGAACATATTTCTCATTAAATTTTATCATCCCCTAAGAAAAGGCTGAAAAGTTTAGTTTTTAAAAAAGTGGAGTGGTCGTTTTTAGTCCACGTGAAGTTTTTAAATAGAATTGAGACTCGCATTCCCAACCCCATCGGTCATACAGTTTGTGATCCTATTTACAAGGGCCTATCTGTTACCCAAGGACGTCTTAAGACTTCTTAATGCCCTGAGATCCTATGTGAATTTGAAACGTAGACTGCCCATAGTGCATATAATGTCAAATACTCTTGCAAACAGTAATCTGAAATAAATGAATGTGCATGACTCACAATCTCACAGCCTTAGGGAAAATCATCTCGACCGACTGTCACCTTTTTACTAAATAAGTAATGATGGTGTATGATGGTAGGCTCAGTTCTAGACATTGACGACGGTAAGCTCATTGTAATGCAGCCTTCCCAAGATTGTCATTTGGCATATAGTTTGATTCCCAGCTTTTCGAGAATAACTTTCAACCATTAAAATTATTTGGATCATCTTATTGAGGTTGAATTGAGAACGGGACGAAGCCCTCTTCCCCCCCACACACACCTAGGCTGGGGCCCTGGGCCTCGGACCCATTTAGTTCAAGTATTCCGCTTTAATTAAATGATCGCTAAAAACTATGTATATTTGTGTATAGGATAATGCATGCGAGTACGTCTTTGTGTGTGTATGAGAGAGAGTTTTAATGTATTTGTCGTATTTTAATTGTATTATTGTGTTAATTAAACCTGTTAATATTTTGTACTTTCGCATTTTAATTAACAGCTTATTAATTTTCCGTCATTTAATTTGAGAACTAAAGTAATTAATTTTGTTGAGAAATCTTTTTATGCATATGTTATGTATGAAATACTATAAATCTGTAAGACTTTTAATTTTAACGTAAGTGTTTTTACTAAATGCATATATTTTAATTAATGTTTTTGAAACAAACGAAATGTCAAGCCACAGTAGGGAAGTTATTGATTTTGCAATAAACAGGCTTATTGATATTGCTGAACACAATGGGATATTTTTCTCAATATATTTTTCCTGGTAAAATAATTGACTTTAAATAAAATATTTAATAATTTGATACCTTTTGGAAATACAGTCGGATCTGTTTAACGAAGTCACTAAATCCCGAAAAATGTCGTTATATGAAAAATTCGTGAAATAGAGATTCATCTTTTAATGTAATTAAAAGACCACATAAAACAAATTTTAAATTCATAAACACTATATTTATTTAAAAGAAAGTAATTATTCACATTTTTTTTTGAAAATCAATATCTATTCATTTAATATATCTTACCCAACAAAAGAAATCTGCAAGGAGAACAAGAAAAAAAAGACATTGTCCAGAAATACACCTTATTTTTAGCATTCAAAAATAACCTTATATTAAAACTAATGATTTTTTTAATGACATGTTATAATTTTAAAAGTACATTAATTTATAACAAATAATTTTAAGCATACACTACCACACATGCGTCCATTTAATTACTGAAAAAATCTGTCAATTTTGTTTGAAATATTACGGCAATTTCAATGCTCTATGTGAGTTAGCCACCCAGTAAAAGCAGTTCAAGGTCATTGATCACCACGAAATGTGCCAAAAGACAGAATATTTTGAAAAATATCCTGAAACATTTTAAAAATAAGGAGGAAAAAAATTGAATCACAATAGAAAAATGCATTAAACATAAAATGCACTTCACTAATTGGAGGTTATTTTTCGAAGAAAATAATAAAATGTTCTTGGTTCTAGGAAGACGTTCGCTAAATAGGGGTTCTTTATATGAAGGTTTGACTGTATTTGAGTAAATATGCGTATATTTTTCTTAAAGGAATCGATTTCTTCTTGAAAGTCGTTTTTTTAAATTACCCTCTATATTATATTATTGCTTTCAATTTCTTTAAAAAAAATTTGAGTACATTTTTTATGATTGTTTTAAAAATCAGTTCTTGTTTTATAATAGTTTATTTGTGGTTTTGAATTAAACTAAAATGTTTAAAGAGGGGATAGACAAAATCTTAAAAATATTTCAATGAAAATTGAAACATTAATGCTTTATATTGAATGATAAAATTTCAATACAATTGTATACTTCACAAAAAAAACAATATTCCATAGTATAAATATCAAACTTCATGAGCAGTACTAATTAAGTTCTCTCTTATGCATAAAGATTTTTTTAAGTAAGAGTGAACTTAAACAAACAAAACCAGTTTCACTCTAAACATTCATGAGGCTACTTTAACCGAGTGGTCATAGTCTCGAACTCGTGGCTTGCGTTGTCGAGTCGTAAGTGCGAATCCCGGTATCACTGAAGATCCGGTGTAACAGGGGATGATGCTCACTAAATCTTTTAAGGCTCAAAATCCTGCATTGGCATGATGTAGAAGTTTGGAGAGTAGGGTGCCATCTCAAGTGTTGTCCTCGTCACTAGATCAAGTTTAGAATTACGAGTTCTTTAACCAATAGCCCTCATGTATCTCGGAGTGAGTGAGTGAATATTAACGTCTCACTCACTGTTCAGCAACATGAGGGCTTTTGGCAACGGACCATGTAATTTTGAACCATGGTCAAGTGACGTGCACGACACTTGAAATGACACCCTACTCTCCTAACTACCATACCACACCAACGGGAGGACGTTTGAGCTCTCGACAGATTTAACGTGCATCGCTGCCCATTCACGGCGGGTCTTTGGTGGTACTGGTCTCGAACTCCTGACAAAGCCAGCCACGGTCCGATACCTGTACCACTCGGCTACCGCGGCCACTCATGTAGCTTCGAAGTGCACCGTTAATAACAAATCAACTTAATCAAATCGAATCGAATCAAATCAAACTTCCAAAATCTCACCCTTAAAAGCTTTGAATAAATTTCAATATCTATTTTTATATTTTCACAGCCCATCACGTTTTAACCAAAAAGTCTTGAACATATTTGGAAATTTTATGTGGCAAATAATGTTTCCTTAAATTTACCAATATTTTACCCCGTATTTTTGTAACGAGTTTGTGTCCTTTTTCACCATGCACTTACACTTCGTAAAACTGTCCCGTCTATATAACTTTCAAAATGTATATAATGGCTTGCCTGTCGTTTGCATATTTTTAAAATCTGTCTCATATGTTTTTCTTTCATAGTCTGTTCCATAAACTTTTATAACAACCTATCATACGTTTTCTCGTTTGTCGGTCGAATAGCTTCCGAAATTGCCATACGCGTTACTTTTTTTTGCTTCCTTTCGCAAATTTTTAATGGTTTTATTCAACTTATGTGCGATTGTAATCTCACAGTAATTTAAAATAAAATAATGCATGCATTCACATACAGTTTTTGTTAGAAATAGATTGTCCATGGTATATATTTCGAATTTTATTAAACATAAATTTTAAAAATGCTCTTATGTTTGGGTCTTATGTTTCTTTTAGTGGAAATATCCATATAAAATATTGCATTGTAAGTAAAAGAAAATTGGTTATCGCTATATAATGGCTATTATACTTCTTAGATGAAATATAGAAATTTTTTAATTTCTATTAATTTTCTTAAGAAAATTGTATAAGATATGGTATAAAATATTTAGGCAAATTTTGAACTAATCAAATACTTACAGTACATTTATCTTACTCGCTGTTTAATAAATATAATGTAGGGCAAATATAGTATTTTTATTTGTTTTAAAGTAACAAATGCTTTAATTCTGTTTTTGCATTGAAATATGCAGTTTTTTGTACTATGCAGATTTTTATTAATTAAAGCAGTTTTGCTAATACATTAATACTGCTTATGCAAAGCAGTCGCATGTAATAGTATTAATAGTATAAAATTCACATTTAATTTTGATATCCTTTAGTAACTATTTTAAGTTCTAAACTTGAAAGTATGGATTAAATGATAATGCTCAATAATAGTTATTGCTTATTTTCACTTTTTATAAAAGTATTTTGGATTAATTTCTTTTCCAGCTTTAAAAATAAAGTAATAAATCCATTCGATTTTTTTTATTTAAATAATTCAGATGTAATTTTGCGATTATTTCAGAAAACTGTTTAAGAATGAAGCAGTTGTGTGTGTGAGAGGTTACAAACCTTATCATAAAATATCAAATGATCAGGGTAATCAACGAATTTGAAATTACTTAAGTATTTTAATTTAAAGTATTTTGCAGTTCTAAATTTTTCTTTGAATAATAAAACAATGCTTATTAATAAATATTTTGATTTGCCATTTATCATCAAATGAAGGCCAACATTTCTATGATTATCTCTTAGTTTTTTATTACAGGCTTATTAAAGTTTACAGAAGCTACAGTCCATTGTTGCCAGTTTTGTTGATAGGGTATCCCCAAAAACTGCATTACAATATTTTCACAAGTACAATATAAGCAAGGAATAAATAGCTTCTGTAAAAAATCTACCTTAACAGTGAACTCATTTTGAAAAATCCAAGAGAAAATTGCAACCTTAACGTAACTAGGCGATAAAAAAAATTTTTATACTTTCTCATTGGTACTTTTCACTATTCCCTCAAAGTTTCAGTTATTAAAATGCACTTACATCCTGTTTCAGTCAGAGAGTAAAAAATATACAGACTGAAGCTATCCGACAAATATCAGCCGTAAATTCTCGCTGAACCTGAAAAGAAGGGGAAAAAAATCCTTATTTATAAACAGATCCCCGAAGATTGAAAAGCCGTGAGGAAGAAAAGTAAAAAAAAAAAGGGGGAGTCTTCTCTCCTTTGCAGGAAAGAGGCGCGAATGCAAAAACATGCATCTCATGGTAATGACTGAATCTCCCAGCGCTCAAGAACAAAATGTAAAAATTCAAAATAAGAGGGGGGGAGGAAGAAACTAATAAAAAAATACGAAATAGGTGCCCCCCCTCCTTTGGATGGCATGCTGTCCCTGAGAGGGCGCTAGCGTCGCTACATGTCATTAGCACAATTTAGGATGTCAGAAGTGACTGAGATTAAAGAAGGGGGAAGATTCAGAATGCTGTCCGCTTCCCCCTTTTTTTCCCGCCCTTTCTGTGCGTAAGACTTTGATGCATGCCCCTTCATTGTAGGACCTTGTAAAGTTGTTTTCTCCTGTGAAAGACTGCGCTTGCTAGAAAGCCACATTCACAAGGGAATAAATTGAAGGACGGAAGCTTTCTCAGTGGCTGAGGAATTTTGCTAATTTCGTTAAAGACTCCCCTCCCTTTTTATGCAGTGGGGTTCTGCGGAGGAATTTAAATGAAAATGAGCGAGAGAAGCGGTTGAATTTGAAAGTGAAAAAAGTTATTTAGAGAACTTAGTATTTAATGGAAAAAATAGTTTTTCCTAAAATTCGCGGTGACTTTTAATAAAAAAAAAATATTGGGAATTTTGAATGATTTCCGTTAAGATTCATTTTGTAGCCTTATTGATATTGAACAGCATTCTTAAAATTCGTATTTTGTTTTAACTTTTTTTGGTACAGTTTTATTATATTCTATTGATTTTATTTCATCCAGAAACCAGTGGAAATAGATAAAAACCCGGGGAAAACATTATCTTTTTTTATTATTATTATTATTATTCTCATTGAGCGGTTAAGAGAAGAGATGGTATAGCCGTGGAAGGGACTAACTGAGTTAAAACCTCGAGTAAAAATATTGCATTTTTCATGTATCATAGCAGACGTTGATGTCACTATATCGCAAATTTAGTTGATATTTGGAAAAATATACTGGATTTTTGGGTTTAAGTTTAGATCTAAGGCCAGTAATGTAAATTATTTCTTTTATAAACCTAGAATATAAATTTAAAAAAAATTTAAAATTCTTTAAATTATTTCTTTTGTAGTATATTCTATTCATTTGAAGGAGAAGTTTTCATTTATTAAATCTCTTAAATTGAGTTTCAACTATGTTTATTGAATGAATGAACTGTCTAGGTTTTAATTTTATTTCTTGAAGATCTTTCGCATGGATTCTGGACATTTTTCTTAGAAATAAACTAAATTCTTAATGATTCATTTCACCATAACAAATAATTCCTTTTTATTTTAATAAAAAGTATCATGGGAAGAAAGAAAAAATATTTGCAATGCTTAACGTGAATTCAGTTACATTACTAATTACAAATTAGTAAAGTTAATATATATATATATATATATATATATATATATAGAACGGACTACTGCAAGCTTCATTTTAATAAGATATAAGAATAAATAAATAATAAACGTAAAATATTTAACAATAAACTGGAGTTCTAAAAACCCATCCTCTTATTAACAATGAGATCAAATTTTCCAGTTAATTTTTGTTGTTAATTAATTTGAAAACAGATGTATTCTGCATATAAAAAAATCTATACATACATATATATACATCTGTATGTATAATTTATATATACAAAGGCAAAAGCTGTAAATCTAGGAAATAAACTTACGCTTTGTTTATATGAATTTTTTTAAATAAGGTCACATGTGTTTATTGCTAGATTTATTTGAAATTATTAAAAATATATATTGTTTTTCAATGAACTTTATTTCAAAACAATTAATTTAACTATTAAACAAGATATTATTTCTGTAAATTTTGAATGAGGTCCGCAAGATATATTTCGTAGAATGACAATCATTGTAGATGTATTGAAAAAACTTTTAAGATGACATTTTTCTTAAATTTTGCATTGCTTTAAAATTTGGAATTTTTAATGAAACTATATGCAGTTAGACCAGCGTATCTCAAAGGCCCCCCTTAGGGGAGAGCCCCCTAGAGAGGCATGATGACCCTATGTGGGGGGGAGAGCCTATGGAAAAATTAAAGATTATTTAAAAATATTATTAATTTACTGGAAGGAAGCAAAACAAAATATATTCTGACATAATAAAAAATAAAATACACGCTCATTTACACTAATATAATACATTTATAAATATATCAGTACTGCACAATGTATGTGACAATTAATTTTTTTTTTAACAATACGAAGTTATAAAAAAAGTTTAGTAATTACCAGTAACCCCATGGACTTGTCATGTAATAAAATTATACGCAAAATTTAATACTTATCTTGATATTTTGTATGGTTTATATAATTAAAGTCATATTATATAGCTTTAGTGTCAAAGTATTGTATTATTGAATTCAATACTTTGTTATTGCATGGGGGGGCGCGATGAAAATTATGATTCGAAAATTGGGTCGCATATATTGAAAGTTTGAGAAGCACTGAGTAAGACTTAAAAATACATTTCAAGAAAACTAAATTAGCACACACCCCTTAAGAAATGAAACGTATTTGTGTTTTATTTCATTTCTTATTAATATAAGTAACGAAATTAACCGTCAATTTTATGTATTATGCCGACAATGTACCCTTTACTTATTAATTTGGTTGGAATTTTTTTTTTCTTCCTTACGAACCTTAAGTGCTTTAAAAAGCTTCCGAAAAATTCAGTTCCATAAAGACTTTTCTATTTCACATTTATGAAAATACCCCAACACAGAATGCATTTTCAATTCATACATTCTATTACTTTACCTTTACAACCCACCATCGAATAATAACTTCCTCCCCCTCCGTTTTATATCTGGGAAACTTTAAAAACCAGACTCTGCATTAAGCAGATGAACAACTCCTACAAATGATACAAAAGGTACTCCCCTATCTATGAAGATGCATCTCTTTCCATTTGCGGCCGCAGTAATCTTACTAATACCTGCTGCTCGCAGGAGGCCAGATCATATGGGTCATTAGAACTCCAGTAGCGAATATTCAGTAAAAAGCAAAACGTTTTCTGCGATTTGTATGTTAAGAAAAAAAATTTTTTTTTCTATTAACATACAAATCGCAACTATGCTTAAATTCCCGCACGAGTGTTCATAAAGTAAATATCGCATCATCGAAAGGCGGGCCCATAAAATCTCGGCTTAGGCTCCTAACGTATATTTTCTCTCAATCTCCACCCCACCGCACCCCCTTGCTCTTGTGTATAGATTCGAAATGGGTTGTACGAAGGAGGAGGGGGGGTCCTGGAATTCCAAAATATTCCGATTATCGGAGTTGCGGTATTTTTGTAATCAGAATCAAACTTTGTAAGAGGCGGCAGAGTTTGTTTAGGGACGGGATAGTGAGGGAGGAGAAGAAAAAAAAATGAGAGAGTGTTTACGACGAAAAAGAAGAGGGTGGAGGGAAGAGAAAAAGGAAAAGAAAAACACCCGACGAATATGCTAGGCAACTTTTCTTTGCAAGGAAGAGTGGTACGAGATCGATTAATGTGAAATATATTATGCCAAGTTTCTTTGATTCAGAAGTCATGACTAAACATCCCTTACAAGCAATCAACTAAGCAAAACTGTTTTCATTGAAATTAACTGTTAAGAAGACGTTTTTATATTTAGTCCGTAATAGTTGTATGCTAATCCTTATATATCAATATCAGATATCTAATCACAATATTGATTAATTTAGGATATGCAATATTAAAAATTATGTATGAACAAAAAATAGCTCATAATAATTAATAAGAAAATTAATAAATACTATTTTTTAAAAAAAATGTTATTTATTCTTGCAAATATATCATCAAAACTGTATATTCTCCAGGAGGAATAAATTTCTCTGAATTAATTTTTTCTATGTTCTTCTAACCGATATTACTCGGCGGGAATGGTTTATTAAATATATTTGTACTCATATAATTTATTCTCAATTTTCTCAATATAATTCATACTCCTTTTTTTACTATTCACATTTCTATTTTATACATTTTTATTGAATATTCCATGTTCTTACTGAAACTTAGATGTAATCAGCATAAGAGAATATATTTAACTATAAAAGCATAAAATTATATAAGTTCTTTTTTTTCAAAATTAATATTTTTTTATTTTAAAAATTCTTAAGTTTTCGATTAATTGAGAATGATAAAAAAATTTACTTAAAAAAGAATTATTACTTATTTATTTCGATAAATTCATGGTGGTCATACTATCTGAAGCTAAAAAATGTTCAAGAGTTTCTTCAAATGTTTTAAGTTATCCATAATAAAAAAAAATTTGCTTTTTCAATTATTTCTCTAAGAAATGATGCAAATAGAAAACCTTTTCAAAATAAGCATTTGGCTGATTATATAGTATAAAATAACTATACAATAAACTGATTGAAGTATTGAATCTCGATTGTTTCGTTCAATTACCATCATAAGGTACAATACAATTCAATTTGGGGCCCTAACAACGTAGTAAGCATAATTCTGGGTAAATTAAGCTACAGTGTAAACTTATTGACTGTGTGTGTGTGTGTGTGTGAAAAACAAGGAAAAGGACTATTCACATTCATTATATGTTCGTACATTTTGATTTTGTACTTGTTTTATTTGAATACTCAGCATTCAAGAGAAAGAATAATTTCAATTTCAAATAACTATGTTACAAGGAATACAATCTTCAATTATGCCCTTTGTACGGAAATGTTATGATTATAAGATATCATAGTTTGAGTATAAGTTGATTTCTTTTCATTTAATTTTAAACTTATAATTATTTATATTAAGTCAAAGTGAGTTAATACAAATTATACGAGGTGTATTGAAGATATCCGACCTAATTCGTAAAAAATGCACGTATTTAGATGCACAATCTTTTACAAATATCCCTCAAAGTAGAAGTAGATCTTTTGAACTACCGCACACTTCTTTATGGATTTTACCACCTTGCCTCTTTTAAGATAGCTCACAGCTGGTAGGTCACCCTCTGCATGTTGCCATCTTTAAATTATAACCTATCTCTTTTCTAGACTACAATCTTGTCCCTTTTTACACTGTTATCTGGTCCATTGCATTCTGTATGATTGCATTCTGTTCACTGCCGTCTTATCTCTTTTTTAGCCTTAGTGATCCAATTGAATCGCTAAACTGCACAAAAACTTTTATGCGCCAATTTTTTAAAGGTGTTTTTTTTTAAATTTTTGTTACAGTTTCGTCAAAAACGAAAGTCCGGCAACTCTCACGTTATACTTTTTGACAATATGCCGGTAAATGACAGATTTTATAGGCAGTAAAAATTTTTAAAAAAATACGCATGCGCAGAATGCTTACACACGCATAAAACACGCTTTCCTAGCTACGTTTTCTTACACACCAAAAATCTTTTTTGTATCTCTTAAGCACTTGTTTAAACTTATCAATTTGAGAACTCATTTACAAATAAAAAAGTACTGATTAATTGTAAAAACTAAGAATAATTTCCTTAAATAATTTCTTAGTTACTTCATGACGTTGTTTGATACTATGATCCCTTTGTGAAAGAACTGCGTGCAAATAAGCATTACTATATAAGCAAAAATATAGTGAATATATGTTTTAGAAAGTGAAAACACGATGGCTCGGATATATTAAGATTATACTAAGAAAATAGCGTGTTAAATTAATAGGAAATATCTCAGTAGAAGGATTTCTGAGTAAACCTTGATGAAGACATTAGTAGGGAGGATTCAAGTCTATAGCTAAAAGGAGAAAGAGAGAAATCACACTAGATAAATAATGTATGTATATATTTTTATCAAGACTCGTTGAAAGAAACTATTTTAAATTAATGAAGAAACTGTTAAATGTACTGTTATGTGTCTATTGTTTGTTAGTGTGTGAATTCTCAATGGAGTTTCATACTTCTTCGTCGTCGTCACAGTTGTGTTTTCTTTAAATCAAAAATTACACTCTTAAAAATGTTAAATAAAGGGTAATTTTGGATTAAAAAAGCATTTTTTTAATTTAACAGATGGCTCGAATAAAAACAATAATAAAAACATGAAAATAATTTTTTGGTCTAACTAATTATTCATTTGGAGACGAATAATAACTAAGAACTAATTATTCGTCAACACTCATAATTGTACATTGGTGTATAGTGTGTTTAATAGAATTGGCAGTTCTCACTAATAAGATTTATCGTATCCCCAAGACTTTAATTCAATGAGGATTTTCTGAAATATTTTCTGATTTACCTTTTTTGTGAGAAAAGTCGCTATTTATTTATTACTCTTTTATTTTTCCAAGTTCTTTGCTTGAATTCATAGTTCTCAGTTTGATGTACTTTTATGTCTTACTAGAATTTAAGGGTGCATTCTACATTTGAATCAATATTTATTCAAAAATGTTTTCCTGACTTGTATCAAGCGCCTTAAAATTTAAAATAACAATTTATTTATGAATTCCGTCCACAGTCTTTCTTAGAATTAAGCAGCTGGATACAAAAAGGAAAATACGTCTACGTTTTGGACTATATTGCTTCGCAATATTTTTTTTAAAAAAGAGTTGGGTATATATTAATATCGCTCATATAATACATTTTCTAACTTAATTGAGAGAAAATTTTACGAAAAGGTACTTTACCTTTATCGTTTTTCTTAAAACGTATTTGTGTTGAGAAAATTGGATTGAATAAATAACACAGAATGAGAAACTGTACATAATTATGTTAACATAGCGGAAGAAATTGATCGAATTTACATGATCTTTTGTATCACGTGTAACATTTTAAGCAAATATTTTTCTGCTGTCTATATATTCATTTCCCGAATAATTTTATTTCTGTTAAATTAGGGGTCTTCAACCTTTCACACTCGAAGCCAAATGAAAAAAATTGCAATGACCCAGGGTTCACATCAATAAACTCAGTAATCCACGAGCCGTAAAAATGTCTGTCAAAAAAATTTAGTCGGGAAGTTTATATAGAAGGGGAGGTTTGCTTTACAAGACTACAGCTGATTTTAACCTAAAAGACGGTGTTTATAGATTTGCAAATATATATAAAATATCGACTTCAAAAAAGTTAATTGGAAGTCGAATTAATTATGCAATTGTGTAAGATAAGAATAAATTGCAAACTTGTGTAAGATAAGAGTCTCCCTTTCTTCAGAAAATTTCTGAGATTTTATGCACAGTCAGATTTTTTATAGTTAAAATTATCAAAAAAAAAGTGAATTTTTTAAAAATTCGTCATTTGCAGAATTTTTTTTTATCTCAAATGGATATCAAACACATCAGTGAAATGATTTGAGTATAAAGAATTACACAAAAATAGCCTTTCTTAAGATAAAAAGTAGACTAGCCATTTTTTTTAATTCTCTCAAGTTCAAAAAAGGGGCCGCTAAAATGCCTTCAAGGGGCCACGGGTTGAAGGCCCCTATGTTAAATGATTTTTCCCCATAAAACTATAGTTTGAATAACATCAAATTACTTACAAAGCACACTTTTTATAGACTATTATGTAAAACTTATTGGGGGAATTTAATTAAATGCTGTTATGATTTGTTTGATTGGAAATTAATATTACACAAGAAATTCCTTTAAGCACTTAATTTTGAACTGCGGTCAAATAACAAGGATGAAACAGGAAATTGTATCTGCTTTCATCTCCTAACTTTCACACCCTCCACGTGAAAACTTTGAGTCTCAATTCCATTTGACCTGATGTATCATTCATTATTCCATGTAATGGGTCTTTAGTGCTATCAGGGTTTATAAACTTGAGACTCCACTAAGTTTACAGCCCTGACTACCAAGGCATCCATTCGGTAAAAGAAAGAAAGAAATAATACGCGCAATCACAAAAAAACTTGAATTGAATCATATACAAATAAACAACAGTTGAGAGGAGGAAAAAAATGTTGACTTATAAATCAATAACTTACAATAAAAATTCAGTTTTAACTGTAAAATTGGTTAAAATTTGAAAATATGATTTATTTTATAACATGTTATCGGTATTTCATTTGGACCAAATATAACAAATTTCACTAATATACAAAAATAGTATTTTATACTTGATAAATAAGGTACACTTTAGTGTTTTTTAAAAAAATACATTTATGTTAAAACAGAACTGAGGAACCAAACGGCTTCCTGAATTTACAGCATTAAGATACAGAATTTAAATTGTGTACAAAAGACTTAGAACTGTATGAATAAGTTATTCATACATGTATAAAATAATATCAATTTATTCATATTAAGAAGTTTATTTGTAGCCATAAATGAACTTCTTTAGCTCATTATTTTTTGAGGGGGGACTGTATGGATAGCTTATTCAAATATATTTCAAATGTTACTAAAAGATGCAGTGGCACACACAATTTTTTCACAGGGAGGGGGGCAGGGTAGAAAGTCCACCAATTTGGTATCAAGCTTCAATACGTCACTCAACATATTTGATTTTGTCGATTTTCGTGAAAAAATAAATAAATAAAAGCAATAAAAAAGTAGTTATTGACTAAATAATTAGTATTAATTAACAAAATTAATTATTGTTATTAAATTTTACATAGTATATACATAGGATTATAATCAATCAGAAAAAATCAAGGGCTATGGGGGGTGTCCAAATCCGGGGACACTCCCTTGTGTACACCATTTAGAAAATGCAATAATCTTTCTATTGATAGAACTTACACCGTCTTATTCCGATTTGAAAACAATTTAGAAATTTAATTGGAAAAAGCTCTGTACTGCTTTCTGTGAAGTTTTATTGTATATTCCTGTTCTTTGTTTTAAAATTTCATAAAATTTCAAGCGATGCATTTGTATACATAAGAAACACTGAATTGCGCAGAAGACTTGACGAAATATTATAGAACATCATAAATAATGCAATATTGCTGATAAATGTGTATAAAAGTCACAAAACGAGAAATATTGAGATAAGATTAAACGCGAAGAAAAGGGAGATAAATTTAAAAACTTTTATTCGAAATAAAGTACATTCGATATTCCCCTAATTTAGATTTGTATACGAACAACTGCAAGACTCTCATACCATAAGTCCAAAGCATATAAAAGAAACAAACAATCCCCATTTACGTATATTTAAACCCACATCCGAGCGGTCACTCAAATGAGCCTTCTCATTCGAATGCAGGGGGCAAATGGGTCCCCCTCCCTTATTATACTTGGGCCACTCCTCCCCTGATCGCCTGCCTCATCACGCCGGAATTTTTCCACAGAAAAAAAAATATCAGAAAATAAGGCTTTTAAATTCTCGGTCCATCTAGCAAATGATTATAAAAAAAAAGCGACGCGCTATCAGGCGCGATGGCAATTTCACAGAAAATGCGTGTTTTGCTTCTAGGATTTTCGAGTAGGATCGTATCAGTTAAAAGTGTTTGGATACAGGGATTTGAGAATAGCGGATTTCTTCCCGCCCCTGGTATTGGCCCTTTCTTATTATTGCCATCGATTTTTTTTTATTCTCGTGTAGTCGTCTCCCCCTTCCCTCGACAGAGAATGAGGAAGGGAGATTTTAAAAGGAATTTTATTCTCCCCCTCTCCCTTCCTTCTCGACCCATAACGTTGCGTATAAAAGTAGGGAATTAAAGTTTTGTTTTATTTTCAGCTTGGGGGGAGGGAGGTCTTGATGTAAGACTTGAATGACGGACTTCGATAATATTTTTTTGTTTGTTTGTGTTGGAGTCCAATTTAAAAGAAGTTATTGTTGTTTTTCAAGGTATTGGAATTAGTTTTGCTACAGTATAGAAAAGGCATTAGCTACAAAAAAAGTTGTAGCAATGTATTTTTATTGAATAATACATTTATAAGACTTATGTTTGTATTTAGGCTAATTCAAGTACCATATTATCTGAAATTGATTGCTTATTAATGTTACACTCAAAAACAACTCGATGGCTATTGGCGACGGACCTCTCAATTTTGACCCACAGTAAAGTGTCGAGGATGATAAATTTCACACTATACGAACGTGAGGACTTTGATAGATTTAACATGCATCAATTCCTCTACACAGTAATATTCAGTGCCTTTAAAACTCGAAACCAGTGGCGTACACAGGGAGAGGGGGATGGCATGGGCCTTGAATCCTCCCTTCGGCCCTTGATTTTTTTTCAATTGATTATAATTTTCTGTATGTAGTACGTGAAATTTAATTAGTTGTAATTAATTTATTTTTAATTAATGCTAATTATCTGTTCAATAATTTATTTTTTACCGGTTTTTTCCCCCGAAAATCGACTAAATTGAAAGAATATGTTTGACAGCGTATTGGGTTATGATACGAGAATGGTGGACTTTCGACCCTGAACCCCCCCTTCCCCTTGAAAAACTCCTGTGCGCACCAATGCTCGATACCATGACTTGACTGAAACACTGCTAGCCACCAACTCGCGACCTCGAACACTACTTTAATTACTTTATTATATTATGATTAAACTACAATACTGCGTAGTAAGACTAATCATTCTTTTTAAGAAAATTTTTAAAATCTTATATACTTGTCAGAGACTCTATCACGTAAAATATGATTATTAACTACTTATATACAGTGGCGCACACAAGAAGGGGGTTCTCGGGTCCGGATCCCCCTCCCCTCCCCAAAGCCCTTCATTTTTTCCCCCGACTGATTATAATTCTATGTATATAGTTCGTAAAATTTGTATAATTATTGGTTATTAATAATTATTTTATTAATTAATGCTACTTATTCATTCAATGTTTAACTTTTTACTGTTTTTGTTCCTGGTAATCAAAAGAATATTTTGGGCGGCGTATTGGAACATGATACGAGAATAGTTGACTTTCGACCCTGGAATCGAATCCCCCTTGAAAAATTTCTGTGTGAGCTACTGCTGATACATCTTTGTTCGGTTTCTTGCACATTTAGTTAGGCAGAAAAACAATGAAGTGTAACAACCTATTTTTAATTCTTACTAACCGAAATTGATGAACTATATAAGTCATTACATAGTACATCATCTATATAAGTCGTGACATTGGCGGGATCTGAATTCTTAAGGTGCTCAATCTGTATAATTAGTTTACGTTATTTGAATAAACTTAACAATACTGTAGAAAAAGAAATGTGCATGGAATATTTTCTTTTATTGACCGATTTCTTTTTATTTACATAGTGAAATAAAAAGGAACAAATTAAGGTATCCGACTACGTCCGAAACCATCAGTTTAAAAAAGCGCATAAATAGATTATTTTCATGATATTTAGTGTCACTTAGATTATAATACATGTATAATATTGTTTTAAGGACATTTTGACAAAAAAAATATTTAGATACAATATTTCGGCAAAAAAAAAAAAAAAAAAACTAAGAATGACCAATTTTCAAAATATTCTCCTTTTGTGAAAAATGCTTCTATTTTAATAATATTTTGCCTGTATATAGCTCGGACCTCTGTACAGAGGCTCAACTGTGATTTTTGAAAAATTCACATTATTTTCAGAGTTACAATGCCTTGAAATAATTATCGGCGTTTTTTTTCTTAAAATTTCTCCCCTCTGTTGTGGTAAAACATTGATAAACCCCCTTCGAAGTTACATATTTCAAACATTCTAGTTGAGCCTCTGTACAGAGGTCTGAGCTATATGCAGGCAAAATATTATTATAATAGAAGCATTTTTCACAAAAGAAGAACATTTTGAAAATGGGTCATTCTATGTTCATCCTTTGTCAAAATATTGTACTTAAATAATTTTTTATTGTAATACTATTTTTAAAACAATTTCATATACATTTTCTAATCTAAGTGACACTAAATATCATAAATATTATCCATTCATACGTTTTTGTAAAATCACGGTTCCGAACGTAGCCAGGATACCTTAACCAATTATTATAATTATTTCAATAACATGGATACATTTAAACTTTTGAAAGTTTAAAAAAAACGGTTATGTAAATAAAAGAAACATGCGCCTTTTTCAACTTTATTTTCATCTTATTAGCAAACATTAATGTTTTATAGTTGGAAAGAAATATATATTTGTTCTATAAATTCTCTCTTGTTCTCTTTAATGATCCATATATTCCTATTGTTTATGAAGTAAAAACAATTATTGACAAAAGAGAAAAATGGCTCTTATATAGAAAAATATTAAAGTTAATTAATTAAAATAAGTCATTAACAATTCATCTGATTTTCTTTGTTCATTTTGCAATTCCGAAATGGAAATGATCATACATATATAAAAATATTATTTATAAAACATACAAATGCAGGCATGAATATCATTTTAAAAGCAATTTCTTGATGTAACTTTATAAGCAACACTATAATATTGTATATTAAGCAACACTATAATATTGTATATTTTGAGTTTTTTTTAAACATCGTACATTTCAACAACTTAGTTTGATGATCATTGACGATTACATTAATCTTAACCTGTTAGTGTTCCTTTTGAGTTTCAAAACCCAAAAAATATCAGAAACATTACATTTTCTAAAAAAAATAACTCTAATATCCAAATTTATATCATAACTATTTATATATTATCAAACGTACTCATCAAAATCCTCGTCCATTCCCTGAAAGAAACTTATACACTTAATTGCACAATAAACTTATATCATAACCGTGCAGAATAACTAAAAATATATTCAGATGCCTTCTTTTTCTCAATAAAGTATTCAAGATGCAATTGGCATAACCCATGGGGGAAAAACTTAAAATAACTTCCAGATATACCTCCTCTATTTGTAGATAAAATATTTATTTTTATTTTTCTTGCTTTCCATGGCGATAAAGTGACATTATTTCTCTGCAAAAAAGTGTTTTCCAAGTGGAATCTAACGGCCAATTCGTATGTTAAGAAAGAGCTATCTACATTAAAATACACAGAAGGGAGCAAAAAATTCACATTTTTACTTCCCCTTGCTTTTTTCCCCAGTCAGATAACAACCGTGGCCATACGACTCTGATAACGCAATTTGGATGATGGCTATTATCGCGAAGAATATCAATAAAAAGAAAGATATAACCCGTATGTATATTTTTCTCAGCAAAAGTACTTCCTAAGAGGCTGTAAAAATCGAATTAGAAATGAGATAGCATTTTTACTGATTCATTTATAACTACAAGGTGCAGTAGTTACGTGCATAAAATGTCTCAGGAATTTATTTAAAATTATTCGGTCCCTCCCCCCTCCTTTGTCAAAAAGTGGTTACACATAGTATGGCATAATAGTTAAATACTAGTCAAGTTCTTATTGAGCAATTACATTAACTATTATTATAAAATATTATTATTTTGGGCCGTGGGTAGCCTAGTGGTTAGAGCATCGGACTCCAGACCGGAAGGCCTGGGTTCGATGCTCGATGTCACCAAATACCCTCCGAGTGCACACGGAGTACGTGCTCGTTAAATCAGTGGGTCCGTAGTCTTGTGGGCTTATTCACTAGCGCAGGAACTGGAGAATATTTCCCTCCCCTTCAGTTCACTTGCTGAAATTGTGGAGGTGGAGATAGAGGTCGTGTCGCCATCTATCGTCCCTTCGGGGAAGTTTCACTGAGCTTAAATCGCACTGTCACCTGTATGGTGCTCAAGGCCAACGACAGGCGTACCTCTTGCCCATGCCACGATGAATTTCGTGGGCCTCGTTCTGACTACGTCAGACAGGTGGCATTAGCCACAACAACAACAACATAAAATAGGAACAAAATATGTACTATTTTTTTAAAAGTTAAATAAGCTGAAATTAAAATTACTAATTATTTTATGTTACAAAAAAAAGTTCTATGCTTAAAAGGTTGCACAGTACCCATTTTCAAGAAAGAAACATTTAAATGGTTTAATCATTTTTTTTCTTTAAATTATGTTATTCACTTGATTGTAATAAAAAAGAAAGTCACAGTTGGTTAACAAAATTATTTTTTTAAAACTTAAAAAAAAAATGAAATTTTTGAAGATAAATGAATTTATTCTGGACCAACATTTTATTTATACATTCAAATTATAACATTTTTCGTAACAAAATCCATACTACTATGATACTATCGCATCATTATGGCGGATATATAACAAAAAACTTGAAACATCGAATACTTTCTAGGAAATAAAGTAAAGTTGTAGTAGAAAAGAAATGGTTTTATTATTATTATTTTTAAATTACAAATACGTTATGTCATAGATTTGCTCAGGGTAACATAAAAAAGGCTTGTTTAGTTTTTCAAAGTATATGGAAAAAAAGTTTCAATCCAACTTAGCACCTATGTATTCGTCTAAAAAAAAATCTTAAAATTGGAAAATTATCTGGAAATTGTAATAATTTTACTAAATTTCCTAATTTTGCTGTAATATATTTTCCCAGCTACTCTTTATATGGACATTATTTCTGATTTTAATTTATTCAGTAATTATCTCCAGTGGCACACATAGGAATTTTTAAGGGGGGGAGGGGAGGAGGAGCCCATGATCGGAAGTCGACTATTTTCTCATACCATACCCCAATACGCCACCAAACATATTCTTTTGATTTTGTCGATTGTCGAGAACAAAAATCAGTAAAAAATAAATTATAAATTATTGAATAAAAGTTGTCATTAATAAAATAAATACTTAGTTAAATTTTACGTACTATATACACAGGGTTATAATCAATCGAAAAAACCAATGGTAAGGGGGGGTTCAAACCCATGGACCTCTCCCTCCCTTCTTGTGTGCGCCACTGATTATCTCTGTACTATATTTATTAAATAATTACCTTTGGAGAGATTTTGAATTAATCTTGGTTCTAAAGCTACGTGAGGATTATAAGCGATGCACCTGATAAAAGAACATATTGTTCTGACTTAACATCCCAATCTCCTAGTTTCCACATCATGCCTGTAGAAGACTTTGAGTACCTGTTAAATTTAATATTTTTCATCCTCCACTATTTTGTATTAACGGTTTTGGACAGTAGCAAACTTTTAATGACACCCCTCCCTCCCGAATTTGTATATCGTAGGTCATGAACCTAGATGCCAAACAGTTCTACATTATTTTCTTTTTATATGTTACGGTTTTTAAAAAAAAAAAACGCATAGAAACCATGTGAAACAAAATTGAGGTTCCTAACACAACAATGAGCCTTTCAGAAAGCACTTATTTCGCATCCCCCCTCTATTAAATAATAAGATGTATGTGATATAAAAAGCAGACTCTGAATGTTTGTTCAATTTGTTATATTAATGTTCCATTGAACGGATTTACTATAAAAGGCAGTATGACCCGATATCTGAATAACCTATCTCGGCAACAATACCATTTCATCGAACAATGGTAGGTGGCTAGAAGTTGAGTAATATAAAATCCTATCACTTTTTTTTGTCGAGTGGACACGCTAGACCACGCATACACGAAACATTGAAAAATGCATGAAAGATATGACAAATGATTTCCCACGGCTATCCGTTGTCGTTTAAGTCACAAAATAGAAACATTTATCAAAATGAAAATGGTTACACGCTATACTAGTTACGATGTCGGTACTGACAAACTTTTTATTTGTATGTCGGTTATAAAATTAAGTGATGTGTTGCAACAGGTGCTCTCTCTTTTGCAGCGCTTTCCAACCTTTTTATCGCTGGGGACCGGTCAATAATTTAACCGTGGCCTAATGAGGGTGGGACGCTGATTGTTTACATTTTAAATTGTTTTGATTTATTAATTTTAATTTAATTGTATTTAAGGTATCCGACTACGTTCGGAACCGTGATTTTAAAAATGCGCATATATGGATAATTTTCATAATATTTAGTGTCACTCAGATTAGAATACATGCATAAAAATTGTTTTAAGGACATTTTGACAAAAAAATGATTTAAATGTAATATTTTGGCAAACAATTAACTTAGAATAATCTTTTTTCCAAATGTTCTCCTTTTGTGAAAAATGGTTCTATTATAATAATATTTTGCCTGTATATAGCTCAGACCTCTCTACGGAGGCTCAACTAGAATTTGTGAAAAATTCACATTATTCTCAGAGTTACCACCCATTGAAATAATTATTCGCGTTTTTTTTCTTAAAATGGCTCCCCTCTGTTGTCGTAAAATATGAATAAACCCACTTCTAAGTTATACATTTCAAAAATTCTAGTTGAGCCTCTGTAGAGAGGTCTGAGCTATATACAGGCAAAATATTATTATAATAGAAGCATTTTTCACAAAAGGAGAACATTTGGAATAAAGATTATTCTAGGTTAATTTTTTGCCAAAATATTGTATTTAAATACATTTTTTTTTGTCAAAATGTCCTTAAAACAAATTTATGCATATATTCTAATCTAATTGACACTAAATATCATGAAAATTATCCATTTATGCGCTTTTGAAAATCACGGCTCCGAACGTAGTCGGATATCTTAAATATGCCCCCTGTACAGTTATACAAAAAATGATTACAAAATGATATTTAACATGGAGTATAAAGTGATTTCCATAAAAAAAGTTGCACAAACCCGAGAGCATTACACCACAGTAAATAAAATGGAAATAGTTTAATTTTCTTTGTGCGGTCTGGTACTATTTAATCCACGGATTGGGAGCTGAGGATCACTGCTCTATCGAATCTGTTTGTTCGATCTGCTTACCCACGTAATTCTATACCCACGAAATTTCTATATAAATAGTTTTTTAGTAATACAAATTTTAATTACTATTTCCATCAAAATTCGCTAATTTTAGGAAATAAGATGTGAAAAAATACATTGCCTGCAAATAAAAATGTATTAGTCGATGGCGCCCGTAGACTACTTTCATTGGATGGGTAACATATTAAAAAACAACAACTTTGATATAAGCATCGAGACGTAGTCTTTATGCTAAAAAATTTTTTAAAAAATATTCTAGTCTGTTGAAGGGATTTGAAACCCTGGCCTTCCACCCTTGAATACGCTACAAGTGTAAGTTGCATTCAAAATTAAGCGCAGTATTAATTTTTTTTTAAAAGTTGAATTCTTGTATTACCTATCTGTATGTGTTATACCATCCTACGCTCGCCTTTGTTAATATATTTTTTTAAAAAAAATTATTTAATTAGTAATTATTTCACGTATTACAATTAAAATTTGTGTTGCATATTTATTACGCATAAAAAAAACTATCAGTAAATGCTTTTAACATAGTTGCATGATGTGCGCTCCTTTATAAGAATGTTTTAAACTGGCTTTTAACTCGCTACTCCGCTTCGTAGCGCCATCTAGAAATAGCTTGTAGCATTGCGTTGTATTTAAATGCGCAAAAATTTTAAAGATTGAATCAATAGCCACAAAATATGGGTTTCTTTTAAATTCTAGGGTTGTTGAAATTTTTTAATGTATCGTGTATTCCTCTCGACACTTCTTTATGCTAATTTTTTCGATAATTATTATTTATTTTCAAAATTAATGAATAGTTTGATATTAGCATGAATCGTTGAATGTAATATATTTAAACAGTAAAATAAAAAAAAAAATATTATATTCTAGGGTAGGGTAAGCACGTATTTCGTTTGTGTTCTTTTTTACAATTATTTACTTATATTATGTTTTTCAGTAAATAGGAAATTTTTAAAAAACCACAGCAGTGTATAGCTTACTTTTTATTTAACTTTTTACTTTTAATTTTGTTTTTTAGAATTAATATTTTTATTGTTTACATTAAATTAAAATTGAAAAAATAGGGTTCGTCTTTTTGAAACTTAATTTTTAATATATTTTTATTTTCCAGTAATAAAATGTTACCTTTTTTCCCAAATTGTATGTTTACCTTATAGTTTTCTACTAAGAAATTTTTTTAAATAAATTTCATCGTTACTTTCAGCATGTTTGACACAACTGTTCATGAATTGGTTTTTAATGCGTATTTTTTTTACAAAATAATTATACTGTAAAGGTAATAGAGGTTATAACATTATTTCTTGTCATTTAAAACCCGTAAGTATGAAAATTTCACATTATTCTTTTATTTAGTATAAATTTTGCATTCAGATTTCATATTCGCATAAATTTAATCTTTTCACCATAACGAAATAATTTTTAAAAAATTTATGATACACAAGAAGATATTCTTTTCTTCTGTAATTGAAAGTTAAAGAATTCACTATAAGCATTTTATTTAAATTAAATAATGAAATAAATTATTTTGGGAAAGGTGTTTGTAAATGATTTGATTCTGCGCTTTAAAATATAAAGATACAAATGTTACCGTGTGCTTTATGGTAATTTAATGCGTGTTATAATATTCCAACAATAAAAATTACAAAGATTTTGAGATTAACAGCGGCATAAAGGCTTTCAATACAGATTCACTGACTAATTTTCATTATATACCCTAAAACTTAACTTCATTGCAAATTTGTTCATGAAAATTGTTTATAAATATTTATAAACCCTTAACAATTTAACATGTACTTTATTTTTTTTATAATTTTATTTAAAGTAAATTATATATATATATATATATATATATAACCAATAATGTAAAACTGGAAGAATTGTTCTATTTTAGAGATAATAGAATAATTTAAAATAAACAGAAAACACACACACATTTGAGTATAATTTCTTTACTCATGACTGTTCTTTTTTTAAAAAAAAAATAATTTTCGATACTTTTTAGTAAAAAGAAAAATTATTACTTTCAAGAGATAATCGTTTTGTAGTGCTGTTTCAAAATGAGCTCGATGAACGTAGTGAATAATAAACGGACATGTTCATTTTAAACACCGCAAAGCAAAGCATTAAAGAACATCAAAAAGCTTTTGACATCGAATGTTACCGTAAATATGTTGTGCTCACGCGATATCATCATGAAACCATGATCTCTATTTGGTTTTTATTTTCATTTGGACTCTGTATTGAAATAACTAAATTTTTGAAAAAGAAAGAAATGACTCCGTAGCATGCATTGTGTTTACGTCTATTACTCTATTTTTCTTGGTTTTATTTTATTGATCAAATCAATGTAATGAGTCTGATTGCAGAAAGAAAAGTATTTAAAACTGAACAAATTTTCATTTATCGGGGAGGGTTTCATAATTTAAGAATGAAAATGGATAGATATAATGGGTATCAAGACATAAATTCTTTACATAACAGATGACAGCAGAGTAATGGTAAGATAAAATTTGTATAAGTGTATTGTCTTATTAAGATATTAAAATCAAATTTAAAAAATTGACATTTCTTTTTAAAAATATGCTGTTTATAACCAGTTTTAGAAATTTCTTTGTTTGGGATATTCTAAATGAGTCAAAGATAAAGACATCGATGGATTTTGAAATTGTTTTTATGGTGATAAAATAAGCCTGTGGATTTTTTCTTTGGATGGGGGAGGGTGGCTACTTTTCTGTACCTGCGATTTCTTTTATAGGGTTTTTGAAGATGAGTTTATAGCAGAAGTTCTTAAACTTGGACTCTGGGGACCCCAGCACGTTTCTAAGGAGTCCGCGTAGGTCTCTCATTTAATGTTAAGAATTTCCTCAAACTCTGAAAGACCTCGGGGAAGAATTGAAAGATGTGCCATCCTAGACTCAATTTTTTTAAGTTGCTCTCCATTAAAAAAACTTTACTAGAACATGTTTTTCGACTAAAAATATTAATTCAGTTTTTTATCGTTTGCTCCTACATATATCCATTACTACAACATATTTTAAAAAAAAAAACAACTTGTGCAAAGATCAAAAACTGAATTCATAGCATGCCAAAATAATAACAATTGTATTTAAATCACTTAACCATGTTCTGGGTGTCAGGGAGGGGGTGTTCAAAATCTTGAAGTACCGAGATATCAGGCTGATACATGAAGAGGGGCCGCGGAGATCAAAAGATTAAGAACCGATGTCTTATAGGATTTTAATAATTATAATATGTAATAAAGATGAGCAATTTATACTTAATTATTATCTCAGTTTTTCTAATTAAGTATGTGCAAAAAATATTAAGAACTAATTGATAGTTTGTTGATTGGTGTTACCCTTCGAAACTAAATAGGGGCTGCTGGTGACGGATTTCGTAATTTTGAATCAGGGATAAATGGCGATGTCTATACCTGAACTGATAAACCACTTTTCGAATTTCCATCCCACATCCTCATTGAGCCTCGACAATTTTAAAGTACATCAGTCTCTCTCTCTGCATGGTAGCACCAGGACTCGAACACGCAACTCGATTGAAACAATGAAGTTTATGTGAAGTTTACTGTAAAGTGATTGAGTGAATATTAACGTCGCACTTGTTTAGCTACATGAGGGCTTTTGGCGACGAACCACGTAATTTTGAACCATGGTCAAGTGACGTGGATGACACCTGAGATGTCACCCCTTCTCCTAACTACCACAGCGCATGAACGGGAAGACATTTCAGCTCTCGACAGATTTAACGGGCATCGCTTCCCTACACGGTGGGTCTTTAGTGGTACTGGGCTCGAACTCATGACATACCTGCCATGATAAGATACCTTGACCACTGGGCTACCGCGAGAGAGTGAGTGAATATTAACGTCGCACAGTGGGCAGTTTTCCCAATCTGGCACTCAGAAAGTCCAAAAATGAAATTGCGCGAAATAACCCCCCCACACACACACTATTTAGGGTCCTCATAGGTTCCCTAGCCATGTGGTAAACTGTTTTCGTCAGTACGCGAATGGAAATATTCTACAATCAGTGGTTTAGATCGGGTTTCTTTTTGCTGCAAGAAACACTTGCGAGTGTCATTTTCTAGTAAGAAGTTCAATCGTTTCGTCTGAAAAAGATTTTGCAGATTTAAGCGGGTTTTTTTAAATACATGCCATGGGTAAGTAATTTCTTGATTTGACTTTCAAATTAGGTTCACGTTTGATTAAAATTTGTAAAAACATAACATTTAGCACAGCATGTAACTCCTACTAACATGTCGGTTTTTTGTGTTTAGTGGAGTTGAACTTTTGGGATTGACACGGATTGATCACAGAAACACTTAAGTCACGTAGAGTAGATATAGATCTTTAATTTAAAACTAAATTTATATATATATATATATATATATATATATATATATATATATATATATATATATATATATATAGCTGCTACTACCTGCTACTCCCAAAGTTATCATTTTTTTTTTCAGTGTTGGCCGATGGTATTACTCGGAGTACCTTATTCAATGTATGGGAGAAAGAACAAGATACTAGCGCAAAACTTATGTTGTTTTGAGTTTAGTTAGGACAACAATGGACTGATAAATATGAGGGCCAGCAGCAAATAAAACTTAAAAAAATTGTTAAAAATTTCTGCTCACTTCCATTTTTTCCCCTGTCTCTTATATGTAATTTCATATAAAAAAAAATTAGGGATCTATTTTACTATAAATTGAATACTTTTTAAAAAAAAATAAATGTGGGAAATATTAGGATTTTGGTTAAATTTTAGCATGTATATCTCAACATTTTATTATTTTTTCCTCCAAAACTAATTAAGGTAATGTAAAATCGATCCCTAAAGGTGTTTAAAACATCCTCGGAAATATTACAAAAATTTCATGTCAAAAAATTTACTAACACAAAAAGAGTAGAATTTTAAAAACTTCGAAATTTCTCAAAAGAAATTAAATTTGTAAAATTGGGTGAATAATTTTATCTCGTATCATTTCCTGGAATATACATTATATGAAATGCTAAAATGTATTTTTAAATACATAAATAAAAAAAATGCTCAAAGGATGCCGAGTCCTTTTAATCACTACCTATTATCTTTTATTGTTTTTGTACAATGTTATGTTTCATTGCATTTGTTTAATCTTTAACAATTATTAAATTTAATTTTTTCAACTTGTCAAACTATTTCTTGTATATATTCTCCCACGTGTAAGTTGGTGGCCGCGGTAGCCGAGTGGTATAGGTATCGGACCGTGGTTTGCTTTGTCACGAGTTCGAGCCCAGTACCACTAAAGACCCGCCGTGTAGGGCAGCGATGCACGTTAAATCTGTAGAGAGCTCAAACGTCCTCCCGTTGGTGTGGTGTGGTAGTTAGTAGAAGGGGTGTCAGCTCAGGTGTCGTCCACGTCACTTGACCATGGTTCAAAATTACGTGAGCTGGCACCCCCCACTCCTAACTACCACACCACACCAACGGGAGGACGTTTGAGCTCTCTACAGATTTAACATGCATCGCTGCCCTACACGGTGGGTCTTTAGTGGTACTGGGCTCAAACTCATGGCATGCTTGCCATGATATGATACCTTGATCACTGGGCTACCGCGAGTGAGTGAGTGAATATTAACGTCGCACTGTTCAGCTACACGAGGGCTTTTGGAGACGAACCACGTAATTTTGAGCCATGGTCAAGTGACGTGGATGGCACCTGAGCTGGCACCCCTCTCTCCTAAGTACCACACCACACCAAACTGGGCTAACGCAGCCCGAAATTTATTGTAGAATACTCTATTTCGTTAGACAAAACGTACTTTTGAACACTATCAATAATTTTATCTATGAGCGTTGCTCACAAAAGCTAATTAGAAAATGTGCGTAAAAATCTTCGAAAATTACCTTACAAATTACCTTACTATTTGAAACTTGTGTAAAAATCAGACAAAAAATTAATACTTATTAACTACATTTGTAAAAAGAAATAAAAATTTATCAATCACAAAAATATGTGAAAATCTTATAATTTCAAAAATTAAAACAGAGAAAAAATTAAAATTCTCTCTAATTGTGAAATTAAAGTAATTCTCCATAGCTAAAAATCAAGAGTAAATTAAGTATTTCAGTTCTAAATATAAGATTTCAAGAAAATGTTTTCTCACTATTGTATCAAAATTGATTTGAACTTCGTGCTTAATTTGAATATACATAATTTCTTAAATTTTTATTTTAAACGCATTGTTCCAACACTGATTATACTACCTCAAGTATTTTTATATTCTTGCATTTCTTTTAGAGTACTTCCTTTCCTTATGAATGTATGAATTTTTTTTAATGAATCTTATTTCTTTATTTGTCGGTATTTAAACGTATTGTGTTTCTTAAGGATAATATTTTGATTTACATACTGATTTCTAGATTTATTGCGAAAAAAAAATTCAAAATTTTTTGCGTAAATCGTACCATGAGAGGTGTAAATACCTCAAACCAGTAAGTTTCTGTTATTGAGTTTTTGAAAATTTTATATAGATTAAAAGTGATGTTCACACATACAAAGCATCGATGTATAATATTATTTCTTAATTACTAGGTATAATAATCAATAGAGCTTTTAAACTCATATAAGTTTTTAAGCTTCATTAACCCAAATAATAAAAACTTAATGTGGTTTTTATTTGTGAGCCAAAATAATGAAAGGAAAAAATTATCACTCATTTGTAATAACACCAGTGGCGCACACAAGGGGGTCCTGGGGGTCCGGATCCCCCAAAGCCCTTGATTGTTTTCCCGATTGATTATAATTCTAAGTATATAGTACATAAAATTTAATTACTTGTTATTAATGATTAATTTTATTAATTAATGTTGATTATTTATTCAAAAATTAGCTTTTTACTGTGTTTTGTTCCCGAAAATCGACAAAATCAAAAGGAGTATGATACAAGAATGGTGAACTTTTGACCCTGGACCTCCCCTCTTGAGAATACCTGTGTGCGCTACTGAATAACACGTATTTTGTGTCCTTTTAACTTTCCTTTTTTGTGTCAGTCAATTTTAAGATACTAATTACAAGCATTTTCAATATTAGTTAATAAAAACACTGATAAAAATTGTAAATTTATTCTAAAATCGACGTTATGCTGTAATGTTATATTAGTTCTCAGGGATGCTAAAATTTGAATTTCTGCAGATATTTTTTATATTTATAAACAAAAATTGAGAAAAAGTTATTGATCTTTTTTTTCTTTACCGGTAATATATTTTGAAGTGGATGCATTTATTTCTTCATGATTACTAATAATTTCTTTTCATAGATGATGATTATGAAGAATGACAAGAAAAAAAAATAGCCGCAGTCGAGATGTTACAAAACGTAATTATGTCGATTGATGAAACATATCGTTTGTGAGTATTCAGAATATTTTATTCTTAATTGTTCATCACTTTCATTTAAAAATTTTAACGTATTATCAAATAATTAAACAGGTGCTTTTCCATTTTTTTTTTATTTTTTGAAAATTTGATCTAATCTGATTTAATTCTTCTGAATGAAATTCTAAACCACAAGCCTTAAAATTTATTTCTAAATAAATTTTAAGAGCAAAAATCACTATACATTTGCAAGCCTTTTTCATCTTTTTTTTTCTTTGATTAAATCTTCAAGAGTGGCGACCTTATTTTCCTATAACTGTTTCTTCAATATATTCTGTCAGATAAGAGTGAATTAAATGGAAAAAAGTATGCAAAATATTGCAAAGCTTCAAGACAGAATGAAATAATAATAATAATAACAATAAAAACTTTTAAAAATACTTATGGAATGAGTTAAAGCTGTATCAAATCTGGGAAATATGATTTTTTTTTGCGACTATATAAATTTCTATATTCATTTCGGAGCTCTTTTTAGAAATATAAAAAAAGAGCTACTGAAATTATCAAATTATTTCATGTGAAAAGAATGTTTAAATAACTAATTGTTTCATTATATCCTTATTAATAGCCTTTTCACTGCTCTGTCATAAAAATAAATTAAATACAAAACGAATATACTAATGGTTCTTTCAAAATTCTTAGTAATATTTCCGTAAATAATTAAACAAATTAAAATTAAAATTGCTTAATTTAATATAAATATGATTTTTTTACCAAAACACTATTACATTCTTTAAGAAAGAATGTTTAATTTGCATTTTTATTTATTACAAATTTTTTTGAGAGAAAAAGGGAGTAATTTATTCTGATTAAATAAATTTCTTACATGTTTTTCCTACACTAACAGTATGTCAGCAATTATAAATTATTTCCTTAATTAATGACTGAATTCGGTGATTTTTGCATTATACTCAAAACAAAACAAATTAAGAAGTATTAGAAAACTAATGCAATGAATTACCCTAAGTCAGATTTTAGGAATTTTGTTTAAAAAAAAATTATGTGATAGGAAAGTGATAGTTTTTCAAGCTATAACATATCATTCTTTAACCTACATTTTCTTTTTCATGACATTTAAATTAAGAATTTGTTTTCTTTTGCATTTAATATATTATGAGTGTAAAAAAAGTGTTGGGTACACAAGTAAAACTCAAGAAAAAGGTCTCTCTCAGTAAGTGGACTGTAGTTTTTATTATTTGTTGCTCAGCTCGCTCGTTTCGACTCCTTACTCGATGGAGTCAGAGGTTACACAGATTCGTTAGACACTCTGAGCGCTAGAGGGCGCTCTACATTTACATACGTACACTGAACAAAAAGTATATTAAATGTTTTTATCTACTGCAATTAAAACATTTATTTAGAAATACATTAACTAAAATCTATACTACCAATGTATTATTATTATTTTTTAAAATAATTTTCGATTATCAAGAATATGTTGAATTTATTTCCGGGATATATATGTAAATTTACAACGAAGATGATAGCTTGAAATACTGATGTATTAATAGTAATTTACCGGCTTGCAACTTGTGCTAATCTATAAATCATTTTTCGTAAACTTTATATAATTGTTTCCTATATAAACAACTTACACGAATTTATTCTCCAGAGATGAAAAATCAAATAACTTTGAGAACTTAAACTTATGAATTTGTATTTTATTGAGAATTACGAAATTTTCAGTCGTTTTTATCGTAAAGTAATTTGTTTTGTTTCAACATATTAGCAATTATTGGTATACTTTTGGAACATAAACCGTACTTTTTGCTATAGTTTTTATTATTTTCAATAGTTATTTTAAACACAAAAAGGCATCATTAATATAAGGTTTTTGAATTATTACATCAATTTATCTGTAATGGAAAAGTCTGCAAACGATTCTTCTTTTTTTTCTCGACCACTCCACTTACATTCATTTACAAACTCCATCTCCTTGCAGTACCATTATGATTGCGTGTAGGAGTAAAAAGTCTTAACTGCTTTTAAATGATATGCGTCCAGTGGAAGGACCATTAAACAGTCGAGCTATCGGATTTCCAGCCCTCACCTGTGCGCCATTATCCCCTCCGATAATGTCGGCTCCGATAGGAATGGGACCCAGTGGGCCAGTTCCAAGGCCGCCAATGGCTAGGGGATGAGGGTGGAGTAAAAAAGAGAGACACCTGCAATTAACTAGGCTTATCGATGGAACTAGCACAACGGGTTGCCGATGCTCTACGTTGGCAGCCAAGGAAAGACGCCAATGAACGCCAAGTATAACTAAGGTAAAAAGATACAATTCGTGCGCCCTCTTTTGACGTAAGTTAACAACAGGAAGTTAAGAAGGTTAAAATGAGAAATGGGTATTTAAGTATTATGAATAATATTTTAATCTGAGATATAATTATTAAAAAAAAAATCGGAAGGGAGTGTGTGCAATGCTCGGTTCATATATTTGTACCAAAATTGTTCGATTAGTAATTAAAAGTTTGAAAGTATAACTTTTGGTATAAGAATGCTTGTAGGATGTACTTGGTTTTTGTAAAATTTTCTTTTTTCTTAGTCGTAATAAAACAAAGCCTGTAAAGTGAGACAGATTTTTTTTTCAAAATATATTACTATCATGTAATATTTTTTCTCATATTCATTATTCTTTTTTTAATTAAAAATATCAGATGTTTTTAATATGGAAATTTAAAAAAAATATGCATGTACAACTTTTACCCTACTAATATTTTATTTTTGATTGTTTTTTGTGATATAAATACTTGCTTCTCTCTTTTAAAAAGAACAGTATTTTTCAACTAATTCTTTAAATCTGTTTTTTAAAAAATAAATGAGGTTATAGATAAGTTGTGATTATACATTTAATTCAAGTTCGGCCTATTCAGCATTTGCTTATAGAATCGAGTGTGCACAGTTCAGATTCTATAAAGCGTGTGGATTTATGAAAGGGTTAGTAATTAATTTGCAAAAAATATTCTATTAATCACTGTTAAAGAAAATATAGATCCTGAAAAAATTGACTGTGTGTGTGCTTTTTCCAAAAAGAAACATATTCTAATTTATTCAATTGAACTAGAACTGCTTAAAAAACTTCTTTGATGTTCTTTTTTTCCCCTTGTACTAATAGCATACGAATAAACTCTAATCACTGTTCCCAAATTATTATTTATATAATGCTTGTGGATGCTTTCACATTCATGATAACTTAATTACATGATAATATCTATTAAATCAATTCATATTTCGGTGACATATAACCACACTTTTTTTTTTATATAAATTATTCGACCAAATTCAAAACGCAAGGAAATGCAAAAATTTAAGCCATATTTTTAAAAGAATGAAAATATTTATTTTATACGTATTTATTGATATTGTTTTTTCCTGGGGTAAATATTTATTCACTTATATCGATTTCTGTTAACCGCAATTAAAGAATTTTATAATGAATGTTTCTATTTAAAACAAAAAAAATTCAGCAGCCAGTCATGAATTTTCAGTAACATTTTTTTACCTTAAATACCAACATCAGAAAATTTGAATAGGTAATATTAAAAAATGATTCTGATAACTTGTGATACTTATTTTATCCTTTTAACTGTATGGAAAATTAGATGATCTATTACTGGCCATTACTCAAACAGGTACGAAGCAAAACATGGGGGGAAAAATCAATTTATATGTATTCACACATTTTAAACCATACGTAAAACTATGATTGTGAATTACTCATCAATTCCGAATAATTCCATTATGTAGTGGAATATTCATGTAAAACTGTTCATACATAAGAACTTTTTTTTTTAAAAAAAAATTAATAGTGCCAACTAGAGCTTAGTAATAGCTTTAGTCTACTACATTCTTTTTATTACCTTGGATCAAAATATAATTTTTGAGTTTGAAAAAAAGCATTAGGTTTTTATCTAGGGATGGTAATAGAATTAGAGGGGGGGAAAGAATGTGTGTGTGAAAAGAAATCATAGTTATTAAAGTGATTAAATAAATAAAGCATACCCGTTTTATAAATAGTGGCGTGTTTGGGATATGGGGTAGGATTACAAACCCATAAGAATTGCTTTATACTGGAATTGGTGAAAATTAGATTTAAATGAGTTAAGATCGAATATGTGTGCACTTTGCTATATGATATATACATCGTGGTATTTCTGTTGATGCTAAAGATATTTCGATTCTTTTTAGCAAGATATAAATTAGCCATGCAATTGATTTGTAAATGCAGTATACGACTTAAGTGATTTTTTCTTTATGTTAATTTCTGTGATGTATATAGTGGCCCCGCGGTAGCCGAGTGGTATAGGTATCGGATCGTGGCTTGCCTGGTCACGAGTTCGAGCCCAGTACCACTAAAGACCCGCCGTGTAGGGCAGCGATGCACGTTAAATCTGTCGAGAGCTGAAACGTCCTCCCGTTGGTGTGGTGTGGTAGTTAGGAGAGGGGGGTGCCAGCTCAGGTGTCGTCCACGTCACTTGACCATGGTTCAAAATTACGTGGTCCGTCGCCAAAAGCCCTCGTGTAGCTGAACAGTGCGACGTTAATATTCAATCAATCAATCAATCTGTGATGTATATAGCTTTAAATTTTATATATCTTTTTCAGAAGAAATTAATACTTGAAACCCCTAACTCCACTTAAGCATTTTCGATTTAAAGATAAACAATGAGATTTGAAATTAATTTTGAGATATGAGTTGAAATATGTGTATGTATGTAGAAGTATTTTTATTTTTTTGTGATAGTAAAAATAATGCATATGTTTGCACAGTAGCGCACACAGGAATTTTTCAAGGGGAAGTCCGGGGTCGAAAGTTCACCATTCTTGTACCATGCTCCTTTTGATTTTGTCGATTTTCGGAAACAAAACACAGTAAAAAAACTAATTATTGAATAAGTAATTAGCATTAATTAATAAAATTAATCATTAATAACAAATACTTAATTAAATCTTACGTACTATATACTTAGAATTATAATCAATTAAAATAAAATCAAGGGCTTTGGGGGGTCTGGACTCCCAGGACCCCCCCTCTTGTGTGTGCCACTGTGTTTGCACCTTAAGGATATATATACATTTTTGAAATCATAAGGACTGAAATCAATTATTAAACTTTTAATTGTAGGTAGTTTTTAAGAATTCCAATTGTGTGTGTAGTAGTAGTAGTAGTAAAGAGTGTTTTTTTTCCAGGTATAGAAGTTTAAGTTGGCCTTACTTTCCAAGAAGGCGACCGATTTAACAGCTGTCAAGTGATTTATTCTCAGTTTGGTTTGGCAATTCATCAAAACGATCATCAAGCAAGGCGTAGATTCGTCGAATGGGCCCAAAACGAGATTGCCGTTGTTCCCGATTTTCATAAGCGAATTTTGTTTAGCGATGAAGCGCACTTCTGGTTGAATGGCTACGTCAACAAACAAAAGTACCGCATTTGGAGTGAAATTAATCCACAAGTGTATGTCGAAACACCGTTACATCCAGAAAAACTGACTGTTTGGTGCGCTTTATGGGCTGGTGGAATCCTTCTTCAAAAACGATGAAGGCCACAACGTTACAGTCAATGGTGATCGGTATAGAGCCATGATTACTAACTTTTTAATTCCTGAATTGAACAATCATAATGTCCAGGAGCTGTGGTTCCAACAAGACGGCGCAACATGTCACACAGCTCGTGCCACAATCGATTTATTGAAAGAAACGTTGGGTGATCGCCTAATTTCACGTTTTGGACCTGTGAATTGGCCTCCAAGATCTTGTGATTTAAAACCGCTAGACTATTTTCTGTAGAGCTATGTAAAGTCATTGGTCTATGCGGATAAGCGACAAACGCTTGATCATTTGGAAGACAACATTCGCCGGGTTATTTCCGATATACGGCCACAAATGTTGGAAAAAGTCATCGAAAATTGGACGTCCAGATTGGACTACATCCGAGCCAGCCGTGGCAGTCCTTTGCCAGAAATCATATTTAAAATGTAATGCCACAAGATTATCTTTCGAATAAAAAAAATTCATGTCAATCGAATAATACATCGTTGTTTTATTGCAATTTAAAGTTCTATACCTCTAAAAAAACACCCTTTAGTAGTAGTAGTAGTAGTAGGAAGTAATTAATCACCAATAATAGATTAAAATTCGGAGCAAAATATTTAGGAATAAACACGCATGGACTGGATTCTCGCGTTTACAAGTTGATTACAAAAATGTATCTTATTAGCAACATTCCAAATAAGTTTATTTAGTTTATTCGTAGATCTAGATTAACTGACAGGCAAAATATCTTTTTATTTCAAAAGTAAAGAAGAAAAAAAAAGATTTATTTAAGAGGATTTCCTTGTGCTCTTCTCCTGCACAATACACATAAATCATTTAAATTGTTATAATTAAACTGGTAATAACACTCAATGTATCTTTGCTTTTATTTTAGTATGTATCACGACATTAATGTCGTTAAAGATTGTAGTTTTCATATTCGATATTTAATGATTTATACTTCAAAAATATAAATAAAGTAATGCTTTGATTACATTGTATTAATTAACATACGTTAGTGTAATATATGTGTTGTATCATCTTTTCGATTCAGACATAGTCTTCAATTTTAGATATCTTTGGAAAAATTAGTCATTTGTATTGACTTCACATGGATAAAAAATTTGCATAGTATTATTTTAAAAACGCTGGATTATATTAATTTCCAATTATCAGATAATAAAGAAAGTTTGGTATAATGATTCAAACAGCTTCTTTTATTGTCAAAAATAATATTGCAGCAAAAATAAATATATGTACTTACCTAAAAGATAATTTCCATGGCATAAAAATAGTTTTAAAAATATTTCTAAATGAAACATTTTGCAAATTTAAACAAATAAGCAAATGATTTATAGAAATTCCCTAAAAAGATTCCTTTTTCTTTAATATTTCTCAGTAATTAATATAAGCTTGGAAAAAATAAATGGGGAAAATCTTAATAAAATATTTCAAGCAGAAAAATTTTTAAAAAAATTTTCTAAAATTTCTTTTTTTTTATTTAAGAAAAAGAGTTCAAAAAATATTTAAAAAATTAAACTTGTTTTAAATTTTTTTAAAATAAATTTATTTTTCATTTTCAAACAAACTTCTAAAATGTTAATGGCTTACTTAGGTAGAAGAAAACATTATACCCGAGAAAGAAAATCTTTCTAGAATTGTTCATTAAATTTTATTTACATATTCTTGATAAGATAAATGTTCTAATTGTATACATTAGTTTAAAAACAAAAATTATATTTTAAGCAATTGAAATTATGAAAACATCATTCGATTTTCGATTCGTAGAGCATATATTTTTTTTTAAATTATTGATTTTAATTTTAAAATAAAATTTTTGTTGTATTTAAAATTTATATTTTATTCTCGAATGTTCTTAAATAATATAATTATTTTACTGTGATAGGCTTCTGTTTATTGGTGCTTTCTTTTTAAAATCTGTTCCTTCTACGCTTCTTGATAATGTAGCACACTATTCAGAGAAACTTCACTGTACAGCAGTGCCCTCTTTTGACAGATATGCGGACCTTAAAAATATTTTCGGGTGAAAAAACTCAAAAATGTCTATCCGTTCGCTTAAAAGTTATTGAAGTTTCTTATTCCGATAAATTAAAGTTTAAGATATAATTGTACATTTTCATGTGCCTGATTTGGCAACTTTCTTAGCGCTTTTCATAAATTAATTTAGAAACAATTAAAATGTACTTAAATTTCAAAAAGTTGGAATTATATAAATTCATTATTTGGATTTCATGTTTGAAAAAACATTTTCTTTTGGCGAGTATTCTTGAGCCCCATTATGAATAAACTAATCCTTGCATTCATAATTAACATAGATTAATTGTAAGAATGGTTCGCATCTTTAATTTTTCAATTTGTTTTGTGAATGGTTAACAAAAATTAAATGTTTAAAATTCTTTTCGTCACAATTTAGGAATTTAAGAAAGCAATTTAGGCACTGATTAAGTTGGTGTATATAGTGGACTTAGGGTCATATTCATACATTTAATTGCTTCAAATATTTGTAAAAATGGTGAATAGGTTTCAAAATTTGAATAAATTACAAATTATAATTTTTTTAAAAAAATCTTACGGGTTTTGCAAGTTGCAAGTGTGTAAAAATCAGCAGAAAGTAATTTCACTTTTGAAAATAAATGTAAAGAATTTTCTTTTTTCCTTTGTTTCTATGAAATAATCTAATTAAAATTTGAGAAATGCATTTGGTGCACTAATTTTAAATCACTTTACGCTAAGCTTTAGGCATTAACATTTAATAAACGCTTGTTACAACTATTAATTAAACATATTTAATTATTGTAAATAAATAAATTAATTAATTAGTTAAATTTAATTCCTAAACTAAAAGACCCAGAATTTATTTACTTAAAAAAAATCAGTGCAATCGATGAATTTTTTATTTCCCCATTCATTTGAATATTCAAATATAAACCTTAATTATAAAACAAAAATTATGAAGATGTTTCTTTATTAGCAATAAATAAAAAGGCAAGTTATTACAGAACCCTCCTCCTAAATATGGATCTCTCTTTAAATATATAATTAAAAGCTTCAATTTTCTCATTTCAATACTGATAATTAATAATGGTTTATTACAAGATGTATTTTTTATTGACAGAAATTAAGTACTTTTATTTCCAAATAACTAAGTGTAATTTCCAACATTACAATCTTCTTCTCAAGCTCTTTTCCAATAGCGTTAAAAGAATTGAAGCGCAAACCAGATGTGCCATGGCGAAAAACAAAAGCCATTTCCGATACTCGCCATCATTTGCAAAGCAGGCGATAAATATCTAAATGAGGAAACCCGAACGAATTTACAATCCGATTTCACTTAGTGCCTGCAGCTAAAAAGGAGAGAATGTAGCCGAGTCCTTCGATAACACTGGTTGGCTGGTGGAAATCAAGCTCTGCTTTCGGCCAATCAACGTTCTCCTTTCGACCCCGGGAGGGGGGAAGAGAAAGACTTAAGGTCGATTTTGGGGCACTCTAACAGTGTCCCTCCTGCACTACGCTTTTATTTTATTATTTTCTCCGTTAGTTTGTTAGGGGCAGCCGTCTGATTGGCGGGTTTCTTCGTTTGCCTAGCACATTAAAGACTCCTCCATTCTGCCTGTAGATATTGGTTATCAATAGACGAGGACTTTCTATCGGTTTTATTGCATGTCTTGACTGACAACATCATACTTTAAATGAGGTCCCAAGTTTAGGCAGATTTTTTCTCGTGCGTTTTCCCCGCACAACTGGTATTTAACAGAACTTTTTTTTCGTGGGTTAGTAATGATGCATAAGAAATTGCACTGTAATTGCCCGTTCTTTTTTTAAAGAAACAAGTACAGAAGTTGCCATAATTATGGGATAATGGTTTGAGAACTTTGCAATAAATGCCATTTGTTTTAACTTTGCGTGTATCAGGGTTTTCCGAATAAATATTGATAATGACATCCATTAAAAAGTTTGGAAAAATGGAAATATGTACCTTATTTTGCGTACGTGAAACTTTAAATACGTGTTCATTTGCATATAGATAAATGTGCAGGGCCACACTAATTTGATGTTTATGAGAGAGAACTGAAACGTATTTAAAGATAAAAGAAGAATAAGCATGTTTCGCAAAATAGAAACCATTTATTATCCAAACAAACGAAATTAACTTTTCTAGAAACAGAAGTGTATTGTCTTACACAAATCGATTACGTATATCATTATTGGTGTAGCCATTGCACGAAGTAAATTTGAAAATTTTGAAACTTTTATTGTATTTCCCCCCACCTCCAATAAAAGAAATAGGGAGGTTTGGGTACTCATTCAAAATCAATTAAAGATTAAATGTCGTGAAAAATGGAAAACTGGTACATTTTTGAGAGAATCATAAGAATATTGTATTTTTACATAATAACGTTACGTTCATGAAATTGTTATTTTTAAGTTTTGGAAAGCCCTCTTTTTGAAGAACTTTTCGGGAAAAAAAATCTATAAATTAAACCAAGATGTCTTTTTATATTTAAATCTAAAACACCGTTTATTAATCTATTTTAAAAGTTAAGAATATTTAAAAGAATATAAAGTATTCTGCCAGTTGCTGTAATTGACGGTTATCTATTACTTAATTTGGCATTATCGTTTAAAATTAGTGTAAATCATTTATCCTGTGAATGTACAGATATTGATATTAATAAAATAAACATTCAATTCATTTTTCTCTATCGTCAGCATTCATAAATAAAATAGTTTCATTAATGAATTTATAATATGTTTTATTAATGGATGAATAGTAAGCTTGTGGTTTTTCTTTTTATTTTAAAATTTGCAAGTTCGTCAAAATGATTTTAAACCATTTTTTTTAATTAAAAATTGCAAATGGTCCAGGTCCTTAATTTTTCATCTATATTATTATCCAACTTGAATATATCTAAGATTTGTATCATTAAAAAAGAATTTGTTTAAAATTTTAAGAGAGTATTGGAAATAAATTCATCTTCTTTCTTGAGAAAAGTATTTCTATAAAAAAAAGAGTAACAAGAAAGGAAAAAAAAAAAAGCTTGAAACCGATCTGTGCGGCCATCTGTTGGCAGAAATTTTTATGGTGATATTTTTTTCCTTCTTTTTTAACCGAATATAAGTTTTCGATGGTTATTGGCTATTATTGTTACATTTGAAATGAGCATCTATCCGCAACATTGTTTTTTTTTTCAAAAACATTTCTTGGGTAGAAGCACTTAAAAAATCTCCGTATTTTAAATATTTTTGTCAAAGAGAAATTTTTTTCACTCTTTTATGTAAAAAGAACATAAATAAATAAATATTCAGATAATAAAAGTTGAGATTCTGTCGATGGTGAACTTATTCTTAACAAAAGTAATTTCTCTTTTCTTACCATTCTTTTTGATAATTTTACGAAAAGAAAGGTATTTTAACTATAAATATTAGTATAAAAACCAATACTGTAGATAATTGTAGCGATAATGTAGCAATCGCCAAAAAAAAAAAAAAAAAAAAGTTCGCTCACATTATCAAGTAATTTTTATGATTAATAATAATTTTCTATATTCTCAGTCTTGAGTTCTCATAATTGTGTCTATTAGAATCGACCACTTAAGATAAATCTTAGTATGAAAGTTAGAGAAATTATAGAAATATTGAGAGCTGTTCATCAAGAGACTAAGCTCAAGTTGTTAAAAGTTGCTGTGCTAATGAACTTATTATAATGTATAGAGAAAAAAAGTCTTCAGATTTAAGCTAAATCTGTTTCCTTTTTAATTTTGAAACAAAGAAACCCTAATATGATCGTCAATTATCCTAGACTGTTTGAAAAATAAAAATAATTATTAAAATAGTCTTAATAATATTTCTGATTGTTTATTGACGCTACACTCTCTACAGCAATATAAAGCTATGGCAGCGGACCTTGTAATTTTAAACTTCTGGGAGTAATGTTAACAAAATTGATAAAATTAGTTATAAATTTAAATAAGAATGATACAATATTCGATAAAGATAATTTATTTACACTGATGGGTAATTAATCCTATTTGAAAATTTAAAAAAAATTAAACAATAGTTAACATTTTTAATTTAAACAAAATTAAACTACTTGTTTTTTTAAAATTAAATTAACAAATCCTAAACTGGCGCAAAACAGTTTCAATTTAATAAATATCGGTGAATAAATTTTATAATTATTTTTAAAAATCTAATCGATTAATTACTAAAAATAATAGCAGAATCAAGATGACTTTAAAGTAAAAATAATAATAATAATAAAACAAGATAAATTACTTTATCAGACATGAGCACTACTTTTTATGATTAATAAGATGGTGGTTAATAATATAACAAATTAAAAAAAATATTTAAAATGTTAATGAATTGTTTATATTTAACATTTCACAATTCCTATTTAAATCAGTAAAGAATTTTCTATAATATTTTATTCATTGCAACAAATTTCATCAATTTTAATAAGAATTAAAAGGAATTTGAATTGTAAATGAATTTCAAAAGGGTGTTAAGATCAATGAAAAAATATCTTTGTTTCATTAATCACAGCCAATTATGTTGTGTGAATAACGTATAGTTAGCCATGTAATTTTTAATACCTTTTAAATAACTAATGTTTGGCTCTAGTTTTTTTCTCACCATATTTATACCGTTAACATATTTTTACTGTTCAATCTATTCAGTGATCCGACTTCTGAAATAGACAAAGCTGAGTGGTCCTTCCAACAGCGCCCTCTGATGAGAAAGGTATGCAACTCTGTGTGTGTGAGCTTGATAAAAATAACTGTATTTTACTAAATCTTTATTTATTACATAAAATTAATTGCTATTCATATAAATTTTAGTAGTTTTTCTTTTATTTTTTTTAAAAAAATAATAATGAAATTTATGTTCCAGTTTTAAATTTTAAAAAATTGTATAATTATTTCAAAGTAACTTTTTTTTATATTTTTGAATGAACACAAATTTCAATATTTTTCATTTAATTGAAGGATATTTAATTTCTTGTTTTCAAATTGTCAAATTTTTCTGCACTTTAAGTTTTAAAATTTATGGTACGATGTTTATTGATTTTTCATTGCTCATCAAATTTTGCAACTATCAAATCTTATTCATACAATACTCTACGCGCATTGTGTAGTAATTTAGCACAATAATTAAAAGGCAGAATAGAAATTCTCAGTTATCATATTTATGCAGATTTTGAAAACATAGCAGTATGCTACTTCTCTTCCCTGTTCTATTTGCTTTTTTAAAAGAACGTTTGTATAATATACATTTTAAACACCTGGATAAATAATATAGAAAATATTTACTCATTCCTTTTATTTAATACTTGTTAGTGTCAAATTGCCTACATTGGATTATCCATAAATAGTCAGAAAGGAGCGTGTTCTAAAAATGGAACACTTTATGGCAACATTTAATGCATAAAATGTATCTTATTCTTTTAACAAAATCTGCATCCCTAAATTCTGACATTTACGTTGAAACGCACATAATGCTACAAAATTCCATATTTTAGATATATATGGCTTTTTATTGCTTTACGGACAATATTCATAAATTATCGGGAAAAATAAAAGCACATTTATTTTTTAACGAACATCACACACCTGCAAGAACATTTGAGATAAATAAATACCTAAACATATGCAGGAAGGAAGCCCGAGCATCGCGTTAGACTGAAAGTTATTATTGCCCAATAAAAACACAAAAGAAATTTTTTAAGACCCAGTTGAATGACTTATAAATCTTTGAGTTCATTTTTTGCCCTTTTTTTTGCAGTAACATTTTACGACAACTGGTGGCAACAACAATGTACGCGTGCCAGGAGGCGTACCTTCCACCCCATTCAAGATGGCCTCCTGCCCCATACACGTCTTTAAGATTTTTTTCGCCTTGCACACGGGGGGAGGAGAAGGAAGTGTATAGAAAACTTAGGGGAAAAAATGAAAGAAAAAAATTGGTAAGTCATTGACCTCTTAGTCAAGGACGTTAATTTTTTTCTAGAATAATCGCTTGTAAATTTTATTCAATTAGACAAAACACGTATACACTTAAAATATTTTATTTTAATTAAAATCATATATTTTTCTCTAATTAAATCTATAACAAAATATACCCCTTGATCTAGATTTTTTTTTATTTCGATACATTGTGTACCATTGCCCTTTCTGTTGTACAGAATTTTATAGTTGCTATTTTAAGGGAAATTGCGTACAAATTTCATTTTATAAAGAGTAAATCTAAGAGAAAGAGAAAAGATAATCTCGTGTTGAACTATTAGGAAAAAGAACTGAAAAAACATGGGGGTGGGGCTACTGGAATGTTTTATAAATAATCATTTACTAAGCAAATAAAAATTGTCCCCTTTTTGAGATGGTAATAAGAATATTATATAATAATTAAATAAATATAAACATAATACATTACCTTAAGAACAAAGAATGGAAAACTTATGGAATCGAAAACCGAGAACAACAAACCAATAAATATTTGAGTATATATATAAAGTTAATTGACTAAACAGGAAAACTATTATGTTTGATAGAGCTGTCGCCAACTAAGGGTGGTGAAGTATTGTTAATCGTGCTTTATGGTTTGCTTGGCTTATGTATATATACGCCAAGAAAATCACACGCGGTTGCAGTTACAGTTATACCATAAATCAGATGGTATTAATTTTACAGAATTCCGAATGAAAATAATTTTCTGTTCTAATTTTTATTAACATATTTAATACATCAAACTTTAAGTAAAATAAGGATTGTAAAATTATAATCATAAATATTATATAAAAAATGTTTTATAAATAAAAACTAAAGAACTATATTTTACAAATATTTAGCTTTATACCATTATCCGAATCATGTACTTTTCTGTTGCATCTTAAATGAAAATAATACACATATTTCCTATCATCATACGCTCTGTTCTTCCAAGTAACACACAAAAAATTTCGGCAAGCCCTCATTTTAAAACAATTTGATTGATTAAAACCATTATAATTTGGATGAAACTTAGAAACCTTTATGTAACAAATTCTGAAAGCCATGACAAACTATTATGCAGTAATATTCATCCGATTATACAATTTAAATTCAACAATGAATATTTATTTATGTTTTTCTATTTGAAAAAATACTTAAAATATTTCCTACACTGATCCCCTAAGTTGCAAAATAGCTGTAGCAGCATGAATAATGATGAAAAGTGCACTTTTAAAACTAAAGTGTTTTTGGGGGTGAAATGTAGAATTAGAAGTGAGAATATTACAAAATAATGGCCGAATATTTTGTATCACATTTAAGTTGTACGAAAGTTCTTTCATAAAATTTCTATAGAAAGATATTTATGTAAAACGCTTACATTTCCATTAGAATATCTTAAGTTTCTTGCTTCAATTATCAAGAACTTATTCAATATAATTTGCATAAGATAAGAGAGAGTGGATAGGTTATAACTTTATAAAGAGAATTATAAAGAAATATAAATATTAAAAAAAAATTTTTTATAAAGGTTATAACTTTACGAAAGAAGTATCTTTCATGATTCATACTCGCATATTCCTTTTCAAAATTTTAATATAATACTTTTCTAAATAATTTACTTAAAAATGTGCTTTAATTGTACAAAGAAGAAACATTTTCTTCCATAAATTTAAATATATCTTGACATTATTGAGAGGAATGGCATTAAAAACTTCTTTTTTTTTTTTTTTTTTACAAATTTTGTCTATTTTCTTTAGACGAAATAATTTATTATTTTCATTGACAAAAATTCTTCAAACAACGAAAGTACGGAAGTACTCTACAAATAAAATAAGTTTTAGAATAAAAATATTGTACAAATGTTAAATATTGTGTTTGATAGGTATCATGCAATGCATTTATTATTTTTTTTATATTTATTGTACTTTATTACGAAGGAACATTTCATCAAGTCAAACTTTATACATACACCTCAACCTATATTTAGACACATTTGGTAAGGAAATGTTGCATATTTAAATAAACTCAAGTAAATGTTGCATATTTAAATAAATTCAGCAAAAAAAAACTAATTTAAAAAAAAATAAAATCATGGAACTTTAAGAATTTGAATTCATTCTGAAAATAAATTTGAAGGCAGTGAAATTATTTACATTTATTCTTTTATAAAAATTGTATTCCTTTGTTGCATGTTACAGATTCTATATTATTTATTCCAGAAGATGAATTGGCATCGATATTGAAAGACGGGGAGGGGGGAGAAGAAAATCCGAGGAGAAAAAGAAAAGCGTCGGCCTGAAAATTTGTATCATTTCACATATGTTTTTAAGTAAGTACTGTTTAATAGTAAATACTTTTTTATTGTTACTTTTACACAAATCTACGTAAAGTTTGTTTATATTTTAATACAAAATAAATGCACAGTAATTAAATGCATACATTCATTACTATTTCAAATTAAATAGACAACGAACTGCATTAAAAATATAAAATAAAATTCATAATTAAGTTAGCATAGAAAAGTTACAATTATGATTGCTAAAATGTTTTTTAATATACGATTTAAATAATTATTAAAGTCATTTATTAGACAAATTTACAGAACATAGACAGAAAACTCTGGATTTCTCAGTTTTAAAATGTGATGTATTTAAATAATTTTTAAATGTAACATTACGATACATGTTTGTTTTGAACTAATAAGACTTTTAGACTAAAGAGTATCATTGCGCATTTAATACAACACAGAAGAAATATTATTTGCAGCGAAAACATATTTTGTTCCATTTCTGAGAGACAGTTGCTCAAAAAATGTCTTAAATTCAAATTATTCTTTTAATTTATTATGAATCTGATACTAATCTAATACTTGCATGAAAAATGCATATATTTCTGCTAACTTTAAGCTAATATAAACAAGCATTTATAATTAAGAGTATTTATTTAAAATCAGATGCATTCAAAAGAACTTCGTATAATTTTGAATTAAAACAATGGATTTTTTTTCAAAGAACAAGGCTTAAATTTTGATTAAAATATTTGTTAGTTAATACTCCAACATATAGTACTTTGTAACACTTGGAATTTTCTACAGCATAATTTGCTATCAAAAATTATTGGACTTCTGTAAGCCGTTTTTGTAATATTTTTTGAAAGAGTATTATCTTTTAACATTCTTATGTACACATTTTTGTATAGTATTTAATCTCTCTCTTACTGAGATCAAAACAAATCAAAACAAATTTAAATGATTACAATAAAAAAAGAAGAAAAGTATTTAATTTTTTCTTAAGGAAAAATACATCTTATCTAAAAATTTGTTACTTCTAAATTTCGAAAAACTGCCCCAAAATAATTTCCACTTTATATTTCTACTACAAAAAGAGTAAGTATTGGAAAATGAATGCGTAAGTATGAAAAATTTCGTTTACTATTATTTTTTTTACAAAAACTATTACAATGATTTTTTAATACATTATAAAATACCTAGAAATTTTTCCTGACAGGTTTACAAAAGTTCTTTAAAAGTGTTTTAATGTCATTTATCAGGATGTGCTTTTTGAGTGGATCAAATTTAGTTTTTGTATGGTTTTTTTTTAAATTGTAGTAGCACATAACTATTTTTTTTTGTATAATACCATTGCATTTATATCTTGAAATAATAATTATTTAAAACTGAATAAAAATACATTTTGTGTAATGATAATTGGTTGCACAACACCAAATACCATTAGACTTCAAATAATAGAGAAATAGTTTAAAAGTGCATTTCTCAAATGCAGTTTTCATCAAAACAATTGAATTACTGTTCGTCTTTTACGCTAAAAATAATTAAAAGAAATTAATTGTATTCCCTTTACAATTAGTTTTGACTATCTGGTTTTTATTTTTAAGTGTTTTATAACTTTGAAGAAATTCAACAAATTAGAAATTTTACTTTGTTACATTTAAAGTTCTTTTTAAAATCTAGAAAAATTCCCAACAAATTAAAGGCAATATCATAGTTTGAAAATAATGAAAAATAGCTAAGTGTAAAATAATTTTTTTTCAATTTCTTATCAAGTGAGTTTGTTTGTTAAAATTATTTAATAAAATAATTATTAGTTTATTACAATTGTTAATAATAGATATGTTTTACCCAATAGTGATCATATTTTAAAAGTTAAATTGCATACAATTAGAAATAAACGGATCAAATCCTTAACGATTAATTTAATACAAGAAACTGAATGATTAGTTTTCTGTTATGCATAAAATCTGCGTAACTTTTTCTATATTTGTTATAAAACTGTGTGGACTAAACTTATTAAAAATTAATACGCTCTCTCTCTAGAAAAAGTGAACTAAAGTAAGCTATTTTTTTAAAAAAAATTGTTTACTTAGACTTAGTTCTTTCTTATATTCATCTCCGACTCTCATTTATATTTATTACAGTTTTCATTCTGATGGAATTTTTTTTTAAATGTTTAATCCACAGCAATTTTTATTATTACAAAAATACATTCGCAAGATAATAAAGTAAGTTAATGTGTTTTGTGAATTTTAACTAATCCAATATGTTTATAAAAGGATTTATAGAAGTATACGTTTCATTTAAAACATCTTTTAAAAAATTTCAATATGTTGCATATTAAACATTTTCACTAAAAATAGAGTACATGGCGAATACTTCAATAACAGTTTCGAAAAAAATTTTAAAGAAAAATAGTTTAGTTTAAAAATAATACAGTTTATCTGTATTCTGTATTTTCTATTGACTTGTTATTAAAGCTCTTTCTGAATGTTTACTAATGATATTTCATTGGTTATTCAGTTCATATGGACTTTTATGTGCTGAAATGATATAAATAGTGAACTTGAATAGACTGTAAACAAGATCATTAATTCTTATTTGGGTAATGGAAACTTTTAAGCAGTAAAAATATAGGAATTCATTCGATAAAGATATGAATACGAGAGTATTTGTTGGAATTTTTTTCTGTTTGTGACGCAATAAGTGATTGAAGTAACTTTGAAGCTTTATGTAGCAAATACAATTACTGGTAACTAAAATTAGATTTATTTATTTTTCTGCTTTATATGATGAATATTTATATGAATTATCATTTAAAGAAAACTTTTTAGAAATGAAAGTATTAAAGTAAGTAGACTTACAATTATAAAATATTGCTGCAATTCTTCCGAGAAAAAATAAAATGTCTTAAAATAACTACAATTGATTGAAAAACATTTGTATAAATAACGTCTTTCAGTGTTTCACTCTTCCGTCTTTCATGAAATGAAAATTTTCTTTGAATAAAGCACATTAGTTAATATTTATTCCAACTACTAAGGAGGTTAATCTTTGAATATATTAACAATAGAGGGAGAGAATAAATTGTTTTTACTCTCTCTTTATATATAAATAGATTTTATGCATAAAAATTAAAAATTTTTTTATAGAAATACTATACATTTAAGCTATTAGTGAAATTAAATATTCATCTCTTTAAGCTTATTAAAATAATTAAACAAATAAAATATATAAATGTACCAAAAATATAAGATTTAAATTCTTTAAAAATTCTTTAAAAGTCCTTAATTGTTTTTAACGACCTCAACTTGTGTGTTATAACGAATACACTTTTGTGCGTCTTGAAGTTAGAATTTTTGTAACTTAGAAATATGTTATAGTAAACATGTTAAGTACTTGTTTATAAAGTATGGCCATTACATCACATATGCATACACACCTAAGCAGAAAACATAATTGAACGTTTTATAATGCTTTTTTTGCTACGGGTAGTAGTATTCATAAGCAATTTTTTCCTGGAAAATTAATTCTATTTGCAATGAATTCTGTTATGAGTACCATAGAAAGTAACGAAGAGTTACTTATTTTGAACAACGAAGGAGATACGTAATATTTAAATGTTAAAACATGGAAATAGCAATAAAAATGAAATTTTTTTTAAAAAAAAAATTAAGAAGTTGCTTACTATTACCATAATTCAGCAAATATAAGCTAAAATTTCAGTTTTATGTTGCAGCATTTAAAAATTATACATTAATGTAATTAAAGACATTAAAGAATTTCAGTGTTGCATTTAAGAGATCTGTACGATACAAGCAGCATGAAGTCGCAGCTAATTAAAAGAATACATTGCATAAACTATAGAATTTTTTACTTAGTTTTCCAAAAATAAATGCACAATTGTATTTAACGTATTTTAATTTGAAATCATTTTATGTACTTAAATATTTTTAATAATGGAGTAAACAACATTCTTTTAAAACTAAACATAACTTAAAAAAGAAAATTAATTTGTTCAAAGATATGTATTAGAATAAGAAAATAGATAATAATGCAACTTTAACATATTTCTAACAGATTTGAATAGATTTTTTTGAATTACATTTCTCAAAAACATGCAGCATAATAAGAATCAATGTGTTCAAAAACATGTTGAAGAAGCAAACAGATAAAAAGATGTACCTTTAATACTTACGAATAATTTTTTTGGAAAGAACTAAATAAAAATATTTTCTAAACCTAAAATATGCCTACATTTTGTTTAAAAGCTGTACAGTATCATGGGTGAAGATTATATTGAAATGTTAAATAAACGTTTAGTGTTCTTGAATTAAGTAAAAATACAGAAATTTTAAATATTTAACGCAACAATTATTTTTTTAAAAAATTGGCTGCAAAGCATCATACAACACAAAACACATTTTCATATTGAAAGCTACTGTGTTACTGAAATAAGGTAAATCCTCATAAGTATCATGTTAAATTTTAATTGTCTATTTTGTCAAGCCCCTCAGTTGTCCTATATGAGCCTGAATCTATATAATTACAGTAGAGTCGTGAAAACTCGGCCTATAGTTGACCGAAGGGTGGCCAAGTTTGTGAAAATGCCGCCTCATCGAAAGTGGGATTAAAAAAGAATAAGTACATGTTTCCTCGGAAAATGTTGTATGTATTATTTGCTGCAGAATGCAAAAAGAAATAAACTGCCCAAATACCTTAAACATAGGAAAAATACGTACTTTATGAAGACATAGAGCTTTTACAACATGAAAATGAAAATTAATGAATACATAGTTTACAGTAATTTACCTGATCAAACATACCTCGGAAAAATACTTTATGAAGCTGTCTATAATTAAAATTAAGTAGCTGACTTTGAAACACCGTTTACATTTTTTAAAGAAGCGAATAATATCCTATTGTGTTCTGGGCTGCACTCTGCGTTTTGTGTTTTTTCGACCTGCAAAGGTGTAGCCGGGTTATCCGGACTGTCAGGTTATCGAGTGCCGAGTTTTCGGGATTCTACTGTATTCTTAAAAATTTTTATGTAATATATGTGAAGTAAGTGTGCATAAATATTTACAATAAAAGGCAATAAATAATTTGAATGTTGACTAACACCTCAAGGTCAAAGTAATTAAATCACCAGGGAAAATGTATCGATACTTTCCCGTTAAAATAAGCCGTAAAAAAAAGTTCGCATCCAAACGAATCTGAAAACGTATAATAACGTCTCCAATTTCGTAAAAAAGGAATAAATGTATCTCTTGTATTGTCGCCCATCATCACACACAATATGCAAAACGTGAAGTAGATATAAAATTTCTCCCAGAATAACTACAATGTACAGAGCGTGAATAAAGGCGTTTTTCGATGTAGCTGTCAAAATGTCTCTTATTTTGGTTTCCTTTTTGAAAGAAGAGGACGAAGTTCAAGTTGCGATGTAACTCTGCATAAAGTAGAAACATATGACAGAGCACTTTGTAGTAGCTGTAGCCAAGAATTCGGATACACGTTGGCCACAAATATGCGCTGAATGCTCTGCTGAAAAAGTACCACTTCAGAGCACCGCCAACTGCAGGCCTTTTTAACAGCCGTAAAAATTTATGCGGACAGATATTGCTGTACGAGACATACACTTCGCGATGGGAGGGAAGACTTCTTTTTTAAAGGGAACGGAATAAGAAGGAATAATTTCCGTTTATACTTTTTAACGACATAGTGTGACAACTCGTAGAACTTGACAATTTTTTTAAAGAAGTGTAACGAAGTTTCAAGTTCCTTTAATTGTATGTCAAGGTATCACTTTTATAAAGTTATACTGTTATGTCCTAAAAATGTGTTAGAAAACAAAATTTAAATAAAACTTATGTAAATACAAATTGGATTGAAAATCCAATGCGTTTAAATGACAAACAAGTAATGAATCAAAGAAAAAAAAAAAAAAAATTCCTACTTAGGTAAGTTCTTTTTATTATATAGTTACAACAAATATAAATATGTTTATACTTATGACAGAATCACAATATTAAATGTATCAAAGAAAAAAAAATTAAGTCAATTCCTACTTAGGTCAACATGGAAATTTTTTATTTTAGTTACTTTTCATTATATAGTTACAACAAATATAAATATTTTTATACTTATGACAGAATCACAATATTAAGTGACAAAATAGAAAGAGATTTTCCTTGTAATTTTCTATTTTACTTTCTATATAGGGTGTTGGACTATTTTTTTTAACTATTCATTCATTAATTAAATTTAATTATTCTAATAAAATATTATAGAAAAAAGAAATCCCACTGTCAGAAATTAGGCCATCTCAGGTGTTATTCGAACCCGCGACCTTTGGATTAGAAGTATAACGTGTGCTATCCATTGCGCTACAGGGACGCGACGAACAATTTTTTTTTTCTATATATACTGTTGGACTATTATTTTTGTTTGTTATTATTTATTCATTTTTAAATTTAATTAATGAATTAGTATTTGAAAAAAATGTTTTAAAATCCAGTGTCATCCACCATAAGTTTTAAAAAATATATTTGAACTTGAATGGATGAATAGAAAGTATTTTATTAACGACTGAAAATCTGAACTATACATGTGGAGAGAGTGAACTAATAATAGGAATTGAAAAAAGTTTGACAGTTCAAAGAATTTGGGATTTTATTTTATAAGCATGACTAATTAAATTTCTTACACGCTTAAGTGATGCAGAATCAAGGTAAAACTTTTATTAAGTTATCCAATTATGTTAAAAACTTGAATTTTGCAGAAAATATAGAATTTTTATTTATTATTTGAAATCTTGGCATTCTTAAACCATTTATCTTTAAGCTAAGAAACATAAAAATGCATTTATAAGAGTTTTAACTGGAGACGATTTCAAAAATAAGTAAATAACCGGAAGTTGAAATCTTTTTCATAAATACTATTTTTTTCCTTCTAATTTTAAAAATATTTACTGCCCGAGTTAAAAAAATGGGAGAACAGATTATGAAACAAAGATACTTTATGAAAAATCTGGCTTACTTGATACATATATTTTTGTTTCCTATGTAATTTTTATCTTTACGTCCATTTTCTGAAAAACTTTATTTTTAGAGAAATTACAATTTTTAAAAGACAATAACTCACACACAAAAGAATTTTCGTATATTTGTATGAATATTAGTAGAAGTGTTTTTATACTGTTCTTAAAAGGTATGAACTAGAATTTTTAAAATATATAAATTAGAAGTAGATTTATTCAAATTTTAATGTATCACAGTTGAGAAATGTTAATAGGAATACTTGGTAATTATTTCGAGTGATTGTAACTCTAAAATGAATGTGAATTCTTCAAAGATACTAGTTTAGGTTCTGTAGAGAAATCTTAGCTACATAAGGGAATAATAACAGTATTAGCCCTAAAAGAAGAATATGTTAGAAATATTTTTTCTTCAATTTTTTTTGCCAAAAAATTGTATTTAAAAAAATTACAGCAAAAATATTTTCAAAAATTTTTATACATGTGTTCTAATTCAGATGACGTCAAATATCAAGAGAAAAAAATTCATTTATGTGCTGTTTCAAAACCACAATTTCGAACGTAGTCAACTTCCTTGAATAATATTATGTTCTAAAAATATATCGAGAACGACATGTAACTAAAACACACACACATGTGAGTATATAAACACTCAATAAAGTACGGACATTTTGCCATTTTAGACTGACAATGCGTTTTATGGTAAAATATTTTTCATTGTAGATAAATGTTTTTAGAAGAGATAAATAGATATTTTTAAAATCATGTGGAAAAACCAAAAAGGAACTCTAGCATGAAACATAGGAAAAACAGCAACAAAAATAGAACATAAATAGTTATGTAACATAATAATGTTGTTTACATTACATTCATGCATTTCATATTTATATCTTTTGCAGCTAGAATAAAATCAAGGTAATTTTTAATTTTAGAGTCTAAGTATCTGTTTATTTTTTGTTATGTAGATTCCATAAGTGTTCCAATTACTTGCGTAATTTGTGTTTTGATGTTCAGTATTTGCGCAATTCATGCTTCGTGTTAGTCGTAAGGAGATAAAAATATTTGTTTGTAGAACGCTCACGAGCATTTTATTTCAAGCATTATCTGATGTACCAAATGATTAATTATTTTTATTTTTAAAATGTGTTATAGGAACTTTTGACAACCCTTTTCGTTCTATGGCAAAGGGAAATGTAAATTTATTTCATAATTAAACTAAGAAAAATCTAATATCTTAGCTCATTTAGAGGTCTTTATTTCTCGTACACGTGACAGTTTTTTAAAAGGTAAATTATTGTACCGTCCTCTAAATACGTACTAATATGATAAATATACTTATTAAATGACTAGATTAATATCTATTCTTATTCTGTACTAAAATACATATACAGATATAGCTTTTTTCAAAATTTGAGATCCGATTCAAGTGTTTCTCTTCTACAAGCTTTTTTCAATTTTCAATTTTATTAATATCTCTATTTTATGAAAAAGGAGTATACAACCTCGATTTATAGCTTAGTTACTATTATGAACTACAAGATTAAATTTCAAAATAAATGAATAAAAGCAAAAACATATCTGAATTGGATTTTTAAATAAATTGAATATAATTTAAAAAAAAAAAAAACTTTTATGCCTTTTTTTCTATTTGAATGCGAATTATTTGCTTCATATATATTTCATTTGAATTTGAAAAGATAATACTTATTTATCCTTTAAAACATTAACTACGACTTCCTGTAACTAAAATAAAAATGCATATTATACTGAATTTAATAAACTATTTTCATAAATGTGTTACTTAAAAACATTATTAATACAAGGCCTATCCATATGCGATTTTAGTAATTCTGTTCAAATGGAATCTAAAAATAAATATGATTAAATTAATAAATAAATGAGAAGATATTCAAAAGACGGTGCATCATGCAGATTGCGTTCCCAAGCTAGAGGAGTGCAACCCACTTAAAAGTTACAATATAAAAATGTATCTCAATTTAATTTTTTTCGTAAGAAACAACAGCGTTTGTATTTTTAAATTCTTTTATATTACTAAACATGAAAGTAACCAAATAGCTGAGAGAATATGATGTACTCAAATATTTTTATTTAAACTTAATTTTACAAAAATGCAACTAAAACTCAAATGTCAAAAATATATAACTCAAAAATTTAATTATGAAAATTACATTTGGGAATACAATCTCAGCAACTGCACACAAAGTTCAGCTGATAAGTAAAAATTTGAAATACATTAAAAATACATATTTGCAAATTTTAGGGGGAAAATAGCAAAATAAATATTTTGTTGAACTGGATATTTTAGAAATATTCTCCCCTAAATAAATTGTATGTCGACTTGAGATAAAATAAATAACTTAAGACATAAGTTGCAGTATTGGCATTCAAAACTATATGGCTCAAATAAATATTTTGTTCTATTTAAATATGAACAAAAATGAAATATATGCTAAAAAAATTGATAATAATTCTTCACTCAGTAATTTTTTAAAAAAGTTACCCCAGTGCTGAATTTAAACATATTAATTATTTTTGTCAACTTCTTTACTATATAAACTGATTTTATATTGAATTCTCAGAATATTACTTTAGCAATTCATTTCTCACAGATATTTCGCATATCCAATGACTGTTCCTCGAAGTACATTATGAAATATATAAAAAAGTAAATTAATCGAATTTAGAACAGAATTCTTGTTTTTATAGATAGCGGTAATATCGTGGAAAAAAATATCCCCAGGGAGAAAAAGCTAGTTAGTTTCTATATTAATGTCGAAATAATAGTTTTTTTTAGTTTTGGTACTCCTCACATTTTTATTTTAAAAGGGCTTTAAATTTAGCCGAAGATAGAACAAAATTTACTTGTCGAAAGAGGAATGGATCTATATATATCAGCAAGTGTTCGTTACATGATAAAATTATCGAATAATTAATGTATATAATTCTGAATGGTCTTGTAATTAGTTAATCTTTTGAAGCATTTATCTGAAATAATGCTCTAAAATTTTGCTTGATATCCCAGAGCAAAGAAAATATGTTAAACACCGATAGTCAAAAGATTTTTGAACAATTTTAAATTTGATTCTTTAAATAATTGAAACGTCAGTTTTAAAAAAAGATATTAACTCAAATATTGGGACTAATTAAATTTCAAACATAAAGTAATTAGATAAAATAAAGTATTTTTTTAAATAGATATACCTAGGGCTGAATTTTTTTTATTCCGTCATGAAGATATTAGGGTATATATTTCAAATGATTATTCAGAAATTATTATGATTTTCATAAAAAAAATTATGAACATTTGTTTGCATCAATTATCAGCGTGTTCTATTATTTTTAAAATTCGCATTAAATTTTTTTGGAATTAATTGCATTTAAATTTGTTTACAGAAAATCAACAAATAGATTAGTCCAACACCTGTGAAATCATTCAGATATCTAAGAAAATGCATACAAAGTGTTAAGATTTTAGAATTTAAATAAAATGTTTTTAAGAGATTATAATTTGAAATTTTGTTTTATTTAAAATTCCTGACGGCAGCTTTTAATATTTTACTCACATTTTTTTACGAAAAAGACCCTTTGAAACAAATATATTTTGACCCCTCACATAAAAACTTTATTTTCAATAAGCACTCAGAATTTATAAACTTACTTTTACAATTGTGATGAATGTTTTTGATGAACTATTTTAATGGTCATAAATTGAAAGATTTCTCAATGCAGAAGACAAAAACTGTAATAAAAAAACTTTTCTATATGAATGATAATTAGGGTACATATTTCGAACTTTATTATTTTATTTTATTTTACTAATTAGAAAAAAAATTCCGGCCGAAAAAAGCTATTTATAGAACAATTTTTTTAAAGATATGTGTTAAGTTTAAATGCATACAAGTTCAATGACAAAAAAAACATATTAGCCTATTGAAAGTTAATTAAAAATAGAAACGAATTTATGCTATAAAAGAATATGAAATATTTACTTAAATCCTTGGGATTCTAATTAAAAACAGCTTTTTTTAAGGAAGTTATTTCAATTGCACCAGAATAAAATTTTGAAATATAAATACTAACGAGAAAATTTTGTTTTGCATGTTTGTAGCTTGAACATCAGAGCTCATTTAAATGTAATGCATTCTTTTCAAAGTTTCGGAAGAAAAACCGTTGGAATCAATTGGATTTCAACAAAAATTTGAAAAGGAAAATATTAAAAAACCATATTCTTCTGCACGTGAAAGCAAGTTTTTCTAAAATATATTAAATTGCATAATAAATTGAAATACCCAGATTGATCCAAATAAAACATTTTTAGTAATACTAAAAAAAAAATCCTACATATATAGTAGGCTTTCCATATGGTAGAATTCCTATAAGTCATACAAGAGGAAAAAGATCCCTTTAAAAAGAAATAAAATAACACAAATATGACCAAATTGATTGAATATTTTGGTTAAGTTTTTCCCTATCCTTTCATAGTCATCCCCCAGAAGCAACTGCGGAAAAATTATTTCCCTTTTCCCCAACAAATTCCCCTGAAAACAAATACGTATAATAAGAAACGCAAATCCAACCTAAGGACATATGCAATATTATTGAAGAATGATATTTCTACGTATTGTAATAGGTTATTGATATCGTCTCTGAAATTGGCTAAATCCGCCTGGAGCCATAGATAACGCATAACAGGTGCTCGTCCAGTTGAAAAACATACGTTCTTATTAATGCTTAGCGGGGAAGAATTTAATCATCCTTACAAGGAAATAGGATATTTCCGGCTCTTCTTCAAGTTTCCTTCTGTTCTACCCTTCTTCATATATGAAGTAATGCGGTGTGTACCAGCGCAAAACCGACCTTGCGCTTATTTATATATACAGTAGGCTTTCCGACGATATACATTCCGTTGTTCTAAAATTTCTTTTCCTCTTTTTTTTGTATTAAAGAATGCATCAGATAATAAGTTCGGGTATCATTTCCTTTTTACGATGAAAAAGTGGAATGAAATTCATGTATGAATTGCTTGTTTCATTTATTTTTTATTCGAAAAGAAAATTGCTGGGTTTTTGAAGTAAATGGGAGAAACTTGCTCTTTGAAATGAAAATGGAAACGAGAGTTTAATACTAGGAAAAAAATTACATGAATAGTAATATAATTTTTTTTTATCTATAGAGAAGTATTTTCTAAAGAAAATATATTTATTTTTACTGTTGATTTCCTTAAACACGAGGCGAAAAGTAATATGTAATAACATTTTTTTTTTTATTTTATGCTGTAAAAAGATATTTTCACTTATATTGAACGTATAAACCTCTCTAAACAGGCACATATAGGTGAATAATACTAATAATTTCAATAAAACTGAGGGTAATCAATTTTTTTTCAGAAACATTTTAATATAATATCTTAGGAACATATGAATGAATTAAATGACAGCGATTTAAAACAATGCATAAATTTTGATAGACAAATTATGATTAAATATAAGAGAAAATATAATAGAAATTACTGGAACTACACTTTAAAGTGAAAATTATAAATTACGTACGTAATAAAATTAAACTAAAGTACTTGGATTTTTTTCCAGTAATCGTTGTTTTGAATACGAATTTTATTTAGCCACTTAATTTTTTACAGAAATTAATTGATTAGAGGAGACAGCGAAAAAAATGCAATTTGATAGTTATGTTCTGAAGGATAAAATTTTTGATTCTTTTTTTTAAAGGAAAATTGTAATATTTTGATCATATATGAAGAGCTGGGGCAAAGTAATAAATTTGTTGCATTGCGAAATTTAAGATGACAGTTTGAATTGTAATTTTTATCTTTTATTTCAAAGATCTAAATATTTGTGGATAACTTCTTACATTTCTTTGAAACAGTAGAAGCAGAAATTTCTAAATTTTTATTCTAAAGTATCACATTAATGTAAAAACAAGAGATTAACTAAAAGAAATAAAGAGGAAATCTTAAGAAAAGAATTATGGTTATGCTACATACATAAAAATATTTAACCATATAGAAAATATAGAAATATAAATGGATTAATGTATTTCAAATTCAACAACGTGTGTATTACTATACTAACTATTAATTTTCAGCAAACAAAAGGCAAAAATTTAAATATTTTGTTTATTATATATACACTGATAGGCAGAAAAAAATACAACGTATAATTATCGAGTTTGTCGTAAACCAAATACAAAAGCATATTTTTACAAAGAAGCAAATGTACTTAGGAGTATAACGTTACATTTAGAGCAAAAGAAGTATATAATTATTTTGTATTTTACCTTAATAATTTGATATTTTTATAATTAAGCAAAAACATTTGTATCATTTGTCCTTGAAAACTTTAAAAACTATGACTGATCCATTTAACTATTTCATATATATGTAAAAACAATTTTTTAAAAAGAGTGGAACATATTATACAAGAGAAATAGGAAAGGAAAATGTCATTTTTTCCCCTTAACAAGTAACAAAATTAAAAATAATGTTACTTTATCTTATTTCTATGAAATATATTTTAAATATATTTGAATAAAAGTAATAAAATTCAAATTATAATTATTATTGTTCCAAACAAATTTACTCATTAACGAGGTTAAAATTCGTTTGAATATGAAAATATATGTATACAAACTCCTTGTAAAAAAGAAAGTTCAAAAACAGATATATTTTTTGTAAACAAACATAAGATGTATTGCAATGAATATTTGTAGAGCTTCCTAGCAATGGAAATTAATTTTTATTTTTTCTAGCAATTAGGAAATTCAAATTAAATGCTTTGTTACATGGATAACATGGATTTGTAAATAAGAATTTTGATAAAATCTTCTAATAATGTATCAAACAAAATCTTTTCTTAGTAAGAATTTAAATGCAAAAGTTAATAAATTCTGAATAAAATATTGTATCATCAAATGGATTTTAATAACAGAGTAAAAATTCTCCTTTTGATTTTGTCGAGTTTTTTCATCTCAATAGGAATATATTACTTGAAACTATTAAAAATTTTAGTTTTAGTTCGTACTTCATAAAATTATTAGACAGATCTGATGGTAATTTTTGATAGCTTATTTTTGATGTTTTTTTCCATTTAATTGTTAATTTTTGGTGGTTTAAAAAGGAAATAAAATAAATTTGTGAGATTCATAGGAAAATATCTCATTCTTTATTTAGTCTAAAATTTCTCCTTTTATTAAAACGAAAAGAAAAATTCAATCATTGGAAAAGATGTTAACGTCTTAAATGTACCGAAATTAAGCACAGAAAAAGTTGTTTATGGGGTTTCAATAAAAGAATCAATATTTTCTTCATTTTAGAAAGAGAAAATTGTATATATTTTTTTCTATTTCATTGTTTACTTGGAATAGTACTTTTTCATTCAACTTTTTTCTCCAACTTTAAAAATTTCTTTAACACATTTTCTCAATAAAGTTTACTATGTTTCAAAATTTCTAAGCTAAGAAAAATATCTAAACATACTTGAATCTGATAAACTTAATTTAAGAAAAGAAATTTCTTTTTAAAATTTCATATCAATTCCGTAAAGCTAAAAAGAAAAGTTTATTAATGAAATATTGGTTTTTTGAGTTACAATGTGCGTTTTTTCCATGTACGAATTTATTTCAAAAATTTGTATAGAAACTTTTTCTTTAAAGGAACACAAATTTCAAATGGAACATTATTAATAATTTTTCGGAGATAGTACTAAATGTTGTGATAGTAAACCAATTGTAAAAGACAAGAAAAATATACATATTTTATTTATTAAGTAGTAACTATTTATAGGAAATAGTTTCGTATATGAATTTAAAATATTCAAAACAAATTATAATATATTAAAAATTTTCAGAAACCAAATGCAAATATTTGATATGCATGTAAAACAAACGATATTTATTTAGATCTTTATGAATTTTGAAACTGCCTCTGAATTAAATATTGCATTATTTAAAAATAATTACAATGAAAATAGACTTCTTAATCTAATAATTAAAAATCAAGGGAAGATAATATCGTTAAGGTAGCTTGCAATTACAAAAAAAGTTGCATTGTAAATTGCAATACAAATTGAAATACAATTGCAGTACAATTCAAATTATCAATATAATTTTATTGTATTATTTAAGCAAAGTACCTTTTTCATACATGTATCATTTTCACGTTTTTAGAATTAGTGTTAATAATTATTTCACTTTCCTTAAAAATTTTGCTTAAAAATCAAATTATTTCCAATAAACTACAAATCGTAAAATGTTCATGATTAATTAATTAATAATAGCTATTGATACTAATGATGACCAACTTATATTGCATACTTTGATTCCTAAAAAAATTACTAATTAAAAAATATTTTAAGCAAATTATAAAGTGTGTGTTTTACTTAACTTTTAAACTTTTCGGGGGTGATGATTGTTTGTACTACAGTTTCACATTCTATATCATTAATAATTTTTAGAAATACCTTAAATCAGTCGTAAAATGTTGATTTTACTGAAAAGTATACTGTTTTAATTTCTTGGTGGTTATTTTTGTGTATTTTGACATGATACGATAAAAAATTTTTAGAATTATTTTACCTATCATTATAATTAATATTTAATTAAAGCACTGAAATGTATCTAAAAAGTAGATTTCTAATAACACTTCCTAAATTTGTGGCTTAAAAATAATTTAAAATAAAATTCATTTGTCCTGTAATAAGTTTCATATACTAATGTTTTATTTTTTAAAATTCTATTATTTTTTTATAAAAAAAACTAGGATTAAAAATAGGGATAAATTCTTTTAAAAATTGTACTTTAATTTTGCAAAATAATCTGTTTTAGACTTAAATTTTTCTGTCTTATTTTGAAATATCAAGAATAACAATATTGTACAAAAACATTAAGAAATACTATTGAAAATACTCTATTAAAAAATAACATTTTCGTTTGGTTGATTCCAGAATAAATTCTGCGTCTTAATGTCATATTAAATATTCATGATTTTAAGATTAATGTAGAAGCCTGAAAAGAAAAACAAATTTATTTAAGCTATAATTATCAGGTAGTAGAAAAAGTTTAGCAGTTCTAGCATCCATTCTATCATCTTCAACCATAGCATCAAAGTTTCTCTTTGACGTTCTATCATAAACTTTAAAAGATAAACATAGATACATATTTCAAGGACTCCTTTTCATGAGAGAGCGAGAGGAAGAAAGCAAAAGAGTTTCAAAAGGTGACTTTTTCATTTCCGTGTCGCGGAAGCTAACCCTGACACGGTATTCGAAGAGGCGGCACCTTAGAAAGCAGAGCGCCGATACCCTCGAAGGTCGAGGCCGCGTGAGAAAGCGGGGGTCTTGGAGGTGTTTCCACCTGTTAGGCTTAAGAAGAGGGTCGGGATCAAAAGAAAAAACACTTGTCCTTCCTGTCTTGCCTCCCGGAACTTAGCACTTCCTGCCTTTTTTTTGTATGTGTGGTTTCCTGGTACTACATTGGGGTGGTAAACACTCGTAACGGGACTCCCACGGAATGTAGAACAGTTGCGAGACTTTTGCGAAAATAGAACAGGATTTACTAATACTGCTCTATATATGTGTGATTTATACAGATTATAGATGTCTTAATTCGTTTTGATCTTAAGAAAAAATTGAACAATGGATAATGATTATTAAATTGGTTGTTTTTAATAGACTTGAAACATCAATATTTTGTTCGATTAAATTGCTATGTTACTTGCTGTGCGTTTATTTATAAATTCGTATTTTTCATGTATTCGAAATATAACAGCGTATTACACTAAATATAACACATTCTAAATGTGGTATGGTTTCAGAAAATACATTACTGATACAAAAACAGAGAGAGCAAAAGGTACATTAACATTTCAGTATAATCCTACTGAAGCTTATGTCCTTCTGTCATTTATTACTATCAATGGAAATCAGGATTTGAAAATTACTAAAAAATCCAACATTGCTTTATAAATGCGTTCCTTCAGTTAAATTACGAAATATAAACAACGGTTGGTTACATGAGTTATTGTAAGCAAATGAGACATATAGTTGAATATAATAATATCTAAATTGTGATATAAAAGTATCTGTACAAAGCAAGTTATATTATTTTCGTGTAATAATACAGCAGTAATAATATCATGTAGAATGTATACTTCCAGATACGTTTTGGGTTTATTCAGTGTGGCACAACTTTTGTGAATTTTTAAAGAAAAAATTTTATTGTTTCCTTAATAAAATGTAAATTTCCTTTTTAACAATGGTGGAAAAATTAGAATGTTTGTTAAAAGGCTTCTCACACATACAAATTTGATTCTATTGTAATGCATCAATTATATATTGTCAATAATAATACAAGTTAAAATTTCAGTCATTTCAGTCTTTGTTGTTTATAGTTTTTAATTGATAATATTATTTTATTTTAGGAAAAATAAATACATCATTGTGATGCAATATTTTCAATGCATAAAACTGAATTTTTGCTTATTTTCGTGAGATAAGATTCTAGCAATGCAAGAAATGGAATATTTCTTTTCAAAAATGGAGAAGTTTTACTAAAATATTTAAAATTTAGCAGTTTATATAAACTTTTAGGAAAAAGCTAAAGAGGTATGAAATTTTTTTTCCTAGGGGAAAAATAAATATAATCTAACAACTCAATATCAACAAACTAAAATGAGACCGAGAAGTAAACAGTATCAAATAATGGTTATAATGTATAAAAATGTCTAAATGTTACTAGATTTTCAAAAAGTTTTCAAAAGTTTACATTCAAAATTTATTTTACTTATTTCAAATGAGGCATCTGATTTGAAGATATTTGTCATAATCTATTACTGTTGTATGCATCAGATTTTTACCCTGAAAAGGTTTTTAAAACCACATTTTTGAATATAGAACGTAATTTAAAAAATATTTTCATTCAAAATTTTATATCTTCAAATTTTATTCATATCAGTTAATTCTCCATGAAAAAAAGGGCACTAAAAAACTAAATGAGCAAAATACAAATATTTTTGACTAAGAAGACAATATTAATGAATAAAAATATAATATTTACCAAAATTCAGATTTCTTTTTAGATTTAGTTCACATTTTTCTGCAAAAAATATTTTATTCATTAGAAAATATTTTGCCACACAATTTTATCTAAAATTACTGTTGACGAAATGCAAGATTAAACATGTAATTACATTTTAACTGGAACATACTTAAAAAACTTATTTTTTAGTAGGAAAATGAGTGTTTTTTTTAATTGTACTTTTTTGGCAGTTATTTCAGCAGAAAAGCATCAGCACTGAACAATTTCATAACATTTGAAAACGTTAATATTTTACCTAAAAATTCATACTTGTTTAATGTATGCATTTTTTCATTGAGATTCTGCGAAATGTTTAATGAAGAAAAACTATCTTAAAATGAATTAAGTACCTACAAATTGACTATACTATTCAACAAGATTTAAATTCTTTAGAAGGCAAAAATTATAGAACATAAATAGAGCAGATATACCTTTCCTTAAGTCAAATTATGTTTCAAGATTGGCTAATTTTTTCTTTCTAAATGATATATCTCTATGTAGGTACTTGTTGATCTTTAATTTATGTATATTTAATGACTTCTAATTAAGAAAATCACGGGGGAAAATCTGCATTTAGTAAATAACTTACTATTTGAATACTTCCGAATGCATTATTTTAAAATTATATAATATCTTTTTGGTTCTTTGAAATATTGTACTGAACTTGTTCAATTATACGTACATACATACGTATTCATTTATATATATATATATATATATATATATATATATATATATATATTGTTTTCTATATAAGTAACTTTTACTATAAGTAATATTTATTACTTCTTAACTTTAAATTAAAAATGTGTGCCTGCTATAAATTTTATGTATAGAAGCATTTTTCAATTGTATTAAATTTTGTGTACTACATTTTTCTTTGCTTTAAATATTTTAAACTTTTTTTTTGTCGTAATTCAAAATTTTACTCTCCCTTTTAATTACAAACGCTTTTCAAATTTATTTTAGATAAATACGTTCTATAGTTTAATTTTTAAAATTCTTTAAGTAAAAGGAAATCAGCTTTGCATTTTAAGGAATAAAGTTTTTTAGAAAGAAATTATTACAGTTTTGAAAATATTAAAAAGTATATTTAAACTACTTTTAAGTTGTTACATATTGTTCAAGCAGAGGGAGAGATTTTAGATTTTCTGAAATATTTTAACCTATAAAAAATTTAGAGCCAAAACCTACTTTTATTTTAAATGTTACAGAAGCAGTGAAACATAATTAATATTCATGACAAATATTGTCATTTTTATTAAATCTGTGGATATTTTATAGTTTCGTTGTTATTTCATCAGTTTGTAATCGTTTTTTATTTACTTATGTTATAATTTTTCTTTAAAAAAATTAATTTATATTGAACTGGAGAAAATAGAGCAGAATGTTTTATTTCCGCTTCTGAGAACAATACAAAAAGCATATTCTTACTGCTAACAGCAATATTGCTACGAAAAAAAGGTCACAAAACCAAACTTAAAATTACTTTGAACCTTTATTTATTTCTAGTATTTATTGAATTGGGATTCTAAAATTAGTTACAACTACAAAAAGCAGGAAGCAACTTCAATAGATGTGAAAAATTTAAAAACAAATAATACTAATTAAAAAAATGTAAAGCTTCACCATCTGGATAGTGCACAATAAAATATCTTTTAGTTATATACAAAGAATATATTTATAAATTCTCTTAAAGAAATTCAAAATATCCTTTTATTTAGAAAAAAGAGCAAGATTTAAATGATTTTTATAAGAAAACCGGCGAATGATTAAATAAATAAGTGATTTTTCTTAGAAATAAGAAATTTGTTAGTATACTCTTACTGAATATTATATCATTAGATTCTAATGATAATTTTTTAAAAAACTTTTTACAAAATTTTTGATCTGGGGATGAATGTTAAGTAAATATCGTACCATGAACAGATCCTAATTGAAGATGTACGAGGTTGTCAACAAGAAACAATTTCGTATATTTTTATTTTTAGTTTCTTCAGACATCTTAAATTTTTAGAAAATCAAAATTAGTATGTGAATAGGATATTTTGTATCGGAATTTTTACATAGTATTTTTCTGTAGTACATACTCTTATTTAATAGCATGGACTAAAATTTAATCTGTATTTTTTGATTATAAACTTGAGTTCTAGGAATCGTGATGCACTTTTAGAAAACTTTAAAGTTACTTGAAAAAAAATAAAGATTTAAAATAAATTTTTTATAGTGTCTCATTCCGTAAATCATTCAAACTTAATTGATGAGTTGAATATTAAAGATCTTCTTTCATAAGAAATATCTATGCGTAACAATACTAGCGATAAATAACAATAGTTCTTAATGCCCTTAAGTTTGTATTCTTATGAAGTTTTTTGTTTTTTCATTTCATTTTAATAATTGTATATAGTTATCAGAAATATATTTGTTGTAAGCTGTATACGAAAAAAATGATGGTTGTAGCAACTTACTCACACTTACTTTTTTGATCTTTTCCTTAATATTAGTCAGTCATTACTTCATTCTTTCGTTATGAAAATTTAAGATATTTGTATTTTCAATTATCTGCTAAACATTCAGGGCAACAGTTGCAGTACTAGAAGAGATCAGGAATTGAATATGAAAGCATGAAGATATTACTATGTGTAAAATAATCTTTTTAGATATAAGGAAATGGTTTTTAAAACAGCATCACACGCACGTATTATTTATCCAGCGGGGATGACATTACTATCTCTACTTTCTTCACAGAATAGTTATTATACTTTTAGAATACTTTTCACTGAATTTTACTGTCTAAATAATGTTCCAATTAAGCTTTATTATTAATATCTTGTAACAAAATAATCATAGCAGGTATAGTAAGAAAAATATATTGTAGAGTTGGATTTAACTGTTAATCTGTTGCATCTACATAAGGAATTTATATTAAAGCTTTCTATTCTTTTTGAAGTTTCGAGAAAGCGTTTTAGATTATGACAACTATTTCTTCATATTTTACGATACTTTAATCTTATTTCTGATACACATGTTTCTTCGACAGTTTTTGTATTTATTTACCTTTTACTGTCATTTATTTTCTGTTTAAATAATTATCAAATCTGACTATAAAGTGTATCTTCGTTTTAAAAAAATATATTGCAACGAAGGGATTAAGTAATTCCCAAATACAAAATAAAGGATTCTGGATAAAGTATTTTACAACAACAAAAATTTATTTTGAGTTGATTCAACAATAGACATGAACATTGTATATTTATGAAATAAGTGTTACAAAATGTATTTAAAATTACTTGTACTGGTCTTTTCTACATATACTACACCTTTTTAAAAGTAAAATACAATGCAATAATTATAAAGCCCTTATTATTATAAAGACTTACTGATGTTAGTAAGAATTGAAAGCATATATCGATAAAATGAAAAAGTCAGTCACTAACTTTTGTTATGTTAATGATTGTTTTCCACTTTTATCGTGAAATAACTTGGATCGATTACAATATTTCATATAATAACAGCAGGATATAAAATAAGAACATTGTATATGTAATGTAGGACATTGTATATCGAAGTACAGAAAAAAATAAGCTTTGAGTGCATGTTGCCAATTCTACGTTAAAAATTGTTTTAAAAGGATCTTAGTTACACCGACTTTCAGTTAAATTTGGAGTGTTTTCATCACGTCTTTACATCAAACTGTTTTATGGACGTTTTCCCCTCAAGAAGCCAGTTTAAAACTTTTAAAAACTATTAAAATAGATCTACAGTTTTTTTTATTGGTTAAAATATTGTCGAATAGCTTTTCAAAAAATGAATTTCAGGTCCAACGCTTGTGGATCTCGCATCTTAAAGAAGTTTTTTAAAACTTGATAATTTAACAATTTTAAGTCTGAAAAATCCCTTTTTTATATTTGCTGATGGAAGAAATAAAACTAACTAAAAACGATTATCATTTTCTTTTAATTTATTGTTTTAACTCGCTTTCTCGTCATTTTGAAAATCCTAACTAAAAAGAAGTAATAAAAGAATTACCTACGTTCGTTACAAAACTCGCTATAAATCCAGTTCGTCCCCCCAAAGGGTTATTCCTTCCCATTGAAGAAACGGAAATGGAGTAATGAATTTTTTATGAATTTCATTTTAAGTAGCGTACAATTCGTTTTCGAATCCAGAGAAGGCAAAAGATCCATCGATAAAAATCGTGCAAAAAAAGTAAAAAATAAAAACGCTGACGATATGAAAGTTTAAAAATATTAAATTTCGAAAACACTTCCGTCAGCATAGAACAAATCCAATAATAGGTACCCGAATGGTAACTATAGGATAGAAATTCGCTGCTTTCTTTCTTCGCTCGCTCTTTTTTCTCATGCTAGCGTTCCTCTTGCTCTTTCTTTCTCTTCCCTTTCTTAAAAACTGAATTTCAGAGTCAACATTACAGATTCTCATGGGTACAGAGCGACAGAGGGCCCTGGTATAACACGTATATGTAGAATTCAAAACCAGAATTTTATAGACATATATATTTCTATTTTTTAAGAAAATTGTGGTGAGGACTTCGTTGGCGTACGCTAAAATGTTTCCCCGACTGGCTTCTGTCCTCTAAACAAAGTCGGAATGTTTTTGTAAATGCGATAAAATTTCAATGCATACGGATATATATGATTTTCCCCCGTTGCCGAATTTGAGATTTGCGCTTTTTAAAATCCGAATAGAAATAGGGCTTTGAATGCTTACAAAAAATTTTTTTGCTGCTTTTTTTATTGAATTTAGTTTGTGAAAAGTATATTTACGATGTGTGTTTCGACGATAAATTCAGTGCATAAAATGTGCTAAAGATCAAGTCTTTAGGAGGAAATTCTAGTCTGTGTAGAAACTGATTCTATTCTTTTGTTTGGACTGAGTTTCATTTTTCTTATGATCGTAATTCATTTTTGAGAGAAACAAACTTTCTGTGAAGCGCTAAGCTAGTATTTTGTTAAGTCTAAAAAATTTAAGAGATTAATTACTTTAAAATTTAAATTGAAATTCCTTTCAACTGAAATGTGTCTGTACTTTTATCTATTCAAAATATCCACTATAATATTAGCCTCAAAGCAACTTTACGCTTAGTATATCGCAGTTTTGGATAAATAACGAATGAACTTTCATAAAACAGATCAAGTACTTTATTCTCTTGGGAAACAAATCCTTCAAACAATTTTTGAAAATTAATGCATTAAAATGCATGTATATTAGTGAAAGATGAACAGAGGTGAAAATATTTTTTCGATTTTATTTTAATTTTTTCATTAAAATTATTAAATCGTAACCAAAAACATTCTAAACAAGTAATTTTCAAATAACGTGAAAATAAAATTTGTTTGAAAAAGAGGTTTTTGAATTGTTTCATGATTAGTATTTCAATTATAATTATTAATATTCCATCAAAATTATTAATTTTTTTTTATTTAGAGAAAAATTGTAAGTGTTCTCGCTTTAAGTAAAGTACCATAACCTCCGAAGACACGCTTTCTTTGTCTTCGCCAAATGCGCAAGAGCACATTCCCATACAGAGAGAGAGAATAAAAAGAAAAAAATTCTTCAATTTTCAAGGAAATTCGTAACATTGTAATTCATACATTTGTTTAACATGCCTCATTTTCAAAATTTCAATATCTCTTACAAATAATTAATTTTTCCTTTTCACATGTTAAGAGATAGCTCATTTAGCGTAGCGCTATAGTATAGGAGAAAAAACGTGAAACTCTCATTTTACACCAGAAAAGAATGTATCAGCTCGGATAAAAATCAGTAGTATACTATTCTCTATAGGATAGAGAAGCCAGAATATAATATTAATGCGGGAGTACTTTTATATCTGAAAGAATATTCCGAATTTGAGTCCTATTGTTTAACATTAAGTGAATATTGTCTTAAAACTTTTTCTACTGGATGAATAGAAAGAATCTAATTAAGATTTTAAAAATATTTTGCATTTAAAATTATATACATTTAAAAAATTAAAATTAAAAGGAAGTTAGTAAAAAATTTTGAATCCGAAACTCTTCAAATTTTAAAATCTTTACCTTCATATATTACTATAACTTGTAAAAATAGAAATTGCAACTTTTCAAATCTACTTTAAAGACATTATTATTATTGACATGTTTTTAATTTACAGCTCTTAAATAATTATCTTTACTATATTTAATGATAAAAATGACATCCCAAAACAATCCAGTATGATAAAAACAAAAATATGCAAAGAGACGCACCATTAATTTAAATTTCCATCTATTGAATCTGAAATTTTATCAAACATAGTCTGCTTAGTATTACAAAAAGCCTGTACCCTTATTTTCAAAGCCTTCTTTATTTAAAATAAAATCAGATGAAAAAAAAAGAAAAAGAAAAATTTACCATCCTAAAGTAAAGTAAAAGGAGCTGAAATTGGATTTAGTCCGGTAATAAGAAATGAGAAGAATTTGGAAGAATTCCAAAAAGCAAAATCTAAAAACCAAAGAGAGGAAAAAGAAAATTTTTTTTCTCTACTTCGCTTTTTAACTTGGTACAAGTGAAAGCAGTAGATTGTTTTAGTCTATTCATCAAGCTACGCTATTGAAGATATGTTAAGAATTTTTCCTAAACTCTTAGATTTTCATTGTTTTTGACTCGGACCCCAAAAGAATTTCAGGAACATTTATTTTCAAACCAATAGAACAAAAATAAATATAAGGTTACATACCTTATTTATATAATACATTAAGACTGAATACAGTTTATTAAGATTAAATACAATTCACATACTAATTCGTATTATCTTTTTAAGATATTCGACTACGTTCACAGCCATGATTTTGTTAAACCGTACAAACGAATACATGTATATATATAATATTTAGTGTCACTTAGATTAGAATATACATATACAATTGTTTTCAGAATATTATTACAATAAAAATTATTTAAACATGTAATACTTTGGCAAAAAATGAACGTAGGATGATCTATTTTCAAAATATTTTCCTGTTATGAAAAAATCTCCTATAATAAAAATATTTTATTTATATATAGCTAAGACTTCTCCAAAGAACTGAACTAGAATTTTGAATAATTCATATTTTCTCAGAGTTACTACCAATTGAAACAATAACCGGTGTTTTTTGCTAAAATTTTTCTCACTCTGATCTATTAAAATATGGATAAAACTTCTAAGTTATATATATTTCAAAACTCCTAGTTCAGGATCGATACAGAGTTTTGAGGTATGTATAGGAAAAATATCATTATAAAAACATTTTTCATAAGCGGATAATGCTCTGAAAATAGATAATTCTGTGTTCATTTTTTGCCCAAATGTTGCATTTAAATAAATTTTTATTATAATAATAAAACCTTAAAACAATTTCATACGGTTATTGGTTATTGGAAATCACGGTTCTGAATGTGGACGTATACCTTAAATTTGCTTTGTGACTTATTTTCTGATTTTGGATTATATTTTTCAAAAAAAAGAACGTAATAATCAGTTACAACTTCGTTCAAAAAAGCAAGTATTTTTGAGCTTAGATTATACATGATATTTACAAAATCCATTTGAAAATTATTTTGTCAACTTTAAATCTTGAAGAGCTTTAAGGTGATTCAATAACCTTGATATTAATATTGCGAGCTAAGGTGACTAACTACGTTCGAAGCCATGATTTTTAAAAAGCGTATAAATGAGTAATTTTTTAATATTTAATGTCAGTTGAATTAGAACATACATATAAAACTGTTTTAAGAATTTTTTAAAAAAAAAAAAAATATTTTTAAAAGCAGTTTTTTGGCGAAAAATGGAGAAAAAAATGACATACATTTAAAACATATTCCTTTTATGAAAAAGGTTATTGCAGTCATAATATTTTGTTTATATATAACTAAAACTTCTATACCAAGGTTGAGCTAAAAGTTTGGAAAAGTTCACGTTATTATCTGAGTTACGCGTTCAATTGAAATAATAACGGGGTTTTTTATTTAAATTTCTACTCGGATTTAATACAATTCGAATCAATCCCTTTTTAAATTATATATTTAAAAGTCCTGGTTCAGCCCCGGTATAGAAATTCTAGCTATATATATATATATATATATATATATATATATATATAGACTAAATATTATTACAATTCATTAAAAGAGAATGTTTTTTAATACGTTTGTGAAGGTCTCCTTGGACCTCACTTTGAGAACGAGAATAAATAGGAGTCATGAAAGAACCAGTAGCCATTTTTATAAACAACTTTCTTTATTTTGTTATCTTATCCAAATAGAATCAAAGACTTATTAACAAATATATCTAACTAGTATTATGAGGTTTTAAAGGTAATATCCTTTAAATTAACTTAATTATTGATCCAATTAATTAACAATTAAATAACGATCACGCAGAGGTTACCACGATAAGAGATCCCAGAATTATATTTAATAATGTTCCTATTGAACATTTAACTTTAATCTCACTCTTAAAACTTTAACGAGACATTAATTGTAAATCAATAATTACCAACGGAATCTCAACTCTTCTTGAGATTAAATTATCTCCAACAAGAATTCTTCAATTTAACTTCACTATAACTTTCTGCTTCAATCCCTATCTCCTACTGCTCTAACTTTACTATTCCGTTTGACTTAAATACTTTATCTAATCTGCATATATAACAAGGAATCCTGTACGCTTTTTGGAGTTGATTGGAAATAGGTAGGGAATTAAATTTCCCTAAAAAGGACGACTCAGAAGGTTAGTGATAAAGTTCCGTATAGATTTGTCACACGTTCTTTCTTTATTTTTTGCCAAATATTGCAATTAAATGATTTTTTCTTGTAATAATATTCGTAAGACAATTTTATATTTTTATTCTAATTCAAGTGACACTAAGTATCAAAAACCTTATACACTTATACGTTTTTTTTTATCAAAATCATGTTTTCGCTTGTTATCAGATAATAAAAATTTTACTAAAAAAAAAAAGAGAATATGTGTGCATATGACCACATGATAGAAGTGACAACTTCAAATTTTGTAATGTTATTTCAGGTATTAGTTAAGTGAATAAAAAACAAGAGGTTGTTAGTATTGTCATACAATATTATTTATTCATTATTATTATGTATAGTAGAGAAAACCTAGACATTTGTTTGCATTCACTGTATAAAGAAGGATTCAAAATGTAAATAATACTATCTGATGAAAACATTTCAGCATTTCTTATATTTCTTAAGTTTTTCAAATCTAAATCACTTTTTTTTTTAAAATAAAGAAAACTATCAGTTTGTATATCAGGAAGTTGTGTTTCTGCACAAGCACCATAAACCTCAAACTGGTCAATTCTGTCGTAGGTTTAATGCAATTAGTTACTACTGGCATTTGGTGGTTTTAGCAATTTTTTTCGTTATATTTTATGGCTCCTTGAAATTGAAAATTATCTTTTTTAAAAATATTTAATGTGCAAAAAGCAGAAAAATATATAGAAAATTTTCAAACTTAGGAAATTCTATAAATTTTTTTTAAAGAAGTTTTACAATATTCCATCTCAGACAAACTTGGCAGAGTTGAGAAGGATATACATTGTACCAATCTACTTGAAAAATAGTTGCAACTTTCTTTCTTTTTCTTCTTTTTTTTGGAATTTAAATCCAAGAAAATCCATAGAAATTTATAAAAATTGTAAAACATTGTAGAGATTAGCATTTTAATAATATATTTCAAATTAATCACGTTAAAAGTATTTATTTTTTAAACAAAGTTAATTAATACAGTCAATATAGCAACATCATGAAATTCCAGTTTAGTGAATACCAATTTTTGAAGGCAAATCTTGTCATTGTTGTAAGTCTTTTTTGTTGGAGGACTTTACACAGTGTTACGGAAAATTCCGACCCATTGTTACGAGCGTTACAAACCCGAGCATAACAATGCTTGGCTTCTTAAAACGCATCATTAAAGTTCACTGTCCAACGAAACGCACCCCTAAAGAAGTTATCACTTCAAAAAAATTAACTAAAATTTAGAGAATATTAGCTCAACGAAAAGTTGTTTGAAATTCTCTAGTACCATTTTATGATGCATCATAAATAAGCTTTTTTCCCCTATGAGAGAAATATTCAGTGTATATATAATTCATTTAATGAAATTTACTATTGCTTAAAATTATTAAATTATATTTCTCTCAGCATATATAATAAAGCATATTTATGGAAGTTTGTTTAGTTAAGTATAAGGTAAAAAATAAAATAGCATGAACCTCGTTTTTCCGATAGAATTATGGTTCAAGATCGGGCGGATTCACTAAAGTCTAGATTAAACAAAAAAGCCTATAAGACGAGCCAGGTACATATTTAAACAATCTCTGCTTCAAATATAGCATGCATTTTGAAAATAGACAAACCAAAATAGTAAGTAATTCTGCAAAAGAAATAATCCAAATTTATACAATACTTGCATAATAAGTATTGGGTCGAAAAACTACTTAAAATATGATGGTTTTCTGTTTATTAATCACAAATATTTTCTAAATTGCTGTTCGGAACATGGGGTTGGGATTAAGGAAGATTTACTGTATTTGTAACAATTATAATTTTTGCTTGGTAATTTTACTTGATAATTCTGAATTTTTCTTATTATGTTGAGTGTATTTTCTCATTCATAATTCATAGGAGAATAATAATTTAGATGTAATAATGTCTTTGCTTTAGTTTTTTTCAAATCGACTTAAAAAAATTACGCCATGAAATCTAAAATTCTTTTTGCATTTTATTACCATTGAATCATGATTATTTAAAAAATTTACCTCTCAATAGTAAACTTACAAGATTACTCTTGAATCTGAATATTTTATTATTACAAACATCAATTAGGTGCATTTGATTTCTTCGAATAGTCAGGTCATACTAAATGAATGAATTTTTATCTTATGATTCTTTTGCTGACAATCATAAATTGACCGAAGATTCATTGCTTCTTATTAAAATAAAAGCATTTTATGTGTTTAGAGTTGATATTCTTTTGCGTATATTTTAGTTCCCATAGGATATCGGTGAATATTTTTATTGGAAAAAGAAACCCAATTAATTGCATTGGTAAAAATATTTAATGCACAACAATTCTAACAGACTTCATGTAATAAATGGGGCATGAAAGAAGCTTTTTTTAAAAAATAAAATAACAAATGATGAAATAATCTCCGTAGAAAGCAGTACAGAAGAATGATGGTCTTAGAAATTTGTAACCTTGTACTCTTTCATTTAAGAGTAAAAAAGAACTCGCAGTGTTCACATATTATTTATGTAAAAAGTACAAAAGAAATACCACTATATTTATTTAAACATCTTAAAATAATTTGAAAAGATAATTTTAAGAAAATTTAAAACTTAAAACTTAATGGACAAGTTTATTTTCATAAACCTGCGGCCGGATTTCCTATTTTGTATTACGTTACCGATCATTGCTCCTTAAACTTAGGTTCGTTGTTCCAAATAAGGTCATATAGCAAAATAGAGAGGGTGACGATACTTTTTGATTTATTTATCGTCATTTACGTATGTGTTTTCGAATTTTTAGAAATCCTTTGAAGAGAAAAGATATTGTTTTTGAAAAATATTAAGGAAAACAAAAAATCTAAAAGAAATTGTCGGTTAGAAAAATATTTATTTTTTATGTAATTCCTTCCTCCCCAAATGCTGATTTAAACAAAATGCTGTTTAAAAATTCAACATTTGGGTCATATAATGTAGATTTATTCCCCCGCTTATCAATAGTTAACAATTTTTTTTTCTATAAATATAATTATTAATAAATCTTTTGTGAATTCTTAAGAGAGTAAAATTTTGAAAGATACTATTTTCCTTAAAACTCTTTGAAAAAGAATCTTTGGATTTTTTAAAATATAAAGTAATATATCTATATAAACCAGAAATGTACTTTTTAAGCAATAAGTTTAAGGATGTCAGATCATTGCAGTTATTTATAAATACAAGGAACATTTACACTCCAAAGTTCATTTCGTTGCAAAAGTCTAAGTTATGCAATAATAGCAAATAAATGCAGAAGATTTAAAAATTACAATATAGATTATATGCATATAAAATTTTCCTGTTTACATGGTATTGTTTGTAAAGTGGAAAAGAAATTTTTTAAAAGACACGTGCTCTTTGATTTCTACGATCACAAGCAATTTAGATTTTCATAATTTTCTTATGTATTCGACGAGTAAACATAAAAATAAATCAATTTGAAAAACGAATTTAAAAACTATTAGTACGTTAATAACAATTCGCATTTTTCCAATTCTATCAGAAATATCCGAAGTTAGGATTTCATATAAAACATGTTATTAATTGCCGACTTTTTAATATTCTTAAGCATTTTATAGTGCTTAAATACTTTACACTTTTTAGAGTGAGAGAACTAGTGCAATTAAAGAAATGCTTTTTGTCAAATAATTAACTACAGAGACTTATTTTTAATAAATGCAGAATGTCTTTATACTTGACTCTGTTACAAGTACTTGCATTCCTGTTCGATTTATGGCGCGTCATTTCTGTGAATGCGCTTTTTCGATGAATCTTTGAAAATTACTTTGCCCAAAGGCATTAAGGAACTCATTACGAAGCCCTTATACTTTTACAGAAAGATATAATTGTTCCAAATTGTGTAGGCAGCGTTATTTAGTGATTATCGCATTCTTTCTAAGCTTCAGTGTGACAAAAAGTAGTTGCATTTTTGAAAATAAAATTTTTGATTTCGAAAAACGGTCTGTTAACACACCAATCTCGTAAAATTTGCTGAACTATTATTTTGAGGTTATTAACTTTTCATTAAGTTATTAAGAAGAATTAATTATTTTCTTTCTCTTGTGCAAGAAGTTCTGTGGCCTTAACGAACACTTCTTGAATATAAAACATTAAAGTATTTAGAACAGATGTTCGATACGTACTTAAATAATTTCAAATTCGGTGTCTTATTTATTGAAATTAAAAATTTCATTCTAATATTTGCCTAAAAGAACCTTTATTGCAAAAGAAATCGTAGTTCTCCAAGATTGTAGAACAGGACAAATGTGGCATTCTTTTTCTTTTGTTTCAGGTACCCGACCACGTTCGGAACCGTGATTTTAAAAAAAAAAGCACATGAATGGATAACTTTCCTGATATCTAGTGTCACTTAGATTAGAATAACTCATATAAAATTGTTTTCAGGACATTTTGACAAAAAAATTATTTAAATACAATATTTCGGCAAAAAATGTTCTTAGAATAACCATTTTTAAAAATGTTCTCCTTTTGTGAAAAATACTTCTATTATAGTAATATTTTGCCTGTATATAACTCAGACTTCTATACAGAGGCTCAACTATGATTTTTGAAAAATTCACATTATTTTCAGAGTTACAACCAATTTAAATAATTATTGGCGTTTTTTTCTGAAAATTGCTCCCCTCTGTTGTCGTAAAACATGGATAAACCCACATTATAAGTTATGTATTTCAAAAATTCTAGTTGAGCCTCTGAACAGAGGTTTGAGCTATATACAGGCAAAGTATTATTATAATAGAAGCATTTTTCACAAAAGGAGAATATTTTGAAAATGGGTCATTCCATGTTCATTTTTTGTCAAATATTTCACTTAAATAATTTTTTATTGTAATACTATTCTTAAAACAATTTTATATACATTTCCTAATCTGAGTGACACTAAATATCATAAATACTATCCATTTACACGCTTTTGAAAAATCACGGTTCCGAACGTAGTCTGATACCTTAAGAAGTTAGACATATTTTGAACACGACTAACTCTTGAATATAAAGCTTAAAAGTAATTGAAACTGATACATACAATACTTATTTAGATACTTTTAAAATCGATATCATTTTTAAGTATTAAAATTTCTTATTCAAATTTACTTCAATGACTTTGTTTTTAAAAAATTCGCAGTCTCTATATCGTATGGAGAACAGAAGGCAATGTCGTGTGTGTGTGGGTTCAACTTTAAAAATATCAAACATTATATTTTGGAAAAGAAATCGTTTAAAAATGAAAATATTGCAAGAATTCTTCAAATAATTCTTTAAAAAACATCTAACTTTTTTACTTTTTTACTTTTATCTAGATCTTTAAAATATAAAAGCAAAATCAAGTTAATGGAATTTCCTTTCCAGCATGATCCAAATTTTTATTAATGGCTCAGTAAATTTATTTTTATGTCTTCTGTATGCTCAGTAATTCACATTCCAGATTGTTTGATAAATTTGTTAATATTGGATGAAATTGTCCAAACTTGAGCATCAAGAATTACCTTTTATTTTTAAGTAATTTGATGCATATTCTACCAAACACCTTTTATAATCTTATTTTTGTAAAAAAAATACATAAATATATCTTGTGAAAATTCATTAATTTTGTATCTTGGTATTTTTTAATAGTTAAATATAAAAAAGAAAAACCCCAATTTTACTTTTAAGATAGCAACTTTTAATAGAGCCAAAATATCAAAATCCTGAAATTGTTCTTAGAGCTATCTTGACTTAGATAAGGTATTTGAAATATAACCTGTAATAGAAAATCAGATTTAAAACTAAGTAAACTAATAAAACAGAGTTTTATATTAAAAACTATTTCAGTGAGAAAATGAAAATGTTCTACCAAATTTCTTTACATTATCTCGAAGAGGTACTGGTTCTAGAGATTTTATTTATTTATTTTTATTTTTTAAAAATATTAAAAAGTCATCGTGATAAATGAAACTAAGGTAATGTAAGAAGTAGTTTTAATAGCTTCGAGCATAGGCTATTGCAATTATATGCCTGGATACTATAATTATTGAAAATTAAGTGATTAAACCTTTTAAATGTGCAACTTATATCGTAAATTGTTGAATAACTTGTGTAAACAAATTTTCCTCAGACGAAATAAAAATTATAACATAGATTTTAATTGCTATCGTTAATTAAATATGACAGTGCACTGGACATTTTTTTCTATGTAGAATTAAATATTCATTGAATCACCGAAAAAACTTGAAGTAGAGCATCGGGATTATGATTGCTTTGGTAACATAATTTTTAACTGAAAACTGACCATACGAAAACATTGAAACAAAATGAAATAAAATCTAAAATTATTACATTGCATACAAAGCGTATATAATGATACTAAGTTTTTCTTTTTTTGTACGAAGCCCTAAAATGATTATTCAAAAAGTTTTCTTTTCTTTTTAAAAAAAGTTGAAAATAAATACGTTATCTATTAAATGATATTTAAATAAGGTTGGAATGATTTGTAAGGCCTCTGAGTAATATTAATATTGAAAAGCTACTTTTAATTATTTCAAAGCGTTAGTATGATGAAATTTAAGCATTTTGAAATGAAGTATATTGAGAGTAACTATATTACACAGGGGATATAGCAATTCTCCCGTTATTTATCATTTTCTAATGGCAGTTTTAAATTAATTTCTTTAACAAGTTCTTTAAAGATATCTGTTCAGTACTGCATTAGAGAGAGAGTCTCCATCTTAAAAAAATGGAAATTTTATATTTTAGTAAATTTATAGTATTTTTTGTTTTTTTAAAACGATATCGCGATTCGTTTTGCAAAATTAAAATTTTAGAAATACCGAATTTAAATAAAACTACAATGTTAGACAAAGTTAGAAATCACGACCCTGTAACAATTTTTTGCTTTAAAGTACTTTCACGTGTTTGCGCTTTTGAGAACATTGAAAGAAAAAAGTTAGTCATATTGAATTAAATTTAAATGTAAATCCTTCCATCGTTAACTTCTGCCATTAGTAGAGGAAAAAAGAATTTGTTTACGAAAACACCTAACAAAACTTAAACAAAGAATCACTATATTTTCAATTATTTTTATCATGATTAAACCATTTAAACAGTTGGGTAAATTTGATTTTCCAGATAAATAATCAAATCATTAAATCGAATTTAAATTAGATGATGGGAGAGGGGAGAGGATAATTTGTAACTTCGGATGAAATTTCTCAAGTATTTGATTAAATTATTTTTCTCAGTAGAAATCCTTCTGGATATATTAGTTTTCTTACGGATATTTAAGGTACGATAGGGGCACTGGTTTTTGAATATGAGGAACTTAAACTACCTTGTACTTAAAAACATTTTTTGGTTTTATTATTAAGAGATTTTTGCTTCATTTTACGAAACTTCTGAAAGTATTTAGTCTACCGATTTTACACATTTTTTGAGAAAATTCTTACATAATGTCAAATTATTATACTGTAATTCATTTTTTAATAAATGATTTTTTATAAAATATTCTTCTTTCGATTACTCAATCCCAATTAAAAGTATAAGTCTAAAAACAGTTTCTGGTGAACTAATCTAATATTTAAAATAAAATACAGTTTCCTTCATACAAATTCTAAATTTAAAATGATTCAGAACTAATCTTGGTAAATTAATACATTGTATAGCTCCAAGTGATTTTTAAAAAATTTAGTTATTATCATTATTTTATAAGAAAAAAAAAGTGTTTTAACTTTATATGAAAGTTAAGAATAGTATATTTCGCAGAAATTTTTCAATATTGAAAGTAAGATAATTTAATAAAAAATCTGATAAATTAAGAATATTTAATGATTTCAAATTATCAAAACAAACAAATAAAAATTATTTATCAAAATAATCAATGACAACAATAACAATAAATGATTTATCAATCAAATCATTTATTGTTTTCAAATCAAAAACAAGAGGTATAGTAGTTTATTATGATTAACTCAAATAATATATTGATAAAAGTTTTTCTCAGTCTAGTCAGGATTATTGAAGGTATTAAAATACAGATATTTGAAGGAAAACAAAAACAATTGACTTAAAGACTCTATCATAGGAAGATGTCGCAATTTTTTGGCATACTTAAATCAATTTAAAATGTCAAACTTCCAAGTTTTAAATTCATGAATAACACTTTATTTTCCATTCAGCTTCCACTGGAGTAAATGGCTAAATTAATGGCAATCTTATTCTTGGATCATGGACTTGAATTCTCAATTACGTTAACATCAAAAAGAATAACGGATATATTGCGTTTAATTATGACTAATTAACAAAAAGAGATTCTCGCACACTGCACGATGTAAAAATTAGGTGAGTGAGGGTTGAGTTCAAGTTTAGTCCTAATCATTTTATCGTAATTTAGGTTCAATAGTTTGTCGCCCGAAAGTCATTTTGTAGTTCTAATGCATTGCTGGGAAAATAAAAGGAAGGTAGATGAATATTAAGAAATTCAGTTTGTAAGAACAAGGTAATAATAATTAAAAAAAAATTTCAAAAATTTAGGCAGGAAATGGTTTTATAATGTTATAGGTATAAAATCATTAGAGTAAAGTAAAAAAGTGCATGTTCTATTTTTTTATGTAAAAAGTTGCAACCAAATATAAGTATAACATAATTTGCACACTCTTTTACAAGCATATTACGGTTTATTTAAAATTATAGATAATTGAATTCAACTGAAATAAGGCAACAAAACAAAAGGAATCGAACATAATTTTACCTGGAAAGGTGCCATAGTATAATTTTTCTGACAATTAATTTTAGTTTATATATTTCCATTCATATTCATTCAAAGTAGTTTTGTTAGTTAATAGATAATTGTTTTTTTGCAAGTGCGAATTTCAGTGCTGAAGGATTTTCAACTGTGTACATTTTCTGCTGAAGAGGAAAGTTAGGGTCTATAAAGCAAGCTTAACCCTATTTCACAGCCCTAAGTCAATGGCATCTTTAGAAAGAAAACAGACTTCCATTTTGGTCTATTGACTTTTTCTTTATTTCTCTGTTTCAGATTTCTCTGATTTGTAGAATATATATAATTTGTGTGTGTGATCTATTCATTTCTTTTTCTTTTTTTATTGTCTCTCAAATAGGGTGTAAGGAAATTTTTGCATATATATGATAGTACAAAAATCATTAACTTTTATCATCAGACAAAAATTTTTAATCTGCTTCAGTAAAGAAAAAATGATAGTTTCCTATTTATGTGTTAAAGGTTTAAAAAACAAATTACTATTCTAATAGTGTAAAGCTGAAATGAAGACTTTGAGGTTTTACTTTCAGATCAACAGCATTTGAAATCATCTTTAAAATACTCATTAGAAAATAATTTATTCTCAATAGGATATTATGTAATTTTTTTCTTTTTGTAGTGCCCTTTTAAGTAAATGACCTTGTTGTAAAAATTAAAGAATAAGAAATTGAGAATATTTGTAATAGAATTTTTATTACATTATTTAAATGACTTTTTAAAGAAAAATGTCACAAATTGAAATATTCATTTTTTAAAGAAAAATCAATTAAAAATTTGAATTGTTTTCTAAAATTGTACTGGAAAAAAATCAAAGGCTGAAATTCTAATTGAAATAAATCTGTAACAAAATCGCTTTCAAATAAATACATAAAAGAATAGTCATAAAAATAAATATAAATAAGTATAAAAATTTCATTGATATAAAATATATGGATAAAATATTTCAATTAGATTTTTCAATCACTAATTTTCTTGTGCTGTGCATTCATAGGGATAAATTTCACTTCTATGACTGACCTTGTATTGCTGTTGGAATCAATATAACAATAAAGTGACTCAAATGTGTGCAGAGCAAAAAATTTATCAATTTTAATTAGTTCATTATAAACTGACAAATATTTTGAATAAAAAGGAAAAAAAGTCTGAGGGGAAAAAATCCTGTCATAAAAAATTAACTTTGAAAAATGTTTTTTTTTCGATAATTATGCCCTAATGCCACTAATATATAAAAAAAATTTGATTTATGAAAACAAAAGACATAGAAATAAAGTTAACCAGATGTTTAACAACATAAACAAAATCGCATTTAAAATATACATTGAAAGTTCAAATACCTTTAGAAATCTCTCTATAAGTCCTAATTAAAACATACCTTACCTTTAATAACTAATATTCCATGACAAAAAAATGTTTTTAAGAAATGTACACTCCGATTCACCAAATCCAATTCGCCACACCAGAACTAGCCCATTGCGTAAGGCTTATACATAAACACGATTGGACCTCAAAACACAATTCTGCCCAAGTTCACTCCAGGGACAGATTCGAATACTTCCTGGGCTTCAAACTTCGCGGCGATTCTTCAAGAATTTTCCAAGATTCCGTTCCTGGTTGGATTTAGAAAACGGATATTGCGTAACGGAAGTGTTCCTTCGGAGGTCATTGACGCTAACCATCCCTTTTTTATGCAAGCTCCTTTATTTTTTTACGCAACCCAACGCATATACTACCCCAATTTCTTTTATGCCTCCGATTTTTTTACAACCTCCTCCCCACAGGTGGGGAAGCGTCTTGATCACCCCCCAGGTACAACCACCCCATACCCGGGGAGGGTTCATTGGCACTACCAAATTCGTTATATGCCTATATATGCAAGATAGGTCTTTATCCTCTTTTGACCCATTTATAACTAATTTTTTTTTATTCAAGCCCACACAATTTTCCCCTCTTTTTTTGAAGTATTCTTCTTCATTAGTTGCCTGGACAGATGTCAAGGCATGCTCCAGAACTCTTTTTTTGTAACTACCAGGCGCGTGCGCATGCTTTAACGGGGGATTTTTTTTTTGGAATACTGAATTGACTACAAAATGGAAAGAAAAAAAACGATAAAAAATACTCAAACTGATTGAATCGGCCAGTTTTCGACAACTCCGACTGGTCCAAATGACCCACACAGGATCTTCTAGCTGTTGGGTGAGTTTAATAGGAAAAGGGGGGCGGATACTTCTAACTGCCGTGAGCTGGCGAAACGCCATAACCTAGGTGGGCCATACGACGTTGGGATTTGTTGGTGAAACGGTTCCGGGGTAGCGCTTTTTCTTTTATTATATTACCCAATGGAATAGTTTACAGTGACCTGCAATCAGATGACAAAACAAGATGGCGATTTATCGGTCTTTCCTCAAACAAGTCACGTTTTCTTTGTTAAATATGTTCGCTGGAATTCGTGCTTGTTTACTTTTTTTTAGAAGAACGAGTCGTTGGACCAATTTTGGTAAACGTTTTTTCTTCCCCCATCGAAATTGTAGAACGTATTTAATACCAAACTGCGCGTTTGCATATTTTGTATGTTGTTGGGATGTCCCTTGCTGGTGAGCCAATGGCAGGAAATAGCACGTGCATTTGTGTATATTTTGTTGCGCACGTTTTGAAGCAATGATTATTGTAAAAATGATCTTCTTTACTAGGGAACTAAGTCAAAATTGAAGGACGCCCATCTAGTGTAAGTTTAATTAAAAAAAGATAATATAAATCATAGGTTTCTGACTGGTTTTAGATAAACCGTATTCATGTTGCTTAACCGCATATATTGGCTTTTAATAAATTCATCTAATTACATGATCCAATTTTAAAATTCTAAGCCTTGCTGGGTCAAGAGGATAGTCAAGACCTTGATATTTTGGGGAAGATTGGATATTTTACCTAATTATTTATATTGAATGATACACAGTGACTCAGTTTATTAGTGTTCTTGATTTTTAAGCCTTTACCTTTTTTTTGCATATTGCTTGCCATTCTAAACGAAGATTGTAAAAATATACTATGGAATGTGTAAAGCTGTATGTCTGATGAAAGTTTTCTCTTCCTAGACTAAGTGAATCTATTATGTTCTATTAATTGTAATTAAAATACAACCAATAAAATAAAAGTTCAATAATCAAGGAGAATCAAATAAGATTAATATCTTAGACTTAATTGATTTTAATTTACCTGGCACACTTTGAAGCACCATGAGGGCAAATGGCAATGGATCTCGTATAATAGTGAACCAGGGCCAAATGAAAAGTATGACACCTGAGTTACCCCCCCTCCCCTAAACCCCAGATTACTCCCTCTGATAAATCCTTCTCAAGTCATTATACAACAAAATGAAAAATTTTCGAATGAAAATGCTAAACTTATGTGTGCCAACTCCACAAACTAATTTACGAGTTAACACACTATATTAGAGACAGTAAATATTTTTCATTTTATCATAACGAAAAAGAAAAAAAAAACTTTTTAACTCCTCGGTTCATGAGTTATTTTGTTATATGTTTAATGATTTTTTACTTCTAGGGATATAACCATATCAGTAAATAAATATGATCTGTGAATCCATACATCATTTTTTAATTTAGGATATATTTCCTTCAAATAAAAAAAATTATCCATAAAACTAGGGAAAGAAATGACAACATTTCAAAACATATGAAATCCAAAGTCTTTAATAAGAAATATTATTTCTTTAAACACACAGCTTTAACTATTTTTAATCCTAATGGAACAATGTGAGATTTTAAATAAGTAGTTTCTAAGTTGATGTTAGTCAACGTTTCATGACATATACCAACTTGGAAATTCTTAACAAGTCTTTTTTTTTACTTGATGAATATACGTTAACTATGATAAAATAAATGAAAAATAGAGGAATAAAGTCAGGGATGATAAAGTGGCCAAAGTTGTGAGAAATGTAGGATCAATGACATGCAAGTCGATTAACAGCTTCGACTTCAAAGAAACAATTTGGAGAGAGGGGTGTTCCAGCTTAGGTGCCGTCCTCATCACTTGACCGTTGATGTTCATTCAAAATTAGGAGGTCCGTCGCTAATAGCCCTCGTGTTGCTTTTACAGTGCAGCGGAAACATCCGACTTCAAAGATCATTTCTGTACATTGCAATAGAACTTGCTGTACGTTAAATTCATCTCGAAACCTTCACATAACGTGGTGAGGAAGTTCAGGAAGGGGAATATTAGAGAAGATCCAACTTCACCCTCATTATTTAACTGTGTCATTTAAGGTATCCGACTACTTGCGACAACTTTTTTTTTTGAAAAAATGGAGATATGGGGATTCTTTTGTGACTTTTAGATGTATTTAGTATATTTTAAGAAAAAAACTCTAAAATTCAAAACAAAATTTATTATTATTATTATTAAAATGGGAAAGAATTGGTAAAAATGTTCAAAAAGTTACACAAACGGGGCCTACTCTACACAAAATTTTTATAAACAAATTCTCAATTTTTCAATTTTGATGTGTTACTTTGTTATTCTTGTTTGAAATGACCTTCAGGATAAGAGATATTCTAATTTTTTCAAAAATTAGAGCATTTTATGTTAGTGACTACATAAAATTGCTTAAAAAAACAGTGAGTATATTCACATAAAGGACTGTAAATTTTGAAATAAAACAGTGATTGATAAATCTGAAGGTTAAAGCACTTTTACTGTTATACAGAATGTACACAAAAAAATTCAGCAAATTATTTTAAAAATTTTTTGAGTAATCACTGTCTCCGTTTGAGTTTTCCGAAAAAAACACATTTCGAGTAAAACGCATTTTAAAGTTTGACATCTTGTGTAAAGTTATGGCATCTGCTTTTAATAAAACACGTGTAGTTTTTGTTCCAGTGATTGAAAAATAAAAAAAATTGGTATTTTTATAAGGCTCATAAAATGACCTATAAAATAAGATCATAAAAAAAATTTGTCAATTTTTGAAAGAAAATCATGATTTTAGGGTAGTCGGATACCTTAACTGATTGTTTATTATTATTATTAACGTCGCATTCTGAAGCTACAAGAAAACTGTATCAATTAACAGAAAAGAGCCACTTTATCATTTCCCTGATTAGGTATTAATCTTATTGTATTGAGAGGCCGGGGTAGCCTATAGTGGTCAAGGTAACGGACTCATGACTGGCGTGTCATGAGTTCGAGTTTAGAACCACTGAAGATCCGCCGTGTTGGGGGGCGATTCACGTTAAATCTGTCGAAGCTCAAACGTCCACCCATTGGTGTGGAAGTTAGGAGGGGGCTTCGCTTCGTCCTCGTCACATGACCGTTATTTAAAATTACGAGGTCCGTCACCAGAAGCCCTCGAGTAGCTAAACAGTGCGACGTTAACATTCACGCACTCTTACTGTTGTTGTTGTATATGACAATGTGCAGAGGTTGTAATAATAAAACGTAAAGATACAGTAAAATATTGCCAAAGGCGTGAATCGCTGCCGTGGCACATTCTCGGCATGCTGCAGTCATTGACTATTTTAAAAAGGGCACCAACAATGGTAGGACAGCTAAAAAGATGTTTGGGATCCAGTTGCGTGCATGGGCAGTGCTCGCATTCCCCATATGATCTGGAACCATCGGGAAGAATCTTCATGCCCTTAAAATGCTTAGTTCTTAGTCTAATTATTGTTGTCGTAATTTCTCGGCTATAATTTAATTCTGGCAGCGATAATTTTTTTCTTGCGTTTTGGTTTGCTACTGCGTTGGCATCAAAGACCGTAGTAGATGAAGTTACAGGTTCAATTGTTCTGGCTTCATTGGCAAAGGAATCGGCCATCTCGTTCCCTTCGATGTCAAGATGGGCAGGGATACACTGGAGGGTACATGATTTGCCCAATGCACCAATGGAGAATAGAAATGAGTTGATTTCTTGGGTGAGCCCCATTTTTCCTTCCTTGATGACCTCAAGAGCAGATTTACAATCCGAGAGCACAATGATGCCGTCGGAATTATCGATATTTGTCCGTGTAAGGTAAATATCTAGGGCTGTCCTAACTGCAATGAGTTCACACGAGAAGTTGGAAGCAATTTGCTCTGCAGAGACCTTGTCCTTTGAAGTTGTATTAACTGGGTACTTAAGAAAGACACCAGATCCATCTCTATTGCTCTCTGGGTCAAAGGAACCATCTACTCACTCTTATTATATTGCTCTGTTAACCTAGTGGTTACGATCTAAAACTCGTGGCCGGCGTGTCATGAGCTCAAGAACTAGTACTACTGAGGTCAAGCCATAAAAAGGGGCTGTGGCAGTTTAAATCAGCCAAGGCTCAAAGTTCCTTCCGTTGACATGATGTGGTTTGGAGATGGAGGTGTCGGCTCTGGGAGTCATCTTCATCAATTGATTGAGGTTCAAAATTATGTGGTCTGTTACCAATAGCCTAATTCTTGCTTTATAGGCGACGGTAGTAAACGTTCCCTCACCCACGTTTATCTTATAATTAAATAGTGGTTCAGTTTATTGCAGTGGCCTTGAGTTTTAAGCCCTTACTAGTTGGGTGCATGTTTTGCATGCCATTCTGCGTAGGATGTAAAGCTATATATACAAGGTGTATTTTTTTCCCTAAATAATATTGAAAATGATTTCAAAACTACGAAATCCGTCACCAATAATTCTTTTAAAACCCAATGTAGGGCGAAGTTTGCTCGAACTGAAAAAGACAAATGATTAAATTCATTTTTCCATTATATTTTACAAAAACACGTTTGGGTGTGTAAAGGTCTATTAATTATTTTATTTTAAAAATATTTTTAGTTTAATATATTGATGCAATATTTTAAGGTTTTGAACAATATATTATATATAAATAAGAAAACTGCATTTTATTATTTAGATTTTTTTTTCAAAAATAAATCTAAGCAAAATAAAATATTTTTCTTTTAAAAAAACGGATTTCGTTTTTCATTTAATTACGTCTATAAATAGAAATTTTAAAAGACAGATTTTAAATATTTTTTTCTTCATTAATAATTTAAGCATTTCGCATTATGTAAAAAAGAATTCTTGATAAAAAAAAAATCTTATTAAAAATATTTCTTAATTTAGTTCCCTATTATTTATTCAGAATTTTAATCACTTTCAAACTGTCGGTATAAAAACAAATTGAGAATAAAGCTAATAATATAAATAATTCAAAACATCATTAACTTTTCATAATTAAAATAGTTAATTAAAAACTTTAATCTAAGAAAATAAATTATAAAAATTAGCCTAAAATGGTTTTTTAAAAATACTAAGTACGAGTTTCCTATGTTGTAAGCTAAAAAAAAAAGCAAAATAAAAATAATTAGCGTATAATCGATGTCCTTTTCGAAATTGCCATTTTTCATCATTAAATCACACTTTGCTGAAAATTGTTGTGAATATCATATTATTTCCAAATTAATTGTAATTTTGCTTTGTCATTAAAAATGAAGAAATAAATATAAGCCTCGTCCGCTCCTTCATAATATTTTAAAATCAAAGTGAAAAACCGCTTCTTATGGCGTCTGCTTTCAGTTGACGCACTCGGACGACGTGATTTTGGGAGGATGCGGAGCAAAAAGAAGCGCAAGAGCAAAAGACCGCCATTGTCGCGGATTGTGGAGAAGATGCTTAAAGAAAAGAGGGAGAAGTCCTTGTTAGAGAGAGTGGGGGTGGGATGTGGGGGAGGGAAGAGGAGATGCATAAGAGTGCCTCCTATGCAAGGAGCGACCGATCAATAGTCTCTGTGGTTGAAATGATGGCGCAGTGATAGGCTGACACTGGATGAGGGCGGGGGAAACCACGCCCCCTGATTGGCAGAGCCAGGCAAAAATTTGCATACCAACTTAACAGTGACGGCCCCTTTTTGCAGCAGTGCTACCTGGGATAAATTATTCCGAGGGGGGAAGAAAAAAGCCCCCTTTTCTTTCTCTAGCTAATGAGGAAAAATCGCATGCATATTGTTTCAGCCCTCTTCTCTTTACCCCGCTTAGAGCTTTTTCATCATTTTTGTTTTATTAGTCCCTCAAGTGTAGTCCTGAACGCGAGTCAGAGAAGAAACTACTTTAAATGGATAACAATGAATCAATGCACTCTTCCAGTTTTGCATTTGTTTTTTAGTTATTTAAGTGATTCGGATAAAGGGGAAGAATACATTATTATTTTTTATCTTTTCTGGAGGGAAGTAAGAAAAAAAAAGTTTTTTTGTGCTTCTTTCGGTGCATGGCATTATCTTCCAGCACAAGAGGGGGTCATTTGTATACCAGGATTCTACCTTCGGGATTTCGGCAAATGGAATTTCGAACTTCTTTTTCCTAAATGTATTCCTGGAAGAAAAAGACGGGGTGGAGGGGGAAACATGCACATCTAATGCATTCGCCAGTTGGGGACGTCTTAATAATATGCGCCTGTGTGTTGTTCTTTAGAGCACAGACTGCAAGAAAAGAACTTCTTAAAATTTGAATTTGGAAATAAACATTTAGTGGGAGGAAGCAAAAAAAAAAAAAAATTGTAATGCACTTGGGTGATGTGGAGTAACAGTTCTTCCTCATTCCTTTCTAAATCAGAGTCTGAGTAATGCCATGATTTGAATTTTACTACCTGGTTTTGAAAATAGAAATTGGCAGCATCGTTCAATAACTTCAATGTTATATATCAGGGGTCTTCAAACTTTATTGGCTCACAGAACCCTTGAAATTATAAGGTGCTTTTGGAGAACCCCGTCCAAAAAAGCTTTTAAAAGGATTTATTTTAAAACAATATTTAAAGTAGAACGACATATTATAGGTACTTTAGTAAAGACAAAAAAAATCGTATTTTTTTATTAAATTTCTTCGACATATTAATGTAATTCACTCATTAATTCGTGCTTCAGGTGTCATCTACCATTGTAATATATTTAATAACTGGGATATGTGTTTGCATATTTGGACACAAACTGTCGAATTCTAGGTCTGTTGAAGCTGTCTGCAGTCGGCATTTCATATTCTACTTTAATTTGCTTTTATATTTTGTTTTTGTTGCCACATACGTTAAGGAATACTTTAAATTTAGATACATTGTTCAGAAAGGCACTAAAATATTTAGAAATGTGCGAGAAACTTCTGTGTATTCTCAAAATTTGTAATCTAAAGCTTTGGAGCTGTTCCTCCTTAAATGTAAACTTTAACGTCGAATATCTTGATGTGACGATAAATTGTTCCCCTTCCTCTTTGTAGGCAAGCCTTCTGACATCCATTCATGCTTAAAGCACATGACTTTTTAGAAATTGAAGATTTTTTTATCCATAAAATATTTATTTATATTATTTTACTAGCAAACTGCCTTTAAGAGAGAGAGAAAGAGAGAGAATTCAAGCCCTTATAATAAGTAAAATTTTACTAAAATTTTGACACTTTGATCAAGCAAGTAGTGATCACTTGGAGACCCCTGTCAAAGTTTCAGGGAACCCTATGGTTCCATTAAACCCAGGTTCAAAACTGTAGATTAGAGAAAATGAATTTATTAGTAACTGAAGCAGAGGCACAAAGAAAGAAATTAAACAATAGATCAATAAAAGTAGGTAGTTAAAGAGATATAAAAAAGCAGATGTCTAAAAAATCCTTTTAAAATATATATTTTAACATTAAAACTCGACCACTTTGAGGAACTTCACTTTTTACCTTTAGAAAAAACTGATATAAAATTCTGCTGAATAGCTTGGAAGCTTCTCATGAAGTATCGTGGATTGTCGCTCGGTCCAGGTCTGAGGTCCTGGAGGTCATCAACTCTCATCAGATCAACTGGAAGGTCTAATAAATCCAATCGATAAAGTCTTAGATTTCGTCGACTGAGGATTAAAGTTCTTTTGCTGAGCTCTCCATTAAGCTGCCTTATTGATGTAATCGGGCTGTATGGACTTTTTTTTTTGAGGTTGCTTTGGTATTTGGAAATATTGATGGCTTGTTGAATGCTGGGCCGCTGTGTGTGCAACTGCATTGCTTTTTTGTTAGCGTTTGTTTTTGGCAAGCAGAATATTCTTTTATTTTCACAGGAATTCTTGAATACTTGCATAACATAGACATTTAAAAAAGATTATTACATGGTATATTTCTTTAATGTTATACACCTTAATAATAGTGGCCGTGGTTGTTTGGTGGTTACGGGAACAAACTCTTGGCCGGCGTGTTGTGGGTTCAGATCCTGGGTCACTGAAGACCCACCGTGTAGAGGAGGTTGATTCATGCTATATCTGTCGAGCTCAAAGTCATCCGGTTGGCGTGGTGTGGTAATTTGGAGAAGAGGTTTCATCTTGGGTGTGATCGTTTTCATTTGACCGATGTCCAATCCGAACAGCCTTCGTGTTGCTTTATAGTGCTATGTTAATAAACTCTCACTCATTTACACCCTAATGCATATTCTTATCTTGTTTGGTACAATCTTTGGACAACCAGAAAGAAGTTTCAAAATTAAAAATGAAAGTTTCGATAACGTGATTACTTTTATGATCATTATTTCTTGGTCCAAACTAAAGAATTTTCTATTATAAAAATGAAACCTATGTGAGAGATACCATTATCGGAAGAAACATTTCTGATACTTAAAATAATAAGCAAAAAAAAAATGTAAAGTTTCAAATATAAATATTAAAGCACTATCAAGTTTGGAGTCAGTATCTAACAGATCATAAATTTACAAATTTATTTCATCATGTTTTTATAACTCAGTATATATGGATACTTCTTTTTTTACTTGTAGAAAATTTGTAAAAAAATTTAAAAAAAAATTTTTAAATTAATTTTTTGTGTCTTAGCTATTTAAATTTTCCTCTACATTCTATTTAAATACACGAATTATTAATCAATTTTATTGAAGTGTGTCAAGATTGCGGAAACACAGCCTTTTTTATATCTTTAGTACTAAAATAAAGTATTGAAACGGAATTCGAAACAAAATTATTTTAAATGAATAATTAATTTACTTTAAATCTTATTTCTTTACTTCTACTTCAACTCTGATGACTTATATAAACATGTCTTTTACCTCAATCAGAACACAAAAATACTTGGAATATGCAAATGATTTCATGCAAATATATATATATATATATATATATATATTCAAAAGTACAAACAGGTTTCCAACAACTTTATAACAGCCTAAGAATCATATCCTCGAAATATTCTCTCTTCGAAAAATTAACTTATTCTCTTAATTCCACATCTGTGCTCTTATTCACATTCAGAATATTAATTACAATTTTAAGGTTTAGATACAATATATTTACTTCAGATAAGTCATAAAAAGTCATAAATGCTTTATTTTTTAATTACTTATCTTCTCTATAACTATTTAATTAGTTATATTTGTCGCAATATTTTATGATGGGATAATCGTCGTGAACTTGTTCCCAGTTTTGTCAAGTCACACGTTCGAAACCTAATACCACGGAAAGCCCACCATCAGTGACCTCTTAAAGCATAGACCTACTAGGTCCAGAGCCTCTTTCTAGATGAGGACCTCGTTTCGTTCTCGACTCAGTTTTAATAAGATTCTGAACCGGATAATTTTAATGGTCAAATATTATTCCCTTACATATTGTCCGAAATAACAGATTTTCAAACTGCATGACATCTGGCAAAAGTGGTAAGACTGTATTAATATGTGATGACCGTTGTCCATGTATAGGTCTAGGCAAAATTAAAATGTCGTTCCTTAAAATTGTTTTTAAGAGTATTTTCTGTGTGTTTCCTTTTAGTCAATTTTAAGAACATTTTTAGTTAATTTTTTTTTAAAAAAATGCATGAATTTTTTCTAATATGTGGGCGATAAATTTTGCATCCTAGTTTTAGTAATCCTTTGCAATTGAAGATTTTCCGACAAACTCTTTTTTGAAAAATTACAGCACATCACTTAAGATAAATGACATCATCGCGTAAAGGGGCAAGTACTATAAGCCACTTTTTGTTTCTAGAAACCACCAGCTTTAATTAGAAACCACTAATTACCCAAACAAAATGACTTAGTTTGTTCAAATTGTTTCAAAAATATTGATCCCCTTGCTTGTGTTGTCCCGGGCAACTCACACATTCCAAATTTGCAATATGCGCTGGGATGTTTTAAGACACATGCCTATTGGGCCCGGGCTCAGGGGGCCTCGTTTTGTCCTCAACTCTGAACGAAAAAATCATGATCCGGATACTTTTAATGGTAAAATATAATTCCCGTACATATTTTTTGAAAAACAGGGAATTTAAAAATGAATCTCAATTAGTAAAAGTGGTAAGGCTATATTATTATGGGATCGCCGTTGTCCATGTCTAGGCGTAGGCCTAATACCATAAATAATCATTCAATCTATTTAGTCAAAATGAGGCCATATATCAAGCGAGTTTATGCCTAGGTTTTTGAGATTTACGAGTCGTGCACATTTATTTCTTTCCTATTACGATTTGTATGAGTATTTGACAATGCATGTGCCATGTACTGTCTATTTTTAAAAATCATTGAGTACGACCTACCTTTGCATAGGGGCCCAGGGCCTCAGAAAATCTTAAGATGTTTGAGTCCAGGGCCTCAAGTCTTAAAACCATGCCTATCATGAAGAGGTATTGAGGCACGTTAAATTTGTTGAGGATCACAATCCTTCGGTTGATGTGGTGTGGAACTTTGGAGAGAAGGGTGCCTTCTGTATCAAAATTATTTTGAGCTTCAATCATGAATTGAGAACAACACCTGAAATGGCACACCACCCACCAAATTTCTACCCCACGTCAACGTAAGTTTTGTGCTTTGGCAGATTATTAAGACTATTAGCCCCTCTACTTCAAGGCTCGTAGCCTGCACTATTGCTTAGTGTAAAAATTTAAGGAAGGAGGGCCATACTTTTCGTTATTATTAACTTGACCTCAGTTCAATATTATTAGTTCCGTTGTCAATAGCCCTGGTGCTATAAAGAATGAATCCATTTAGAAATTGTTACCTTGCTTAAAATTTGACAGTTATTAAACGTCAGATAAATACAGATTGCTTTAAAAAATACGTTTGTTACGTTTTGTATTGTTTTCAGCTAAAAATTGGAGTGTTTCAGGGTTTTTTTACTGTAATATTTTATTATATAATATATATGCAACCTCTGACAATAAAGCTCGGTGAATGAAGTCAGAACGGCCGATCTGGCAACACTGGTGAAACAAAACACTGCACATGCGTAGTGACAGGTGTTCATCTTCTGCCTCCCCCGTTGTTCAGTTGAGCATTGTTTGTGTTCCGTGTAAAACTTGCTTTTTAAAGTGCTTGTTTAGTGTGTTAGTTCTTAACTGAGAACCGGAAAATAAACGAACGAAAAATCAATTAAAAGTTTTCTTTTAAACTTGGAAGGACACCACCAGAAACTTATTCGATGCTGGTACGTGTTTATGAAGATCAAGCACTGTCCACAAAGTGTGTGTACGAGTCATTCACCCGTTTTCGAGAAGGCAGGGAAAGTGTTTCTGACAATCCCCGTAGAGAACGACCGGTGACCTTCTTGAGTGACGAAAACATTGAGAAAGTGAGTAAATTAATCATGAAAGATCGCCGATTAACTGTACGTATAATAGCTGGACGATGAATGCTGCAAAGTATACTGAAATTGTGACCCATTTCATCAAACGTCTACGCAGGTTACGACCTCAGTACGAACAAGGTTCATGGTTTTTTGTTCACGACAATACTCGCCCTCACACATCCAATATCGTCAAACAGTTCCATTAAAAAACAGGGAGGTGCAAACTGAACATCCATTCTCCCCAGATTTCAATCCCCCAGATTTCTTCCTATCCCCACGACTCAAACTCGCTTTGGAAGGAAAGAGATTTGACATATTTCTGGATGTATCAAAGAAACGTGACAAGGCAAGGTTACAAAGTTTCCAGGACATGTATAGCAGATCTCGGTGGTGCATAGTTATGGGTGGTGACTATTTCAAGGGGCAGTAAGATAGTTTCGTTAATATTTTATCTACGTTAATGTTACAGGACTATTCACTGAACTTTATTGTCAGAGGTTGTATTTGTTCCAAAATTCGGTTATTGTGTGACGGGGCTTTCATCGCATTTTCAGCTAACAGTCCTCTTGGGTTCTTTGGGGCCAGAATGACAGTTCTTTCCACCCAACTCAAGAAGAAGAACGTGGTTATGTAAATTAGGAATCATATATATATTTGAAGTTAGCAGTAGAGCGATGTCTATGTCCAAGAATATACGTGCAGAAGTGATTGTTAAGTGGGAAGTGAAGTCACTAAGTATAGAGAGATAGCTGTAAAGTGAATTGAGATAAAGCTTAGAAATATCCTAAGTCCAGGAACTAACTTAGCCGTGCCGCTACAAACGAACCAAAAGTGGGTTCGAGACTAAAAGGAACACTATCGGACTAAAGCCACTACAGAAGTGTTAAAGTCGTAACTGTTTACCTAGGATATAGCGGTAAGCAAATTTATGGAAGCTATAAGGAAAGTGCGTATAAATGTAAGATGGGAAATAACATATGAAGTTAGATTCAGTGGTATATTGCATGATTATTTGGTAATACGTGTTGCGTCTTCTCATTCTAGATTATCTTACTTAGATTATTATTGTTGTATGTTGTGTTTAAACTAAGATCTTAATAAACAGATTTTAGAATGGATGATTTGAGTGGTTCTTCGTTCTTCCCCACAGTAACAGGTCGCGTAGATAGTGTAGAACGTGTCCCCACGGGTGGGGGCTTCACAATTGTTGCATGTAAAAATTTATTCTTTAATGTGTTGATTTAATTAGTTCCAATGCACTTTCTTCTGAACTTGTCCAAGAGAACATATTTTCCTAGAAGGAACCAGTAAAAACAGATCGAAGGTCTTGAATAGAAGTCTCTTTAATTTCGTATAGGAGCTTAAAAGCAATATTAGAGCTATATATTAGCCAGTGAATAACTAATAGCTTCAGAAGAAACCGAGGGAGTGTTTATTAACGTCTCTCTTAAAGCAACATGAGGGTAACTGGTGACGGATTTGTTACTTTTTAACCGGGGTTCAGTGACGAGAACGGCACATGAGTCTGCACTCCACTTGCTCAACTTCCAAACTACACCAAAATGGGAAATTTGAGTCCCGGAAGATTTAGCGGGCCTCAGCCTCTCTACGTGGTGTTTCTTCAGTGGAATCGAGACTTAAATAGGCGACTCGACAACGCTGGCCACGACTTCGTGACTATTAGGCTACCATTGTCATCAGGGGAACTGAAATTGATCTATTGAGTATTAACGTCACACTACGAACAACTACACACTACTGTTGATGATCCTCGTTTGAACCACGACCAATTGTCCCTAACAATAACTAAGCTGGCATTTTACCTTCCAAGCTACTACACCTCGTCAAGATGAGAATTTTCAGGTTTAACGTGTATCAGTACCATTTTAAAAATTACGAGGTTTGTTACCAATAGATCTCACATAGATTCATGGTGTGAGGTTTATAAACAATATCAATGAACTATTCGCAATCAAATAATTATTATTATGTCTTTGAACGACTATCAAATAACGAAGATCATACCTTACATAGTTTCTTCTTCTTTTAAACTTTCTCACCCCGCGATTAATTTTTGTCTCGTTATTTCATAGAGTAATTTCCAATGAAATCGAATATCGAGTTTGAGATTCCTTGGTCATTAGAACGATCACCCTGTATTAGTTTAAAAATTCTCTGTCCTTATCTCCTTCTGAACTTCTATTCTAGAGTCCTTTTGATTGATTGATGAGGGATATGGGGAAGAAAAGTTTATTATCCGTAGAGTCATTTTAGAAGGTGGGAAAATAAATGAATATGAAAAAAGAATACTATTTTTTGAAAATATATTCAGAAAAGAAATGCATCTTCATGATGGTGGGACTTGATTTATTAATATTACACTGGAGTAACACGATGGCATTTGGTGATAGACTTCTTAACTTTGAATCACGGACACATGGCGGTGAAATTCTTGAGTTATTTATTTATTAATTTCCACACTGCACACATTTTGATCTTTTAGATGTTATATTTAGTGTGCAACATCCCTCATTTTCCCTCACAAAAAGTTTTCAGGAGACTTTTTACAGCTCAATATCACCGGAAACGCAAGTATGACCCCATGGCTACTATTGCAAATGTGGAGCGACCCGGAGATCGCAGATGAAGTTTGGGACACCGAATGAACAAACCTTGTTATAAAAATAACTAATCTTATTTGCTTTATCAATTTACTATCAAGCAGGTTTATATTGCTGTGTTGTGGCTAATACCACCTGTCTGACGTAGTCAGAATGAGGCCCACGAAATTCATCGGGGCAAGGGGCTAGAAGTACGCCTGTCGTTGGCCTTGGCTTTGAGCACCATACATATGACAGTATGAATTATCTCGGTAAAATTCCCCGAAGGGACGATAGATGGCAACACCACCTATCTCTACCTCCCAATTCAGACATGAAACTGAAGGTGAGGGAAATATTCTCCAGTCCCCAACACTCGTGATTCAACCCACAAGACTTTCGGACCCACTGATTTAACGAGCACATACTCCGTTTGTACTCAGAGGGTATTTGTGGTATCGAACCCAGGCTTTCCGGTCTGGAGTCCAAAGCCCTAACCCCTAGGCTACACACGGCCCTAAGCAGGCTTATAAACCGAGGGAGCAGTCAACTTAAATTTTTACCCTAAATTCCTTAAACAAATAATTATGCGTTTAACTGAGTGTGATCCGATGAAATAGCACTCGCCAGCTCTTTCCCCGGGCAACTGGATATTCCGGTCTAAGGCTTTTTATCAAGAGCACCAAGGCTTGTAATAATCACTTTGTTAATCTTACTTGATAGAAGCCAAATAACTAACTCTAACACTTACCTTGCTAGAGTTTGAATAGCACTCAAATTAGCTGAAAACCAAGTTCTCTCTACGGAAGGCGGTTTTAAACTCAGACAACAGTTAAAGAAGTGTTTTTCCCGAAGAGGATTAGTGAAAGTGCGCGAATAGAACCCATCACAAATGTGTATCATATGTGAAAAGAATGAGGTAAAGTTAAATTGTATAAATGGGACAGAGATGGATTGATTGCTTTATTCATGTAATTCTACGAAGCAATACAAAGACTACTGATGCCAGTCCTGGGAATTTTGAGACACGGTCTAGGCGTTTTAAGGCGTGAGGTAATTTTAATGACAATTGAGCTGACATTTCAGTTTTCATACTGCCACATCACGCCCTTGAAAACCTTTTGACCTTCGATAGATTTAAAGTTTTTCTGCAAGATGGAGCTTTAGTCTCACCAAGCTTTGGTGACTAAGACTCCTCAGAAATAAGGTTAGCCTGGAGTTCATGAACATGACCAATCGGCTACCACAGCTACAGAAATTAGTTGGAAATACCGTGTGAGAAAATCTAGAATTGTATTGTTATAACTGATTAAATGAATTTTGCTAATTTGAATTATAAATATTCACTATTTAATGAAATTAACCCTAAGGATGTTTCTTTGCATTAAAGCAGTGCTTCTCTAATTTTCAAAACTTGCGGCCCAATATTCAATCATAATTTTCATCATCCCCCCTCCATACAATAGCAATCGATTGAGTTCTACAGTACTATACTTTGACGCTAAGGCTACACTAAGGCTTTAACCTTTCAAGTGCCACCAGCTTATATAAATGTCTTACTCAGCCAAAGAATTAACTGCCCTGGACGTATATATACATCTTTCCCAGGTACGATCTTTTCTGTGCACAGTATCCATAAAATTATTCCGTAGGCTTTGGAATGCAATAAAAGTACCTTGACAATGTTTGCGAAGGATTTATTTATTTCAGAAAATTTGTTTATTTATTCCTTTTCTCTCTCCCCCCTCCCAATACATCACATACACGCGCCTGCGTAGAAAACAGAGGCGTCAGGGAGCGAATCGCGGAACTTTTAACAGACAGTTAACTGATTAATTACAAACTGTACAAATGATCAAGATAAGTGTTAATTTTTGCATTTAATTTTATGTATGACAAGCCCATGAAGTCACTGGTAATTATTAAACTCGTTCTCTTAACTTAGTATTGTTAAATTAATCATAAAATACAATGTGTGCAGTACTAATACATTTATAAGTGTGTATTATATTAGTGTAAATGTGTATTTTATTTTTTAGTATGTAAAAATGTATTTTGTTTGTTTACTTTCAGTAAGTTAATTAATTTTTTTAAATACTTCATTTTCGACTTTTCAATATCCCCCCATCTCCTGGAGTTATCGCCCCACAGTTTGAGAAGCGCTGCATTAAAGAGATATTCATTTGTGTGGCATGAATGGGGAGAAAATGTTGCCCTTTCAGGTGACAATTCCGTCAGTAGACTATTGTTCAAAGTAATTCGTAAACGCAAAATTTGAATGACATTACCTTTATTATCTATATTTATTATCGATCTTCTATTCACATGCACGCACAATTGGCTTCAAGATGAATATTTAGGCCCCCAACACATAGATCATGGTACATGAGTTGTTAAGGATGTAAAAAGGTGCTTGAGTTCAAGCCCAGTGGCATTAAAGATTAACGTGCCGAAGAATTTGATTCATGTTAAATCTATATTTATTATTTATTTATTTCTAATATGGCTGCGGATTGGTGCTTTATCATTGCAGACCTAGTACAGTCCCTTGGAGCTGCTATCTATTTTAGTGCAGCACCATATAGGTGGCATACCAATCACCTCAATGTAATTTCAACGCCCAACTTCCTCCTGAGAAGGAGGCACCTGAGCTCTGGCAATGCGAAACCGTCCTTTGGAATTTAAATTTGCCCAGAGCACCACCAAACCAAACAGGCACTCAAGGGTTATTTACCTGCCGCAAAATCATACCACATGGACGCTGTTCTGCATCATGAAAATCCACCGACTTCATTCGGAGTCGAACCCACAACCAAAGGCATACAAGTCCAGCCCCCAACAAACTGCGCCAGCCAGCCCATAGATTAAGGTATCCGACTGAGTTCGGAACTGTGATTTTAAAAAGGTGAATAAATGGACAATTTTCATATTTAGTGTCACTTAGATTAGAATACTTGTATAAAATTTTTGTAAGAACATTTTGACAAAAAAAATTATTTAAATTTAAATACAATACTTCGGCAAAAAATTGACCTAGAATAACCTTTTTTCAAAATGTTCTCCTTTTCTGAAACATGCTTCTATCATAATAACATTTTGCCTGTATATAGCACAGGCCTCTGTGTACAGAGGCTCAACTATGATTTTTAAAAAAATCACATTATTTTAAGAGTTACAGCCATTTGAAATAGTTATCGCGGCGCTTATTTCTTAAAATTTCTCCCTTCTGTTGTCGTAAGATATGGATAAATCCACTTCTAAGTTATATATTTCAAAAATTCTAGTTGAGACTCTGAACAGAGATCTAAGCTATATACAGGCAAAATATTATTATAATAGAAGCATTTTTCACAAAAGGGGAACATTTTGAAAAAAGATTATTCTAAGTTAATTTTTTGCCGAAATATTGTATTTAAATAATTTGTTTTTATCAAAATTTCATTAAAAAATTTTTATACATGTATTCTAATCTAAGTGACACTAAATATCATGAAAACTGTCCATTCATGCGCTTTTTTCAAATGACGATTCCGAACGTAGTCGGATACCTTAAGGTTCGGAACCGTGATTTTGCGAAATCGTATAATTGGATAATATTTATGATATTTAGTGTCACTTAGATTAGAAAATGTATATAAAATTTTTTTAAGAATAGTATTACAATAAAAAATTATTTAAATACCATATTTTTTGACAAAAAATGAACATAGAATGACCCATTTTCAAAATATTCTCCTTTTGTGAAAAATACTTCTATTATAATAATATTTTGCCTGTATATAGATCAGACCTCTGTACAGAGGCTCAACTAGAATGTTTGAAATACATAACTTAGAAGTGGGTTTATCCATATTTTATGACAACAGAGGGGAGACATTTTAAGAAAAAAACGCCGATAATTATTTCAATGGGTCTGTAAATAACGTGAATTTTCTAAAATTATAGTTGAGCCTTTGTACAGAGGTCTGAGATATATACAGGCAAAATATTATTATAATAGAAGCATTTTTCACAAAAGAAGAACATTTTGAAAAAGGTTATTCTAAGTTCATTTTTTGCTGAAATATTGTATTTATGTATTTTTTTTTGTCAAGATGCCCTTAAAACAATTTTATACATGTATTCTTAACTAAGTGACACTAAATATCATGAAAATTATCCATTTATGTGCTTTTTTAAAATCACGATTCCGATGGTAGTCGTCCTTAAATCTATTTAGACTCAAAGTTATCACGTCGATGCCTTGAGGAAGTTTGAAGAAAGGTTACAATCCCACTCCAAACAGCTTCTTCAACAACTCTCAGATCTGTGCTTGTAGAGGGGTCCGATGCTTCGTTCAATCGGTCGAGGTTCAATGTCCTCCTTTGGTGTGGTGCGTTACTTAGGCGAAGAGAGTGGTAGTTTAGGTATCTTCGTCACTTGACTTTGGTTCAGAGCTAGAAGGTTCGTTGCCAATATTCCTCTTTCAGCTGTATAGTACCAAATTAATATATATCTCTCTCCCACAAAAACTCGCAGATGTTGTAGTTACGTGAACGTTGTTCAAAATTACAAGGTCCGTCGCTAATGGACCTCGTGTTGCTTCGTAGAGTTTTGTTAATAATTATCGAATCAATCCTTCTCCAAGAAACAAAAATCTTCTAACCGCATCTAATACACTTTACAATGTTGAACAACAGTCCGATTATGTCATTCCCCCCACACACACTTGAGAGACGTGAAGCTAGACAAATTTAACGCGCAACGTCCTCTTTTTCTCAACAAGATGGGTCTTTGAGGGAATCAGGATTCGAGCAAACGACTCAACTGAAACATTATCGTTCATAAGCCTGATGTACAAATTACTCGACTATGCAGCTCGTCAAAGAATTTATTATAAAATTCCCCCCCTTTTAAAGGACGAATTAGTAAACAGAAAGAACTTTTATCGGGAGAAAAAGAAATAAGAAATTCAAATTCACACATCAGGATCATTTATATCAGGATTTAAACATTTCTGTGCTCCAGAACGATGAAATAATTCTATATCCCCACTAAAAATTAATGTTTAATGTTCAATTATAAATACTGAATTTTTTTCGGAATAATACAGATATTGGAAAATTTTGTTAGCGTTTGTTTGGCTATTCCTCCTACCTTTATTTAATTACTGGGCTCTTAAACCCTGTCCTAAGTTGGTCTTTTGAGAAATTTTACTATCAATTGGATGCGCGCGCACCTTTCGCATGAACTAAAAAAAAACTGTCGTATAATCTGACTGTAAATTCAGTAACTTCTGTTGCAAGTGCACATGCGTCGACTGGGTTTAGAGACGCTAAAACAAGAGAGGGGGATGGAAGGGAAGGAGGCAGAAGTAGAGAAACTTTGGGAGATATTTTCAAATTTACCAAGAAATAGTTATATTTTGAAAAAAAAAACTTATTTTACTTCAATTAACGTAACTTTGAAAAAAATTCCAGTGAAACATTTACTTAAAAAATATTGAATACATTCAATGAAAGAAATATATTTTATCTAATATTATTTATGTAAGCAATGATATAATATATGTACGTATTTTACTTTGATATCGTTGGAATTATGCATTAAAATTTTTTTTTCTTTCATTTGCGGCTGCTAAATGATATAACCAAATAATTTGTTCTTTTTGTTGGTCTCTTCTTAAAAGAAATTGCAATAATAATAGAATAATTTCCTACTATGTGCCATCCATATTTTTCTCTGTCTTAACACTTGAGTCGATGCTTGATGTCAGACATGGAGTCCACTTATAAACTCTGAACTGAACTTAACATAGCCTCAAGAAGTGTGGACTAGAAGTTTTGGGCAAATTACTTAAGTTATTTTTTAATCTGATTCATTTCTAAAAGTTTCGAAATTCACCTTAAAATATGCATAATATAGATCTAATGACGTGTGAAAAATTTAAGATTAATCAAACATAAAATAAAATAAATCCTATTTCTCCCACTCTCTCACTGAATTTTTCCTTTACATTATACAAAAATTATATTTCTTGATTTAAGTTGATATATTTTTGTGCAATAATATATACATCTTCCATGCAAACTTCATTGCATTACGCTTTACTCAAAGTCGTCGGCCTTACTTTGCATATTCAGATAGACGCTTTCTACTTCGGAATGTTTTGAAACATTGTATGGTAAAGAGGCAACCACCCTTCTCAGAATCCCCTCCTCCCCAAAAACAGTCCCTTACAGGGAGAACATTTACCTGGGGAACATCAACACAAAGGTACAGGCTTACTTCCGTAAGAAAATTCAAAGGACGTTCGAATGGGTTCATGGAAATATCTAAAATATTCCATTTTTCAAAAATTTTTTCTTCTCTGGTGTGGGGGTATTTTTCTTACTCGGAACTTTTAAAGGGATCAAAGAAAATATTTTGAAGACCTGTTCGAAAGGGAGGGGCGAGTTGTGTGAAGTAAAAAAAATCAATAATGACGCCCAAAGATCGTTCGTTTCTAAATCCTGGCCGACAGACGGACACATTTGTTTGAGAGCACAAAAGGAACACAAAAACTGTTATCCTCACATCAACTCTCCCTCCCGCTTCTTTGCTAAATCATTCGGACAGAGCCTGATTTATGCAACCGTGTTTTCAGGCCAAAAACCTAATGTTTAATGGAACTATAAGCCTTTGGAGGATTTGCGCACATTTTTTGAGGGATTGGGATGAAAAAAAATCGTAAAAGTAAACATGTGAAGAAATAACGGACACTTTTTAAGAGAGGACAAAGGAATGCGAGAGTTCATGTGACAATTTTCAAAGGCTACAAATCCTGCAAGTTGATGGTGAAAGAGCAGGAGAATTTGAATAAACAAGTCTATTATATGCATCGGTTATACCATTCGGTTGTCTGGGTTTCTGAGATACCATTCTTCAAAATCTACCTTTTCTTTAACCCCAACAAAAATTATAAATGACACAAAAATATTATGCATTTCTTGTTGCGTAAGCAGATAGTATAATTCTTTTTCTGTGTGGAGACCTACATAAAGCGCGTGACATCTTAAGCTGCTTTGATATGACATAGCAAATACTACGTAATACAATAAAGTTCTCTATTAAAGGCTGTTTGAGTATTAAAATGGAGTTCTGTGTTAAAATACTACTTAATTACTATCTATGATGGTCAAAGGTCATTATTTAAATGGTCGTTATTTAAATATTATTCAATGAATGTGTTTATGAGTAATGAAATAGAACTCTATATTTTTAAATGCTACTTAATGATGATCTAGCATTAAAAGGTGTTCTCTATTTAAATATTAATTTATAATGCGAGCGGGGTCTAAGTATCAAAGTGTGATTCTCTCCACTTAAATACTATTTAATGAATATTTAAGAATTATAAAGGAGTTCTCTATTTGAAAACATTTTAATGATTATCTAAATAACAAAATGTTCTCTGTTTAAATACTACTTACTACTTGTTTAAATACTACTGATTATCTAAGTATTAAAATGGTCTTTATTTAAGTACTGTTAAATGGCTATCTAAGTAATAAAATAAGTTTCCTGCAAATAGAAAAGTGTCTGAAATGTTTTAAAGAGGGGGATAGCATTATGCAGAGCGTGGCCGCGTTCTCTCTTCACCTGACCTCTACTGAAGATGTATGGTCGCTAGAGGACTCTTCTACAATTTGGAACAGTCACTTATATACAATTATACAAAATAACTTTTTTTCTTCCTTGTTAATGATTTAATTCAAAGGCCAATATGTCAAACTGAACAACTTTTTTTAAGAAATGGAACGCATAAATTTTACGAAAAACAGTATTTTAAACTCTTAATCACAAAAGAAAAGATTGAAATGAGGATGGGAAAAGAAGCGAGAAATTATCACAATTCAATAAGTTAAGATGTTCTCCAAAATGTTCAGGGTTTTAACATATTAAAAATGATGCGTACTAAATTTTACGATAAAAAATTATAAAAGATTTTAATGCCTTGGAGAGATTCAGGGTTTTATTTTATTTTACTTTATTTAATTTATAATTTTTATTTATTTATTTATTTATTTTTGCAATTGGCAAAGACATCTTTAAAGCTGACATATCAAAACGATTTTTAAAATTTCGAATGGTTATTATATTAAATTTTTTAAAAAAAGCCTTTAAAAAGCTTTATTTATATAGGTTTTTATTGCACCAAATTCTTTTAGCAAATATAGAAATGGCAGGACCCTCTATTTACAGCGGGTGATGAGAAGTAACTGTGACGTCACCCTATGAAAAGGATTCTTTGAAAGAACAATAAAATCGTTGACATTTTTCGTATGAAGAAGCAATCGTTGTACCCGCATAGCATGCATATTTAAGTAGGCAGGTAGGACTACAACCAATATCTCAGTCTTGCATATTTTGTGCGTGCAAGAGATTCCGAGGAGAAATTGAATGGGGATAGATATTTGGTGGGGTAAAAAAAGTTTGCTTTGTTATAATTTAAATTTCGTACGGGTTTTCCGTTTCAAATAAAATGTTCTGTTTGACTGTGTGGATTTATGATGTTTGGAATAAGGGTACGGTAATCGATACTGTCTATTGGATAAAAAAATAAACCATCTGTAGAACCGTATTGATATGCAGATAGAATGCTAAAGTCAGAATGAAAATGTAGAAATGTCAACTTTCAGGTGTTATTCTGGGTCTTTATATTACAGACAAAAGATACATATCCCTAATATTTTTTTAAAGAATATAAATTGCATTAATTTAATAAATTTTCTGTGAACCCCCAATGGAAGGTTTGTTTTCAAATAAGGATGATATAAACGCTCAACTCTTAAATTAGTAACTAAAAAGAAGAAAATGCTCCTATTAAAATTTACAGATGGTGGATAAAATAAATGGTGGAAACACTACTGCAGAAGCTGTTATGAAAATTTTTAGTGTGTGATGCTGACAACATTGTTTGCTATATATGTGAACTAGTTGTTACCCGACCATTTCACTCGGTATTTTATGATGTTGAATGCATAGTATTGTTTTTTTTCAAGTTATTGATGTATAAGTTCTAGCATTAAGCCTTCAATTATAGTGAGACATATTTTTATAGCCCTTTTATATTAAGTTATAATAAAAAGGGACAAAGCTTGAATTTATGAAGCTGACGTATATTTATCTTTTGCTCCCTTTAACCTCCCTCTTCAGAATTAGTATTCACAAAGCCTGTTTTTAGCGAATCAATAAAGAAATATACTTGCCAAATTTCAAATCTGTCGGTCTGTAATCGTCTTACTCCTGAAATCGCTTCCTTATTATATAGTCTATCTAAAGCTGTGGGAGGGAACGATGCATGACCAAGACTCTTCATAATAAATTCAATTTATTATAATCAATCATAATATTCCACAAAAAAATCTATTAAAGGAAGCCCTGGGAGTGATATAAAGAAAGCAACTACTTTAAATGAATAAGCGAACGAAATCGGATTAGTTTAGCTTTAATCAATCCTATCCTATTAATTCTTGATTCATTATTTTAGTTTAGTAGCCAAAAAACGTCCTTTAGTCAAGATGCGCAATTCTAATTCTTACCATAGTAACACAGCATTTAGATGCTCCGGTCCATCTGACCTACGATTATTAAACTCTAACTTTAAATACTCAAACTAATTTGCATCTCAGGGTTTCTTCTTGAGAGGGATGGCTGTGAAATAAACGCGAATGCTAGCCCGAATATTCCCCAAGAGGATTAGCTGGTAAAGGTCGCGTAAAGACCCGTCACAGGTCGAATACTTCAAAATTACTTTGTCGCTCATTCGGTATAGTAGTTAGCGACGCTGACTGCTGTGCCGTAGGACCTGGGTTCGAATCCCGGAAAAGACAGGGGTGTTTGTAAATGTTTAGTGCCTTCGTGGCATCGGGGCATAGCCGTCGGGCTGCAAGTTCTCTCGCGAGGTTAGTGGAAGGGGAAGGGAGGCGGGAGGTCTCTGACCACCCCCAGAGTGTTCTTCCTCTATATTGGGAGTGGAACCGAGCCAAATCGTACTGTCACCTGTATAGGGCTCAAAGCTAGGGCTAACAACAGACGTCACTGAGCATTTTGCCGTGATGAATTTCGTGGGTCTCGATCTGGCCTTTTTCAATCAGGTGGCATTAGTATCAATAACAACATCAGAAACTATAATTTTTGAATTACAACGCCCCGCAACCCACCTCCGCAGTCGATTTACGCGGAACCTATTCTTAGCGGATCTCGACTCAATAAAAGGTATATGAGACTGCCAAATTTCAAGTCTATATGTTTGATAATTCCCGTTATCTCGTGATGAGTGGATTAGTGTGCGTCGCTTTTCTACTATATGTATACACATTGGGAAGGCAGTCAACTATCTGTTATAAGTGGTACTTTTGTAAATAACAAACCAATTGTAATAATATTACTTCATAAAATCATATCTAAAGGTCTTGCAGAATGACGTGGTTATTGATCCTATCCATGTAGGTACATAGAGAATAGCCGAAATTGACGGCATGATCAAGAAAACAGTATTTAAGACTATGTGGAAAGGTATGAAAAATAATTTTATGTTACTTTTCAACACATGGAAACTTCAGAAGAAAGGTAAATTCACATTTGTAAAAGTGACTACATATTTGAACATTGGTCAAAAAGATCTGATTTTAAATTAGAGCAACTCATCAGGAGCTCCACATTTTAATTTTTTATGGCCTTGTTACAAAGCACAAATCTCTCTCTCATTGCTGACATCCATTCCCCCTTTCTCCTAAAAAACATTAAATATAATGAGACAAATATCATCAACTCCGAGAACTGCAAAAATGTAATTTGTATGATGAATTGTACACCATTTGGTTTCTCAGCACTTGTAGAGTTTAAACTTAGCGATGTCCCGTTGAAAACATTCCATCTCGATTGCTTAGTTAGAAGGACATTTTAAGATTTCCTGAGGCCCCGGGCTCCTACATAAAAGTAGGACCCACTTGCAACCCTTTTACGTAGAGTAAAAGTTACGTGCAGTATGCCTAGGCAGTATAATGTAGAGAGCAGTAGACAGTTTATTGTCAAATACTCGTCCAAACGGTATTCCTTAACAAATAAATTAACTGGATTCAGAACCAATTGCAGTGCTTCTCAAACTTTCAATATTTGCGATCTTATTTTCATTCATAATTTTCATAGCGTCCCCCCCCATACAATAACAATGTGAAGTGGCGCTTATCTGAAGGACAGAATCCGCTGCCTATGAATCCGGGACCATTGGGAACAAATGTATTGAATTCAAAGACAATATATTTTGACACCACTGGGGTATCGGAGAATATTAGGGCCCCCATGCAAAGTCAGATTTGGGGCTCCCAAGCCCAAACACGTACTTGGTGTCAGTCGGGCTTTGAGCCCCCTAGAATTCCTGGGCTCTCTGCAATTTGGGGATGTACGTTACGCCCCTGTTCGACACTAAAGTTACAATACGATTTTAATTATAAACCATATAAATTATCAATGAGTATTAAATTTTGTATATAATATTATAAATGACAAGCCCATGCAGTCCCTGATATTTGTTAAACTACTTAACTCGGTATTATTAAATTAGTTATCAAATACAGTATCTATAAGTGTATTATATCAGTGTAAATGTTTATTTTATTTTTTATGCCAGAATGTACACTGCTGGACAATTGCTAAGGACGGATAACACTATCATCCATAGCAACCACAAAATGAAAAGAAGCAAAATGTGGAAAATTAGAATAAGTGCGGGATATTAGTAAGAAGAAGTATGAGTGCAAATTTTTTTTTCCACGTCTGTTCATCACGTGATAGCGTTCATAAGAGCTTTAAAGGTTTGACGCGAGTGGACAGTTGTTGTTTCAAGTCAAAGTTTTACAGGAAAGATTTATTAGACGAACTTAAAATTTTTGGCATGTCTTCCCGACATCACATAGATGATTTTTTATGCGTGGCCGAATTATTGGAAAGATCGAAGAAGGGCGAAAAATAACAGATGTTTCCAGGAGTTCGACATCGCTCACAGCGTTGTTTCACGGCTGTGGAAGTCATTTAAAACTACTGGAATGTGTAGTAGACAGCACGGGGAGGTCGTGTTAGAAGTACGACGCCCGCAGAAGACAGATATATCGTCCAATCAGCAAAAAAAGGAACGGGCGCACCACAGCCCAGCAGGTGGCAAATCAGTTTCTTGCTGCCTCAGGAAAGCAGATCTCCCGAAAACTGTTGCCAGACGTTTGAGGGGAGGAGGACTATACGCACGCAGACCTGTTGTGTGTCCCATTGACCAGACAGCACCGTACTGCCCGTTTGCAATGGTGTCGAGTGAGCATCACAATTGGACTGAACAGGACTGGGCATGCGTACTATTCTCAGATGAGAGTAGGTTCAGTCTGTCATCGGATTGTAGACGCCAACTGATCTGGCGCGAGAGTGGTACTGCTTATCGTCCAGAAAAATATCCAGGAAAAGGACCGGTATCCGACATGCAGTATCATGGTGTGGGCCGGCATCATGATCAATGGCCGCACGCGCCTACATGTGGTTGCGAATGGGACTATGACGGGACAACGATACATTGATGAAGTTCTACTTCCTCATGTTCGTCTTTTCCGTGGTGCTGTCGGTGAGAAATTTGTTTTATGGACGACAACGCAACATGTCATCGAGCACTCGCTGTTCAGGATTGTCTAGACAGCGAGGGTATTCAACGTCTCGTATGGACAGCGCGTTCTCCAGATCTAAACCCCATTGAAAATGTGTGGGATGCTTTGGGAGGCAAGTTGCTGGTCGAAACTATCCTCCGACAAACAAGAACACCCTCATCCGTGCACTCACAGAGGAATGGATAAATTGCCTCAACAGCTGCTGGATAATGTTGTGCAAAGTATGGTAGGACGTGTGGAATGTTGCATCACACTCCACGGTGGACATATCCCGTACTGATACCTTTCTTTAAGGTGCCTGCTGACTTTAAGATGCATTGTTCCATTTCTCCGTACGCAGATCAAATGAACATTTTTTTTCTTTCAGATGTTTCACAGCTTTTGTACTTTCCAGAACAATATTCTTTATTCTAATGTCTGAACAGTGTGGCAACTATATTTTATCCTACTAGGCCTCATGTCTCGCTTAATGTTATGCTACATAGCAATTTGTGATCCGTCCTTAGCAATTGTCCAGCAGTGTGTTTTGTTTTGCTTCCTTTCAGTAAATTAATAATTTTTTTCAAAACAAACTTTCTTTTCTCAACTTTTCGATATGCTCACCCCCCTCCCCACGTTATCACGGCCTCCTAGGGGGCTTGCCCCAAAGTTTGAGAAACGCTGACTTAGTGAGTAATGATGGTGTATGGCAGTAGGCCTAGCCCTAGTACTAGACACAGACGACGGACATGACATAATAGTACAGTCTTGCCACTGATGCCAGTTGTCAAGTAGTAGTTATTTCCGGAGAATATGTCCAAGTGTGTGTCATTTGAAGATTAAAACTATTCGGATCATAACTTTGTTGAAGCTGAATCGAGAACGACACAAGGCCTTTTAAAGAGCCCTGACCCAATTGGTTCATGCCTCAAAATGCCCCTGCGTATTACCAAGAGTAAAATACGAAAGCGGATCTCTTTGAATGTCTGAAGGGCTACTTCTTTTCATTCTTTAGAAACCAATAGTCTTTCTGAAGAATCAGATATCAGCCTCTGGATTTATTTGAACATTCTACTCTAGGATCACGGTTATCCAGTGATGCAGACAATTTTTATTTGTAGCTATTCCTTGTTTTAGGCGGATAATATTCAGACAGCGCAAAATGACAGCAGATTTCTCAGAACGATTAAGTAAACATAAGATTGTTGCCTTGGGTGTGCCTTTTAGCATCAGAATTTAACAGTACTAAAACTTTGGGTGGGGGAGGGTACCCGAAAGGGATATTTTTCTCATAAAGACCATAGAAAGTGAGAGGATGATTTATTATACCTTCATCACGAGCAGAATTGGGAGTCTTTATTAGAAGAAGGGCATAAATAAATAATAAAGGATGTCTTATGAGATAAATCTGAATAAACCAATTTCAAGTTGAATTGTGTAGTCCGTTGATGCAACAGTTCTCAGATTTTCTTTTAAATGAAACTCTTTAACAAATTCTTTTCCAAGATTTAAATTCTAAGAATATGAAGTCTAGTGCTCTTTTAGTGTGTTGGACTGAGCGAAAGTTAAAGTTACTCCAAAACTGCATGATGAATACAGAAGGCCTACTTAGTTCAAAATTTAAAATTTTCTTGGAAAAAAACCTTAATAGACCTCGCACTTTTTTAAACTCTATACTACGAAAGGTTGAATTAATGTTTCAATTCGCATGATGGTTTTTGATGGAATAAAAATTTGAACTTGTGTGTGGGACTCGATCTAATCATCACCTGTCAGACAACTTGTCGTATAGCGTACACTTTATTAAGGAGATACTTGAAAATTGATGAAATTTTTTCTCAATGATAATCAGAAAGAAGCAAATTTTAATATACTGTTGATGAAACAAATTTGAAAATGAGCAACAAGAAAACAATATCATTAGAATGGAGACAAGTAATATAATAGTTTCTATAGAGAAGTGTGTCTTGCAAAAAAAATGCATTCTATGTTGGAATATGACGAATAATGTATTTTTAGGAATATTGCTTATTTTTAATATGAAACCAATTAACACGAGTAATTTAATAACAAATTGTTTTCTTCTTTCTTTTGTTAGAATTATGTAGAAAATAGAGATTGAAGGATTAGTTACGAATATCGCTTCATTTTAAAGTCTATCATGCGAACAGGAAGTATTAATATTCTTTTAATTGTGTGATACTCAGAATCTTCATTTAGAAGTTTTGGAAGTTAGGAGAATGAGATACAAGTTCATGATTCAACACTGCATAGCAGCGGCAATCATCGGATCCCCTTTGTATAGTTATAGAGTGGTGTCAATTAAAAATAAGTATAATTGAATATTACATTCTGCATCTAACATTTGTTCACATTTTTATCCTCATGGAAATAAACAATGTACTTATGTTTCGATATACAAAAGGAAATGACCAGGCATACAAAAGAATCCCGTTGTCTTGTTATGTGCTCAAATACTCCACTCTCCTCCAGACCAGCCTTCTGAAGTGCAGGCAGAAACCGCAACAATGAATTGGGTAGAGGTCAACATGAGCCGAGCGTCCGACTCAGACGGACTGACGTAGAGGCCAATCGTGATAAAGGAGAGCGGATTTTTACGACCCCTAAAAGTTCAGGAATTGAGTCAACTGCTTTTTTTCCCGGCCATTTTTCTCCTTTTTTCCTAAACGGCGGGATAGCAAGTGGCTGGAACGTTTACATTCCGGAAGGGAACATCCCCTCGCGAAAAAAAGGAGCAATCTCCTGTTAAGGGATTACAACAAAACAACACTTAGTTTTTTTTTAAAAAAAAAAAAAAAGAGTTTAATTATTCTCAACCTAATCTAAACGGTCGTACAGAAAGAAATTAAGAAACCTATGGTATTTGTATGCTGCCGTTTTTTATATATGTAGCCCAGTAGCGCACACAAGGAAGGGGGGTCCCGGGTCCGGACCTCTCACCCCAAAGCCCTTGATTCTTTTTCAATTGATTATAACCCTATGTATAATACGCAAAATTTAATTATTTATTATTAATAATTAATTTTATTAATTTATGCTAATTATTTATTCAACTAATTTTTTACTGTTCTTTTTTCCCCAAAAACGAGATAATATGTCGGACGACATATTGGGGCATGATACGAGAATGGTGGACTTCCGACCCTGGATCCCCCCCTCCTTGAAAAATTCCGGTGTGCACTACTAATGTAGTCACTTAGTATTGTTCCAAATTTAGAAATCCTTATATAAACCTGAATTGGAAAAATATTTCTTTAATTTTAAAATATGTTGCAAAGCGGTTAAAATTTTCGAGATGTTTCCCAATAAAATTGTACTAAAGTAAGACGCCACTAGTGTACACAAGGGGGTTCTAATACACAAACCATTAGTTTTCTAATTTTTTGTATAAAGATTACATCTCGGTGCTCTCGTCTCCGTTTTAAACATAACCCTTCGCACATGAAAGGTGGCCGCGGTAGCCGAGTGGTATAGGCATCGGATCGTGGCTGGCTTTGTCACGAGTTCGAGCCCAGTACCACTAAAGACCCGTCGTGTAGGGCAGCGATGCACGCTAAATCTGTCGAGAGCTGAAACGTCCTCCCGTTGGTGTGGTGTGGTAGTTAGGAGAGGGGGTGCCAGCTCAGGTGTCGTCCACGTCACTTGACCATGGTTCAAAATTACGTGGTCCGTCGCCAAAAGCCCTTGTGCAGCTGAACAGTGCGACGTTAATCTTCACTCACTCACTCACTTCGCACATGAAAGAATATTGTGTACGTCATTGTGAAATGCCAATAACGTTAGGTTTATTTAAAAGAAATTCGAATATGGCATGTGATCATTGAAAATTTTGATACATGGTGTACATATACAACCAATTATCCCAATGAGTGAAAGTAAATGTTAAGAACTATATACGGAAACTCGGATTCTGACACTAACTCTGAAGGATTCATGTGAAGGTTTTTTTTAGAATAAAAGTTTTACTGGAAACGTCTAAAAAGTTAAAAAATTTTAGTTGCGTGCGCATGGCTGACATAAATTTTTTTTATAACTGTTTTCCCAAATAACGTTTTTTCCTTTAATGTATATTGACCGACCTATATATGAAAACCAAACCCCTTTAACTTAAAAAAGTTCCAAAGATTATGCATGGAAATGTACGGTAAATTGCTATCAATTAACTATTCAACATTTTTGTATACTACTTTTTAAATTCCAGGCATTCCAACTATCTATCTTTTTTTAGAATTTTGGATGAAAAACGTCTATTTTCTCTTAAATGACATATGTGGTTGAAATAACAGCGTATTAAATACTTATTAAGGCCTTTGGAAAAGGAAAATTAAGAAAACACTTTGATGAATAGTGCATGGATGTTCAATAAATAGCTTCATAAAAAAATCAATGAATACTTATATTAGACGAATAATAAATAAAAAAAGTATCCCTATTGTTTTTATTTTAAAATTTATGATGATTAACTATGCATCCAAATTTAGCAATCAGATAATATTTCATCAATCACTAAGAGTTTTTAACATTATTATTATCGTTACTAACAAGTTTATGACCTTACTACCAGTTTCACGTACACTTTTTTTTTATTTGTGTAGGCACCCCAACTAAAAATGCTCAATCGTTGCGAGTTTCAGAATTTAGAACCTCGGCGTTGGTGTGTTTGTAAGGGGATGGGCTGGAATGTAGTTGTCTGTGATTTGATGTCACCCTGCGTTTGTAAGCGTCTCTCTCCCTGTAGAATATCCTGCAAGTGGTTGCGAGAGGGAAAAAAAACGACCACCCCGCGTTGTTACGTGGTGTTGCTGCTAATGCTGGTAGAGAACGGAACTTATTATCACACTGTGGCTGCTTGCCAGGATAAGTCAACTCACTGAAGGCCAATACACTCCCTGAGAAAAAAAATCTTTCTTTTGCCACCGCGAAACAAAACAGAAAAATAAGTGGTTATTCTGAAAAGTTAGAAACATCGTAGAGGTGCATGTTACATAATATCTGCTTTAAGCATCTCTAAAATTTGTGGATAAAATAAAAGTTGCTTTACATTTCTCCGACGTAACTAACGTAATCCACAGCTGCAATAATAAATGATTTATCAGAATTATCTTATCATGCATTCGGGCAACATTTGTTTAGTTTACTGCTTATGTTATTTTGGCATTTAAACAGGCATTCTTTAAAATATAATCTTCATTTGGACCCATTGCCTTAAATGAAAAACGAGTAGCTTTTATAAGGGACATAGTGAAACTGTGTAATTGTTATGATTTTTACATACATTTTTTATAATTATAGTTTATTTTATGAAAAAAAACTACTTTGAAACAATCACTGTTCAAGCAAAAAACATGAATTAAATAAGACTGAAAAATGTTAACAATTTTGAATAAATATTTAAATTTGTAGTTATGGGAAATCTAATAATCCCTGATAGTGGCATTAATAAAAACTTTATTTGGGAAAATAATAAACAATCGTTCACGTTAATGGTATTCAGAATTTAACGAAGCCAAAATACAAATGACAGGTATTTACATTACTCAAGTCAGTTTAATATGTTGTGATTTATTACATTTTTTGTTGATATATAAAACTAAAAAATATAAATACAGTAGAACGTCATTTATCCGAACGTTTATTATCCGGAGCGTCAAATATCCGAAATAGTTTTTTTTGTCAACTACATGTACTGTATATGAATACGTTTTCGAACAGTGCAATGATCAACATTTGTTTCGCGTGAGGTCAAAAATGACGGGAAAACCCAAAGTCAAGGATATTTGTGAAATTTCAGTTGTGTGATTTGGTAAACAGCTACACGGATTTGGTAAAGATCTGGATGGTATGCGATGCAGAAGACTGTGGATTTTAAATGCTAAATGATGACAAGATTTGACTTCCGTGCATGAAAAATCCAACCCTGTCGACGATGAAACGGATGAAGACGAGTATAACAATAACAACGAAAGTAGCAAGGGTTTCTGCGTTAGAGACAGCTATGGAGTGGTACGAACAACAATTCGACGGCTGTCCTACTTAACTACAGATGCTCAAGAGAATCAGAGACCTTACAGTGAAAAAACGAAGGTGTACAAAAATACAGCGAAAAATAAGTGATTATTTTCCACAATAAACGTAAAATTGCGACATTTTGTACCTATTTTGCTTTTTCTTCAAGCACGTCACTTCATGCACGTCCGCATGTGAGGATTTTCCTTATTCGTCCGGTTTCATATGCTCCATGGATCGCATTAGGTTTACGGTTATCGGAACAATCGCGTATCCGAACGGTGACCACCTGTTCCAATTAATTCGGATAAACGCGACGTTCTACTGTAAATATAATTTTTCACAAACACAAATGCTTCTTTAATTGAGATATTTCAAAATTATCAAAACCATATTTATAATGAAAATGCAGTATGATCCATTTAAAAAATAAACATTGTTAATAATAATTTGTGCGTTAAGTTAGTAAATGCAGATTAATTCTTTGCATTTCTATGTGTAGCAACGGTATCTAAGTGTTCGCGGACGCGAGCTCATGGCTCACTTTACTTTTGGCAAGTCGCGGGTTTGAATCCTGGTAGCTCGGAAAATCCGTCGAGTAGAGATATTGATGCACATTCAACCTGTCGGAACTCAAACTATTCACGTTGTCGTGTTGTGAGAGTTTGGAGTGTGTGATGCTAACTCAGGTATCATCCTCATCCTTTAACCATGCTTCAAATTTATGAAGTCCGTCGTTAACTTTGTTTGTCATTAACCTTGTGTTACTTCGTGCCAATAATCGAGCTAACAATTTATGTAGCCTTTTTTTAGTATGAATAACTGTTACTGCTCAATTTGCTACCTGAAGAAGAAATGATTGGAATTTTTTTGTGAAGATGTTACTTATGTGAAACTTTTTTCAGGGTAATAGTGAAGTGAGAAAAGGCAGCATGAAAAGAAATGGCAACATTTGCTTGCAATTTTCTGAATCGGGCTATCTCGTGAGGTGTCCTCTAAAACTAACACGGGATAATATTCGTTTAATTTTTACTCGGAATTTAAATGCACACATCTTTACAACGGGGACAAATTATGAAAATTAGTTCTAAGGTACAAAAGTGAATGAGAGAGATGAGAGTAGGTGGAAATAGTTAATTTTGATAAGTTAGCGATTAGAAGTGAAGAGATTTTTCTCTTTGAAAATTAGATTTATCAACTAAGTAGTAATTCGTTGCCTAATGATAATTCGAATATGTTCTAGTATAAGTCTTACTGAATGTTGAATTTGAGAACTCTTTATAAACATTGAAGCTTCTATCATCATTTTGTGGAAGTTACAGTTATGAGCATCAACAAGTATATCATATGAGAGATTGTTTTTTATTTTTAAGTATTACTTGATCTTCTACATAACTCTTGAGTAGGGACAGGTAGTCTAGTAAAATCATTAATTTGATTATTGGAGTTTGTAGTTATTTCCTGGTGTTTTGTGTAATGACAATTGCTCCTGTTGTAAGATCATGTTCGAGTAACAATCTCTCGAGAACGACACCCACGAAGTTTAATAGTCAAGTTTTAGGGGACCATTAGTTGTTTAAAAATATGTTATCTTGTCCCAGCTGTGCAGAGAAATCAAATACACTGAATGTGTCCAAAACGGACCTTGCTATGTGGACGACTTTTGACAAATAAAACAGTTGATGGCCTTTGGGACTTAGGTCTATGTTGTGGAATTGAGCCAATATAGGAGAACAATTGAAGCCCAGTGGTCGAGTGGTAGCGTATCAGGGTTCCACGCCACAGGTCCGGGGTTCAAGCGCCGGGCTGTGCAAGGTCAAGCCTTTCATCACTTCAGTGGGTCGATAAAATGAGTACCAAGTTTGCTTGGGAACTAAACAAAGAGGGTTTCGCGTCAAATTGGCCACCTGATCGGAACATCTGCTCATGCACCTCAGCGACCAAGGAAACGGAATTGGACACAGTAGACCTTGGCCCTTATGAGCTGTTTTACCATTGAGTTTAGTTTAATTTAGAAGGACAATTATAAAAATCTGATTAGAAGAAAGATGAGTTTCAGGATAGTGAGGATAAGTATTGTAACTTTTTTTGTCCATCAGGGGATATTTTCATCTTTTGAAATTGTCTTGTACGTAGTCTGGCGATGGTGGTTGAAATTACGCGGTTAAAATTAAGTTTTGGAATTAAGTGCTTCTTAACTGGATGAGAGGTAAGTTTACGTCTGGCTATTGCATCGGTAAGGGTTAGGCTAGTACAAAGTTGAGGGAAATTTAAATATATATATATATATATAAAACATAAAATAAATATTTAAATTTATCTTCGTATTATTGCTACAACAAATATACCACTTTTTTATGTACTGTACCCAAGAACAACGGCAAGAACTTTTCTCCCCTCCCGGAACTTGATCAATGTTTACTCTGAGGCAGCGCGAGGTATAATTCATCAATCGAGGATCAACAAGGCCATCCTCTTATTTTGTGATCATTTAAAGAATACAGCGTATCCCAACCAATCGATAACCACAAGATGGCATAGAATTAGATCTCGCAGAAAAGTTTGTCAAATACGGAATCCAAACAAAGTTTCGATACTCTTTTTAAATTACGTTAGAAGTAATCGTTTATAGAGCCGGAAGAGTGGAAACCTTAAACAAGATTACCCTTCATGAATTGTATACAAACTTTTTTCACCCGAAAAAACCATTTCAGATAATGCGAAATTTCCGCTAGCAAACCTTTGACAAAAAACGAAATAAAATAAATAAAAAAAAAATACGAAATTTCTAGTTGACGTAAACATCACCATGAATTATTTATAGTCTTAGAGCCAAACCGAATGTTTATTCAAGCAAGATTCCAATTTTCCTTTTTTTATTTTTTTTTCTTCCATCCCTCTGATCCCTCTCCCAACCCTTATCCTTTTATTTTTTTGGTGGAGAAAGTTCCATTATTATGAAAGACCAACAAATGGAACCTTTTTCTCATCAGTTTCCAAGAAAATGAAGATTCGGCGGACAACAGCGAAGAGGCGTTACGCCAAACGGCGCCACTTCACTTCTCTTCGCTGAGAGCGAAAATAATAATGAAAAATAAAAACAAGAAATGGAAAGAAATTTTCTACCAGTCAAATTGCAAATTCTGGAGAACGATATTTTTTGAAAGCCCTCTGTCTCTCTGTGTGTATGTGTGTGTGAGTTCTTGAAGATACATTTCTGTATAAACTGGGCAATATGATGAACGACGGAAAATTTCGTTCTATTTCCTCATCGTTTTTTATTCGAGTAATACCATTTCCGCCCTTAGATACATTATTCCTATTTTGAAATATTTAGCAAATCTCCACTTCTATTTTTTTGCAGATTTGAAATGAAATGAAAAAACATTGTTGCGAGAATGGATTTTGTAGATTTGCACCCATTTAATCCTACAAGATGCAATTAGAGTTTTTTTGGTGTTTATTTTGCGGCATCAAAGTGAGAATTTCGCTTTGAATATGATTAAAATGTTTTGAAAGATATTTACATATTTTACGTTGATTTATTAATAACATTAACTCTTAGAAAATATTATCGTGTATAACATTCCCTTAAAACCGTCTAAATAAAATTTGTTGTCATTATTTCAAAATAATACAATTTCCCTTGATCACATACAGAGCTCCTTATAATGACGAAAAAAAAGTATTATCTTCAGGTTTGAACTATTAGTTTTTTTATTATTAAATCTTGTTTTTTATTAAATCATAAATCTTTGGTCATTGAAAATGTTGATAAAATTAAATTAATCGTAATCAAAACCTGCATGGATTTTATCGCTAGAAGCGTGTTATTGAAAGAAAAATATTTGTGTACATTTTTAATGAAGTTGTTGAAATAATTACAGCATTCTGCTTATTTATATTCCATTTAAAAGAAAAGTACATGTATTCTTGGTAATTATGAACATTTCAGTAATTATTAAGCAAAATGTATTCGATTTATTGAAAATAACCTTAATCTTCCAAACCCTAAATACATACCGGATAGTGTAATTTTTGCACCCTTAAATTTCGATCATATTTTTTGTGTTAAAAGTGGGCGTTATATGCCAGTTTTTACGGTATTTTTAAATGTCCTTATTTGTTTTTAAGACAGATCAATTGAAGACATTTCCCTCAAAATATGTATCAAATTAAACATGTTTTTGTTCTTAAGAATATATATTTAGTTAATGTTTGGTTTTTGAAATGTCTAAAAGTTTCCTCTTTATGTTGCGTAGCTTATATTATTTCCATGAATAGGTAGCTTATATTATTAATGAACCATTTTGAAAATTTTTACCTTTAAAGTTACGACGAAACCCTCGAAGTCTGACTAACTAACTCGAAAGATTATAATTTGAACCTGATGGGGTAAAACTGGTAGGTGTAAAAACTGTAATTAGTAACAAACATAAGTATATCTCAGTTATACTTTATTGATCAATTAGCCCACAATTTTATAAGATCAACCATCGCGAACTACAAAAAATTAAGGGGACATGGTATGATTTTCATAATTTTTTTGGTTGCTTCCTATGTATATGCATGATGTAAAACGGATTTTGTGCTCAAACCTTCATAAAAAGATAACCATTTAATTTTTTTAATGGAAAAACTTGAAACTTATGTTGTGATTTTAAAATGCTACTCATCCAACAAAAACTGACGTACATGTATGAAATTTGATTTACAAGTACATCAAACTATGTGTAACAAAAGTTGGCATGAGTTTTGGGATAACATGATTGGTATTTGTACAATCCTTTTTTATATGAATGCTTATTAAAATTTCCTTAAAAAATGTTTAAATTCTAAATTCAATTATTCTTTTAAAAAATAAGTAATGCTTTGATTGAAAAATGCATACTAACTTTTGTTGCATGTACTATTAGCAACAAGTGAAAAAAATTTCCAAGTATTACCTCAATAGAAAAAAAGCCTTAGCATTCAAAATGAAAACAAACTAGTTATTTTTCCTTTCTGAGAAGTCAGTTTAAAGTTTTAATTTACTATTGGGATGTGAATAAAAACAAACGTAAAAGTTGTCACGAATCAGTGTTTTTTAAACTTAGAGCTTTCAAACTTTCAGAGTCTAGAAAAGTATATAAAAAATTACTTAAGCTAAAAAAATTGTTTTTTTTATCGATTTTTGTCAATTGAATCGTATTAGAAAGGGGACGTAGAGGTCACAGTTACAATCCTTATAAATATCCACAAGGTTTCAAAACGAACTTGGAAGATCTTTCTTCTTTATAACTAAAACCGGAAATAATAGTATTTTGTAACGCGGTACATAATATGGCTCGACAATATAGTTACTATTATTTTGTACCTTTTTAAATCACTTTATATATAGGGTGTTTTTTAGAGGTATCGAACTTTAAATTGCAATAAAACAACGATGTGTTATTCGATTGACATGAATCTTTTTTTATTCGAAGATAATCTTGTGGCATTACATTTTAAATATGATCAAACAAGGCGTAGATTCGTCGAATGGGCCCAAAACGAGATTGCCGTTGTTCCCGATTTTCATAAGCGAATTTTGTTTAGCGATGAAGCGCACTTCTGGTTGAATGGCTACGTCAACAAACAAAACTGCCGCATTTGGAGTGAAGCTAATCCACAAGTGTATGTCGAAACACCGTTACATCCAGGAAAACTGACTGTTTGGTGCGCTTTATGGGCTGGTGGAATCCTTCTTCAAAAACGATGAAGGCCACAACGTTACAGTCAATGGTGATCGGTATAGAGCCATGATTACTAACTTTTTCATTCCTGAATTGAACAATCATGATGTCCAGGAGCTGACAACAAGACGGCGCAACATGTCACACAGCTCGTGCCACAATCGATTTATTGAAAGACACGTTGGGTGACCGCCTAATTTCACGTTTTGAACCTGTGAATTGGCCTCCAAGATCTTGTGATTTAACACCGCTAGACTATTTTCTGTGAGGCTATGTAAAGTCATTGGTCTATGCAGATAAGCCACAAACGCTTGACCATTTGGAAGACAACATTCGCCGTGTTATTGCCGATATACGGCCGCAAATATTGGAAAAAGTCATCGAAAATTGGACGTCCAGATTGGACTACATCCGAGCCAGCCGTGGCAGTCCTATGCCAGAAATCATATTTAAAATGTAATGCCACAAGATTATCTTTCGAATAAAAAAAATTCATGTCAATCGAATAATACATCGTTGTTTTATTGCAATTTAAAGTTCTATACCTATACAAAAAACACCCTATAGTACTAAAAACATGCATCTTACGTTTCTTTTGTAAAAAAGTAGCAGTAAAAAGCCTTCAATAACACATTAACAAGAATGAATAAATAATAGAAAAATTCATTTAAATTTAAGTGGGAAATTTTTCAAGATGACCCGTAATAGACAATATGACGTTAACTGATATGAATAATTTTCATTAAATCGTAAATGCAGTTTTAAGTTTGGATGTATTATTTTAAAAGGAGATGGACGATTTATAAAAAAAAATCTTTGATTTAATGGCTTTCACATTTTTTGATTGCATCCTATGAATTATGTAAAACAGTTTTTGTGCTAAAAATTCTATAAAAAGTTTGCTGTTAAGTTTCTTAACGAAAAATTGAAACTTCATAATGTTCTTTTAAAATGCTACTTCTTCCACAAGAATTGACGTACACCCACATAAAATCTGATTTAAAAGTAAGTCGAACTGTTTTACAAAAGTCGGTATAAGTTTAGTAATAACATGATTGATATTTGTAAAATAATTTTTTATGAATTCTTATGGAAAATAAAAATTATTTAGGTTATAAAATTTTTTTTTGGGGGGATTCAATCGTATTGTATTCCTTAATTGAGAATTAAGTATATAAAATACTAAAGAACTACACACACACAAAGTAGTTTGCAATTTATATTTCCCTTTCTTAGCGCACCTTAAATAAAATGTTAGGAGTTCCTATGCGCTTTAATAAAAGAGATCTTGGGGACAATATGCAAAAGGTGGGGAGATATGGGAAGGATTCCCAAATATGTACCTATTTCTATAGTAACATTTTCAATATTTTAACCTTGTAAATGATGGTATCCATTTGAAAATTGAACGGAAATACATACGTAAATTGAGCAATCAATACTGATAGTATCGGTAAATCACATGAAGTACCAAACAAATTTAAAGAAAACATACGCAGTATACCCATGAGAATTTTTTTATACTTACTTCTGTAAGCTGGAGCCACTACTTCAAACACTCAAGTATATTAAATTCGAATTTAAAAGCGTGTTGTTGAACTTCGACTTTTTTAGGACTATGCACCCATCTTTTGAAAGGGCTATTCACCCTTAAAGCACATTTAACAATCTCTGAAGCCTTAACTACATTATTTTAAATGCTCGCACTCCATAAAATAACTGGTATTCTTCGCAACATAACGGCTGCCCCACATTTTCGAGAACAGACAAAAAAAGCTGTAAGTTTACAAGGGTAACGAACCAAAAAAAAATTTTTTTTAAAGGAGGAGGTGATAAAAAAAATTAGCCCCTTCTTGACAGTTGGGTGCGTTATGCCTTCGAACCCACCTAATTTTTAGAATATTTTTTATATTCCAATTTTATTCAAAGTTCAAGAACCCTCTTCCCCCTGCCATGCTTCCTGACACGCGACTAAGATCGACCAAACGATTGTATAGAATTCGTCTGAAAAGAATTCTGTACTTCACCTGTCCAGGTAGGGAGGACCCCTTTTTGAGGCCCCTTCCTCCACTTTCGGTTGCCCCTTTTTTGTCAAATTTTGATTCCATTTTTTATTTCGCTTAGCGCGTGCCCCACGCGTGCGTTGATCAGCCAATAAGGTTTTGAGAAGCCTGACACTATGCTCTATTTTTTTCTTGAATACAATACGAGTAATTTGTGCACAGAACTAGGGAAAAGTAAACTTTGAAAAATTTTCTTTTAGGGTTCAAAGTTATTTTTTTTTAGTTACGAGAGTAGTGAATACTCTATCCTTGTGTCTCGATATAACTTGCTCCTTCAAATTTTCTTAAAAAAATATTTTAAGGTGAACAACCGAAGAACTGACATTCTATTTTATTATAAGAGTTACATAATTATTTTTTGAGTGAATTAAGGAGACATCGAAGTTCAAATTAAATCTGGAAATGAATATTAATTTTCAAAATAATTAATATTTCAAAACTGAAAATTAGGATTTGTGTGTGTTACATTTGATAAGATTATTCAGCCCTCTCTAGAAATCTCTACTATTGTAGAACATAAAACATTACTTAGGAATGTTTTTACCTATGGAATATGTTTCGTACATATTTATTAGTCGATTTTGTAAAAGAAAATTTGCATTTTTTATTCAAATAATTTTAATTTAAAGAAGTATGTATATAGCAGTATAAAATTTAATACTTAAATTTAGTAATGATTATTCATTCTTACTTATTCATTTTGGAAATTATAAATTAAGGCAGGATAAAATTGTCAATAATAATAATAGTAAGACGTGAATAAGAAAATTGCTCTGTCTTCTGTCACACATTTTACTAGGTTCTTTTTGTTTAAATCATAAAATGTTTTATTAACTGCAAAAAAATGAGCTTCTATAGTTAAATGTTATACATATATCGTATAATTAAGATGCAAGTATAATTTGTGATGATGAAGTACTTATTTTTAAAAAAATAATTGTAGTTAAACTCTATTGAAATTTAGGGTTAACAAATCCAATTTTTAAACTATACCATTCTTGTAATAGTATTAGAAAAATGCAAGAAAATTTAAGAAATATTTAAAAAATTACCATTATTGCAATAGTATTAGAAAAATGCAAGAAAATTTAAGAAATATTTAAAAAATTAAACCAACTTATATCACCATTCTATTACTTCTCTGACTTCTTTAAGTACAGGAAAATAATTTCAATGTAAGAACTACTATACTGTTCGAATTAATTGAGACAAACATGTTTTCTTGTTCGAGTTGGTATGTGATTACTAGTGATGTTCCGAACCACCTCAAACCCATTACATCTGCCTTTAGGTAGTGTGACAGATCGACTTTGACTATAATTTATTCTTTTAGTGTTTCAGGAGCCCGATTGTGAGCCTTTCAGTGAGGCATCTGGTAATATCAATTTTGCGTTTTGTATATCACATGTTACTTGTCCAACGAAGGATATTACTCCAGGGAACCATTCTAAAATAAATCGCTCTTAATGAACACATTTCAATGGCAGTTGGTGTAATCAAATTAAGTGCTTCAAGAATTTTAAGAACTGTTCAAGATTCTGGATCATCCTTTCTAAAAAGAAAAGAAAAACGTGGGTGAGAGCGGAAAATTACTCCAAGAATTGATAAAATTTTAATAATAAATACCAAAATTAGTACAAGAAAGACAAACACAGGTTTTGAAGGGATTTATTTGTTAATGGCGTTAAAGAGTACCTCAACTAAAGGGTGTGTTTTTTAGAGGTATAGAACTTTAAATTGCAATAAAACAGCGATGTATTATTCGATTGACATGATTTTTTTTATTCGAAAGATAATCTTGTGGTATTACATTTTAAATATGATTTCTGGCATAGGACTGCCACGGCTGGCTCGGATGTAGTCCAATCTGGACGTCCAATTTTCGATGACTTTTTCCAACATTTGTGGCCGTATATCGGCAATAACACGGCGAATGTTGTCTTCCAAATGGTCAAGATTTTGTGGCTTATCCGCATAGACCAATGACATTACATAGCCCCACAGAAAATAGTCTAGCGGTGTTAAATCACAAGATCTTGGAGGCCAATTTACAGGTCCAAAACGTGAAATTAGGCGGTCACCCAACGTGTCTTTCAATAAATTGATTGTGGCACGAGCTGTGTGACATGTTGCGCCGTCTTGTTGGAACCACAGCTCCTGGACATCATGATTGTTCAATTCAGGAATGAAAAAGTTAGTAATCATGGCTCTATACCGATCACCATTGACTGTAACGTTGTGGCCTTCATCGTTTTTGAAGAAGGATTCCACCAGCCCATAAAGCGCACCAAACAGTCAGTTTTTCTGGATGTAACGGTGTTTCGACATACACTTGTGGATTAATTTCACTCCAAATGCGGCACTTTTGTTTGTTGACGTAGCCATTCAACCAGAAGTGCGCTTCATCGCTAAACAAAATTCGCTTATGAAAATCGGGAACAACGGCAATCTCGTTTTGGGCCCATTCGACGAATCAACGCCTTGCTTGATGATCGTTTTGATGAATTGCCAAACCAAACTGAGAATAAATCACTTGACAGCTGTTAAATTGGTCGCCATCTTGGAAAGTAATGCCAACTTAAACTTCTATACCTGAAAAAAAACACTCTTTACAATGGCAGTTGGTGTAATCAAATTAAGTGCTTCAAGAATTTTAAGAACTGTTCAAGGTTCTGGATCATCCTTTCTAAAAAGAAAAGAAGAACGTGGGTAAGAGCGGAAAATTACTCCAAGAATTGATAAAATTTTAATAATGAATACCAAAATTAATACAAGAAAGACAAACACAGGTTTTGAAGGGATTTATTGGTTAGTGGCGTTAAAGAGTACCTCAACTGTACGGAAAAGGCTTCTGGAAGGACAGGCATAAGGCAACAACACTGAGGAAAAAGCTATTTCTAACACAGAATATGATGAAAAAACGTTTGGCATAGGCAAAAAAATAGCAATCGTGGACTTTTAAAGACTGGAAGAAGGAGATTTTCAGTGATGAAACATTTATTTGTACAAGGATACAAATCAAGTGCAGTTTGATGAAGTGAAGTTGAAAATTTGTTATCAGATTATATCCAACAGACTGTAAAACTCCCTTCGAAACAGATGTTTGTAGTGCTGGAAGCTAAGTTTCTCTTAAATGTATGAGGAATTCTGTCAAATATATAAAAATATGAAGTAGGATTGTTTAATTCATGGAAATATTTGATGTATTCATGGAATATTTCAACGTGATTTGGCCTCTTGTAACAATTCGAAACTGGTCCCCGCTTTTATGCAAAAAATAAAAGTGCTCCATTGGCCAGGAAAATCCTCGGACTAAATTCCTATTCAAAACTTATGTCATATTCTCACGAACTGTTTTGCTAAGATGAATCACACGACAGCAGAACAAATGATAAAAAGGGCTATACTAGTGTTTTTCACGATGATAAGTCAAGAACATGTGTGCCACTCTAGTGGAGTCAGTGAGAAGACGTGTTGAAAAGGTCATTTATGCTAAAAGAAGATGTACTTCGTCCTATTATACAGATTTTTCAGTCTATTTAAGGCATGTAATGATAAAAGCTAAGATTTTAGAAGAAAATAACTTTTTTTTCCATTTGTCCTAATTAATTTGAACAGTATAGTAGGTACAAATATCAATTGAAATTAAATTTTTATATTAAGTTTACTAAAAGCGTAATTAAATGTTCGATACATTTTCAATCTTATATTTTCATCTTGATTATCAAAATTCTAATTTATTTTGTATAAGTTTGAGCGTTTATTATTTTAAATTGTTATGCATTGTTAATTTGTTCAACAATGTGTTTTTAAAATTTTTTATCAAAATAAAAATTTTGCAACAGTGTGCAAATTTTTTTTTAATTTTAATATCATTCAGAGCAAAAAATATTTACGTTTATATTTAAAGAATCATTTAATCAATATATTTTCGTATTAAGAAAAAATATTACAATAATGAAAGTACTTTATATTAAGAACAATTAATAAAATTACAAGTTTTTATGTTATTGATAATAATGATGCTTTATCATATTTTTGGAAGCAAATAATGACTGAAAAATAAAATTTTACAGCTCAATAACCGATAATAAAGTATTCTAAAATTTTGTTTTGTTAAATCATAATCCTATTTCTCTTTTGGAGTAAAGCCTCCTTGCCACCTGAAATTTATTTCAATACATTTTCTTTTACTCTCAATAAATATTTTTTCTGTTTTTTTTGTTCCCAAATTCGATTTTTACATAATTAATTTAAGATATAAAAATATTTAATAATACTCTCCTATTTCTTAAATAACTTTTTTAATCATCATGAAACCGATGGAGAACGTAATATGATTAATCGATTTTTCCTCATTGAGGCTCCCACAATTCTGATGAAGCCAAATTTTGCAGCTACGATTCCACTTAAATGTTTTTTGAGAGTTTGTGAAACGCTATAAAATATTGTAGTACAAAAAAATTAAAATAAATATAAAAACCAATAGAAAGAAAAATACTCTTTACGCCAAAAAGTAATACTACGATTGCATTAACACGTGTTGTTTTTTTAATATTGCAAAGGCTTGGTGAGATTTTAAAACCTAATTTGGCGACATATCTCTATTACTTGGCGATTTATCCTTCGGGTCTTTATTATAAGAAATTGCCAATTAATGAAAGAATAATTAAGTTTTCGAAAATAAATCTGGTTTACATATTTATCTCAAGCTTCCTTTTAGATATTCTTAGAGCCAAATGCTGGGCTTGCTTTTGAGATTTAACGATAACAATTTTTGAAAATAAATTTGCCTTTAATCATGTACATATATATATATATATCAGTATCCTTCTAAATTAAACAGTATTGAATTATTCTTATAGAAAAGTCTATATGCGTAAAATGATTAAAAATTTACTATGCACCTTTGAATAACATAAAGAGAGAAATTCAATATTAAATTAAATTTCAAATCTATATATGATTATTTAATTCTGTATAACATGTTTTTTTTCTACAGATACATTTCTTTAAATTTTCTTAGTTTTATAACGCCATATCTTTGAATTCAAATACAAATTTTAATTATTTTGCTTTGGATGGAAAGGTTTGGAGACGATTAAAAACTACAACTTATAATTATTTCTAAAACTTCATAAAAAATTTATTTATCACGTCAATCTAGGTATTATACCTGTATTTATAGGCTCCAGAAAAATAAGTAATACAATTTAAATGTATGTAATAAGCCAATTTATAAATTTATTGAAAGCAAAATAAGTAATTTTTAATAATAAAAAATACACAGTGATGCATGATACTTTTCAGATTACAAATATAAATATTAATAATTAAATCTGGATTACTGGAGTCCTTTTACCGTTATGTTAGATAAAAAAGAGAGATACAACTGGTTCAATGTTTAAATCTTGGGTCGTACTAGTTTATTATAACAAAAATTCAAATTCAACGAGACAAAGACTTGGCATAACTCCAAAAGATATTGTTGCTATGATTTACGCATGAACATTTAGTGGAACAATGAAATAAATAATTATTAAAAAGGAAATGAGAAACTTGAAATAGTACTGTCATCAATTTATTTAAAAGCTTTGGGGAATAGAAAAATAATATACATTGTTCTAAATAAAATATTTCGAAAACGATGAGGGTTTTTTTTCAAGTAGTAAATCTAATCAAGTTGAATTCTATATGTAAAAAAAGATTATATAATTTGGATTACATAAAATTAATATTAACATTTTTTTTTAATTTTAAGCAGAAGAAAGATTTCTTAACTTTTTTGAGGAATGATTTTTTTAAGTTTATAATTTCTTAATTTTTAGAGAACTTTAAAGCATTTCTACTGAGTACACTAATCATTTTGTATGACTCATGACGCGGTAAATAACTTATCCGAATATAATTGTGTTATTAGGGAATATGATTGATGTTTAAATAAAGAAATACATTCCAAGCTATTTCACGAAAAAATTAAATGGCTTTTGTAATTTTACTTACTCATATTGCCTTAATCGATTAAAATTTTTTTCTAATATGTCACTGATTTTGCCAAAAATTATCTCTTTAATAATAAATTTTAAAATGAATTTTTGAAATTTTATATCCATTTATTGATTTTTATTAGCGTGAATAAATATTTTTAACAATAGAATAATGTTTTGCCGTTTCTGTTCTTTTTCTCTGCTTCTTTGCACCATAGCTTGCGACTAAGGCATTTGTGACCCTGCATTCCTATGTGATTCCGAATCTTTTCTGTACCACTTACACACCCTGATAGTTTGTCTATCTGGTAGCGAATCACCATGTATATACAAGGTTCGGATACATAGATATTTATGTCATAGATTAGGCGCATTTCTACCCAAAAGAAACCTCAATTCTAGAAAATGTTAATGCCAAAGAAGGTGAAACCATAGAACGTGTGTTTACACCATTGATTTTACTCTAAAATTAAGTTTATGAAAAATTAGAAAAGAAAAATAGATAGTTATAATAAAGTTTTTATGATTTTTGCTTTATAGGAGAAATAAAAAAGAGTACTTAAATCAATTTTTAAATGAAGGCAAAGTTTTGCGTTTAGTAATTTGTGTAGTATTTTGCAATGTGTAAGAGTGGTATTCGAAGGCTATATTCAACAGAATTAATGGTAAATCATGTACTTTCCAGCATTATAGTAATTTGTACATGGCAGCTAATAATTGGCATCATCTCTAAGTTTTCCTGAACAGATAGTTTTTTGCTCGTTGCTTAAAATGATGACCCTTGCTTGAAGAACGTTTTTAATCCACATATTTTACAAGCATGAAGAGTACTTATCTTAAGGAATAAAATCCAGTCTTACTGTAGTGTTATTTTAAAATGAAGTATTTCTTTATAACCTAACAACCATTTTTACTCTAGAATCTCATTCTATCAGCAGAATTTTACTGAAGAAAATAAACATTTATACTGATCTCTGATAACTTTTTCATAGGTCATATTATTTTAAAATACATTGAAAACATTAAGTGTGAGTTGAAATAGAATTCTTTCAGACCTCCAATGAAGAATGTATGAAGATTATTAATACACACTTCTCGATCATCAATGCATTCTATAAACACTGGCATCTTCAACTACGGGCCACCAGGGGTCATTCCTATCACATGGGTTCTCACTTCCACGTGGTTGGGACCCACGAGAGACAATGACTTAGAGAAATAAAAATGGTAACATCGCTTTCATTTATAATCGTTTTCTCTTCCAGTTTTCAGTCTCTTGAGTAAACGGGACAGCACTTTGAAGAGTTCTTTTTTGGGGAATATTCCTTTTGTATATGTATTATAGACTCTCTTTACTGAGTATTCTTTTCGTTTCTTCTGCACTCACTTTGTGATTGAATGTGCTCCAGGCGTGTGGGATGGGACTATGTCAGGGGTGCGCATTTAAGAGGCAGACCTGAAAAGGTTTAAGTCCCCGAGGAAAGTCCAAGAAATAGACACAAGGTTTAAAGAGTCGATGGTTTGGAAAGCGTAAAATGTAAAAGATTAGAAAATGTACTGTCTATAATGCAATGGTTTTAGATCACAAATATATTTGATAGATTTATTTCCGATTTTTTATTATTTTTATGAGGTTGTGAATTTACAAAACAACAAGGCAGTTTTAAGATTTTTGTTCTATATTTCGAGCATTTAAATAAGAATTTAAAAGGAAAGTACTTTTAATCGGTTCAGTAAAATTATTATTAATGCCATTGTTTTTTAGTGTGATGATGAATTTAAAAATGTGTGATTCGGCCGTTATTTGAATTTATGTATATATTGTATCATTTTCATGTTACATGCTATATGATCACGAATTTCGAGAAAGATTTTGTGCCATAATTTGAGGGATAAAGAAAAATAATTGATCGCAAAAGTTTATCACTTTTGTGTGAACTATAATTATAAAGATTAAAATTAAAATGATTATAACAAAGTACTTCCATTTTTAAAATACAGTAATTAGAATGTGTCAAATCTTTTTAAATGTTATGAAACTTAATTAACAACAGTAAATGCTTGTTTTTGTTCAATCATTTTTCATTAGATTACTTTGTATAACCATACTTTTTAAATTTTAAAAAGTAAAGATTTTTTTTATGAGAAAGTTACTTATATAAACAACTTTACTTCGATTATAGATACAATTTTTTGAATGTGTTCCCTCATACTGAAAGTTTGTTAATATCTTCTATATAGAATTAGAATATAATATATATATATATATATATATATATATATATATATATATATATATATATATATATATATATATATATATATATATATATATATATATAAAAGAGATTTATAGTGATGTGTGTGTGTGTAAGTTATGCCTCAGTATAAGCAGAATATTATTGATAAAGAATTCTATAGAAGTAAAACTTTAAATATGTTTTAAACGTTTGGTATAAGTTATATTTCTCAGATATTTTTCGCAGACTTTTTTTATAACGGAGAAAATTCAAAGGTTATCATAATAATTATAAAAATAAAAATGAATTAACTCAATTTACAAAATTTTCATGTATTGTTACCAAACAATAATCTACAGATTTTTTAAGAACATCAATAAGATGCCCAAAAAAAGGAATTTTAACGTTAGCATTGTGCCGAAGATTGTCTCAATGATAAAATAACAGGACTAAACTTAAGCTATTTTTTTTCTGACACAAAAATTAAAATTATTATTATATTATGAATTTTCACTATTATTTAGAGAGAAATATATTTTATTGTTCTGCTTAAACCATCTTTTTCTTTAAATGCATGCATTTTTTTCTCTATCATTAAAAAATATATTCTAAACATGCATAGCATGTATTCTATTGGGTGTAATGGAATGTTCTGTCGTTTTTTTTTCTAAAGAAAAAAAAATTTTTTCACTGTTATATAAAATTTAATATAAAATGTTTTTTTGTTAGTTACAACTGTCTACCAACGTTCTGACATTTTACCTAACCTCCTGGAAAAGAAGTGTGCTGTTTTGGAGACAAAGTATTCTTCCACTGCCATTTGAACACCCTCATAATTTACATATTCATTTCCATTAAGAAAGTTTTACAAAAACCTGAACAAATTATTGCCAGACGGTGCAATATTAGGAGTATATGCTGTCTGAGGTAAAGTTTCCTAACCCAACGCTGCAATATTTTAATGCGGTCAAGAGTAGTCCGGCGCTGTCATGATGAAGAATCACACTCTTTTTGTTGGTCAAAGATAGGCATTTAGGTTGAATTCTTTATTCGAAACATCAAATTGCGGACAGGAATGACCATTTCATTTACTTTCAGCAACTCATAGTGCACTGTACTCTTGCTGTCTCACCAACAACGCAACATAACCTTTCTTCTGAACAACGCCAGATTTAGATGTGGGCGGTGGTGTGTCCCCATTGTAAACATATACTTTTTTTTAACCACGTGTTTGTGCACTATCCACTTTTCATCTCCAGTCACCAAGTGATCCAAAAGCGGTTCCTCTTTGTGAAGAACAGGATTTGAAGAACATATCGAAATTCTGCATATTAAGGTTTTTTCGTTTAGTTTGTGCGGCATCAAAATTGAGATTTTGGGCACGAAACCACGTCTTTTAATGTGACTGAAAGCATTGGTCTGATAAATTCCATACTTAAAGCCCACTTCTGCAAAAATTAACGTGGGATTTGTTCAGATCATTTTTTCATTGACATCTGATGGTCTTCCTGATCAAAGAAAATTCACCAAAGCGAAATTTCACAAGCCATATTTGGCGTGTTCAAGCTGTTTATTACTTCATCTCCAAACACGTCACACAAGTTTCTTTTCACCTCCATCGTGTTATTCCCTTTCTGGAACTCAAACAACATACAATGTCTTAAAGTATCCGACTTCGTTCGGAACCGTGATTTTGCAAAAGCGCATAAATGGATAACTTTCATGATATTTAGTGTCACTTAGATTAGAATATATGCATAAAATTGTTTTAAGGATATTTTGACAAAATTTTTTTATTCAAATACAATATTTTGGCAAAAATTAACTTAGAATCTTTTTTCCAAATGTTCTCCTTTTGTGAAAAAGGGTTCTATTATAATAATATTTTGCCAGTATATAGCTCAGACCTCTTTACAGAAACTCAACTAGAATATTTGAAATATATTACTTAGAAGTGGATTTATTCATATTTTACGACAACAGAGGGGAGCAATTTTAAGAAAAAAACGTCAATAATTATTTCAATGGGTGGTAACTCTGAAAATAATGTGAATTTTTCAAAAGTTCTAGTTGAGCCTCTGTAGAGAGGTCTGAGCTATATACAGGCAAAATATTATTATAATAGAATCATTTTTCACAAAAGGAGAACATTTGGAAAAAAGATTATTCTACGTTAATTTTTGCCAAAATATTGTATTTAAATAATTTCTTTTTGTCAAAATATCCTTAAAACAATTTTATGCATGTATTCTAATCTGAGTGACACTAAATATCATAAAAATTATCCATTTATGCGCTTTTTTAAAATGACGGTTCCGGACGTAGTCGGATACCTTAAGTGAACTTTTTCATCACTCAGGTTGACAATTTTGGAAGTTTTAAAAACTGACTAAAATCCAAAAAAATGTGTATACGTCATCAATAGTATACTAATCTAAGTGTGTAAACCAGTTTCAGTTGCATCCGAATTTTTGCTAAAAATTAACAATGCCTACGTATTTAAAAACAATAGAAGTTCCCTTATACCCAATGCATGTCTTCTTTTATAATATAGTATTAAATTGATTTTTGTATTTTGCTTGTTAAATGACTTATTTATCGAGTAATTCAAAATTTGAAGTACATTGCAGGATGCACGGATCTATGCATTGCATACAGCGCTTTACATCAATATTGGAGCATTTTTTCTAACTGAAATGTCTTTGGAGTTTTGATCGTGTATTGTGATAATAAGCAAAAATACACAACCTCAATAGATGATTAAGGACTGTTTCGAATATTGACGCGTAATTTATTAACCTACAATAGATTTCATTAATACTAATTCACAATTATAAGTTTAATTCCGAAGTAAATTTTCATCAAGCTATCGGGTTTTCCATATAAGATTAATTATATATGAACTTTAATAAAATTTTTGCTGATAAAAACTCAAATGCATACGATTTAAAATTAAATGTGTGATGATAACTTAAAACTATTTTATTATTTATAGTTTCTTATCGCACTAATTTTTGGAGAAATGCATATCAATGATTATGTTTATATTACTGTTACTATTTTGAATATTTTAGTAATTTACCAAGTTAATGAACTTTATTAAAAATTTATAAGCGTAGTCAAATTTACAAAAATGATTTTAGTTGCAAAAAAAAAAAAAACTGAAAGGGGTTAGTTATTATTTTTATGCAAAATTATTCAAATAGGTGTAAAATTAAAATGGCGTTTATAATACGTAAGAGGAAAAACCTTTTTTTTACTCATAGTATTGATTCTGACTCTTTAATTGAATATTTTGCAATTGAAAAATAACTACAGTGCTTTTAGTAAAATTCAGTTCTTCTATTAAGGATTGAAATTCAAAAACCCAAGTGTATCAGATTCTTTAATTTGAGTTTAAATATGAATAAAAAATTTTAAACCTATTTTTTATCTCACAGTTTAAATCACAATGAGCAATTTGAAAGGAAGAGGGGAAAAATATGAATAATTTTCCTAATTCAAAAATTATGCGTATATTTTTCATAAATATTTTTAATTATACATTCACATCTTAAATATTCGTTCCAAGTCTTACGAAATCAATTAACCATTAAAAACTTCAGCATATTTTTGTCCCTTGATTGCTTAAGTAAATTATTCATCGAATTTTCAATCATTTGTTTTTAATCAAATCATTCCATTCTCGTATCTAGTTATGAATGTTTAAAAACAACAAAGATAAATAAATAAACTTGACATAATTTAATAGCTCACATTTCAAGATCAGATCAAGTTCAGAGGTCAAAGAACTAAGAAGCGCCGGAAATAAAATTTTTTTTTTTTTGGCATTTATCTTTCAGCGAACAATTTCTTACATTTTTTTGTGTCCTCACCACACAAAAAATGTGTTCCATTCTCTCGCTCCTGCACCTTCTCTTTGTCAAAGAAGGAGCTCTAGGGAGAAGACGCACCTAGTTCCAATCCCCCTTCTCCATCCCTACTTCAAGGTCAGTGCGGGTTTTCAAAGATTACGTTTTCTTCCCTCCTCAAAAACGGCACACCTATTACTATTTTTTCTCTCTCTCTTTTTCTTCTTCCCTTCTTTTTTTATATCATTGATAAAAGAAACTTGTAGGTTCCGGGTTGAATTTTATTTCCGGGTTTTCGATATGGAGTGAAACGTTTTTTAAATTTGTAAACATAGACTTTAAAATCTTATGCATTTTCTCATAAATTATTTTAATTTATCAAACGGTGCATTCTGTAATAATAAAAAAAAAATCACTATTTTTTTTTTGCTTTGGTTGATAACTATCTTAAGATATCTGATGACGTTTAGAGTCTTTATTTTTTAAAAAGCATGTAAACGTATTATTACTATAATTATTTTTGATATTTAGTTTCACTTGAATTAAAATATACATATAAAATTGTTTAAAGAATAATTATATTACAATAAAAAATTTGAAAGAGATTCTTTGGCAAAAAATGACATGTTTTCAAAACATTTTTCTGTTATGAAAAATGCTTCTATAATGAGAATAATTTACTAGCATATATATAAAACTTCTCCACAGAGCCTAAATGAGGATTTTTGAAAAGTTCACATTATTTTCAGAATTACTATCAGCTGAAATAATAACTCGTGTTTTCGGTTAAATGTTTTCTTCTCTGATATACTAAAAAAATTCATTTCTAAATTATGTATTTCAAAAATTTTAGCTCAGGTTCTGTACATAAGTCTTAGCTCTATATTTTCAAAATATTATTACAAAAGCATTTTCCATAAAAGGAAAATATTTTGAAAACACTTTATTTTTCTTCATTTTTTTTGTTAGAAAACTGAATTTTCTTGTATTAATATTTTTAGAACAGTTTTATGTGTATATTCTATTTAAAAATATTCTAAATATACATTTAAAAAAATCATTTATATACTTTTGCAAAATCATGGTTCCGAAAGGTCATATACCTCAAAAATATTTCATAATTTAGTTCATACCTCATTCCTTTACTTTTAAAGAATTTTTATTTTAAAATTTGTTTTTTTTTTTTTTTTTTTTGAAAATAATAAGCCGTTAGTTAATGGAAGATAAAAACGACTTTCTAATTCTCTGGAAAAAAAATTTATTTCAAAAAAAGAAAGATGTGACCAATTTGAATTTCTATGTTATTCATTATAAAATTAGTCTTAACTGTAAAAAAAAATCAAAATTTAATTCAAAGGTAATAAATTCTTATACACAATTTAATTAACAATAATCAAGAAGAACTAATATTTCTTTTGACATGGTTTAGGAGGAAAACGCACAATTATTTTGAAAAACAGAAATTAAATTTAGGGAAATATTATTTTGTTTATATATTCTGAAAATCTACATAAAATGTAAAATCCTAAATATAACAGAAATAAAGTGCACTGAAATTCATAAAGAATTGATGCTGTTAAAATTTATAAATTTTAACAATTTTAATAATCTTACTTATCCTAGTATGGGATCTAATTTAAGAAGAATTGAGTTAGAGATACTCATGACGTATTTTTTCTAAATGTTCTTTTATTGAATGTTTTATGTCATACAAATAAATTAAGTATGAAATAAAAATTTAATTTAATTCATTTTTAAATATTCCATAAGCATAAAAGGTTCATTAACTATTTAATATATTAATAGATAATTCTAAATTCTCTGTTCAATCGTCCAAATTATTAATCTAAAATTTTATGCAGCAAAATTATTTCATTGCTACTTTTTATGGTTGTAATACCTGTAAAAACTAAAACATACAAACAAGAAAAATTACATTCAGAAGTAAAAACACTATCTCAAAATGAAAATAACGCATATACATTTACTTTCCTCATTTCTCCAACAGAGGGCGCTTAGAGTAGAATATGGCAATTGACAGAGATGTATTTGAAAGTACCATGAAATGCCAGTAGGGAACATGTTACCAGGCGTTCTTGTTATTTGGAGATTATGTATTTGTAATTATTATTTGGAGATTATGTATTTGTAATTATTATTTGGAGATTATGTATTTGTAATTATTATTTGGAGATTATGTATTTGTAATGTAAAATGAGCATATGATTAGAAAAATATTTTAATTTTTTGTTATTTGAACAGAAATGTTTTTCTAATCCATCGACAATCTTTTTAAATTTAAGAAATCCTACACTTAAAAAGAAAAAAAATCGTGATTCATAAAAACTACTTGTTTGTTCTTTAAAATTTAAACTACTCTCGAACACTTTTATAGGAGTAGAGATTCTTTATGTGTGTTTTTCTTGAAAAAAGTTTCAAAATAATTTAGTATATTTAGCTTTAATATTATACAGCATTTTTCTCTAGTTATAAAGAAATCAAATGTATTTGATACAGGAGTTAAAAATTTTAAAAAATTTTCTCAATAAAAAAATCTAAATTTTTGTAGGAAATTTTTACGAAATATTTTGAATATGTTGTAAATGCAACCAACTAAAAATAGCGCTACGATGCATAAGTGTTATCGAAACAATTTCCACAAATGACTTATAATATATATATATATATATATATATATATATATATTTAAAGATGCATGTTAATAAGAGAGAAAAATAAAGTAAAAAAATTACTAGTTAATGTTTAGTTAAATATATTTCAGAACAAAAATATTTTAACAATGTTTATCAAATCTCATGGCATTCGTTTTTACATATAAAGTGTTTAATTTTAGTCAATAATTAAGACAGTGTTGTGCGCATGTAAAAATATCTAACTCGGTATCGGTTTTTTCCGTTTTGCTTTTAATAAAATAATTCGTTTGGACTTGTGAATTATATTCTGAGAAAAATAATTTTTCTCTTATATCATTTCAAAGCTAATGAGGTACGACGATTCTTTCTTTGTTTCAATTTCTCGTTATTCATTTTGTGTGTGTGTGACATATATTTCATTTCAATACATTCTTAAAGTAAGTACGTGAGCAAGGAATTATTTATCTGTGGTTTATACGAGTACTTTCGTCTTCCAGACAAAGAAAGTTTATTGCATTTTTTTAAAAAAAAACATTTGTGTCTGAATATAAGGGGTTATGTTTATGAGTAGAGTAATTTAAGAACATTTTATTTTTTGTAGTAGAAAAACAATTCAAAGGGGAAAAATTAAAATTCTCTTCTCAGAAATTTAAAATAGAAAAATAAGTAAATCCAGTAAACTTGTGACTTTTAGATTTGAGATTGACTATTTTAGTACATTTTCTTACAATTCATAAAACTTATATTTGAATATATGAAAATAAAATTTTTTCCATTGAAATGAAACTTTCCTACACATGCATGTTACATTCGTAGATTAAAACTGATTTTTTTAAAGAAAACTAACTATAAAAGAGAATGCATAAATGAAATTCATTATCATAAATTTATTTCAGAGACATCAAGTTTTTGATCATAAAACTTTAGACATTTTGACATTTTCAATTCATTTATGCTTATAAAAGTAGATTATATTCATGAGATGTACGTATCCTTTGTATTTCTTTATATAAATATAGAATTTTTTAAATAAGTTAGTTTTAAAATAGGAAAGTAGATAGTAGATTAAACTATGAAGTGTTAACTTTGATAGCTGTTACATACACACACACACACACACACAAAAAGCAACACACACACTGTTGCAAATACCTTAGAATTTCTTTATTTCTTGTTAAAATAGTATTTAAGAATTAAAAGAATATATTATTAAGAAGCAACATAAATATATATTAGTATATAAAAGTATTCTACAAATATAAAATTCACGTATTTTTCTTCCATTTCCATTAGATATGTATTAGACACTAAGTAGTTACATTTCGAAAACATACAGTCAAAATCTGAAAACTAAAATAGGCGTATTATTGCGTAATGTTAAAGAAAATAAAAGTACGTTTTGTTTTTCTTCACAAGCAATAGATAAAAATCGAAATATTTTTTTTAATATCCACTTAATCATGAGAAACAACACTCTTTTTTTAAAAATATTCTCCTTTAAAATGTTGCTGAACAAATTCTAAAAATTAAAATTTATTTTTAATAAAGATAGAAACTGAATATTTAAGGTGAACAATGTAAATAAATTTTATTGCTATTAATGTTTTAAGCTTGTGACAAATCTATACGGAACTTTATCACTAACCTTCTGAGTCGTCTTTTTTTAGGGAAATTTAGTTCCCTACCTATTTCCAATCAGCTCCAAAGGGAGGACGGGATTCCTTGTTATGCAGATTAGATAAAGTATTTAAGTCAAACGGAATAGTAAAGTTAGAGCAGTAGGAGAGAGAGATTGAAGCAGAAAGGTATAATAGTGAAATTAGAAATTTATAATTGAAGATTTCTTGGTGGATAATTTAATCTCAAGAAGAGTTGAGATTGTGTGGTAAATATTGATTTATATTTGAAGTCTCATTAAACGTTTATATTAGGAGTGAGATTAAAGTTAAATGTTCAATAGCAACATTATAGAATATAATTCTGGGATCTCTTATCGTGGTAATCTCTGCGTGATCGATATTCTAATTGTTAATTAATTGGATCATTAAATATTTAAGTTAATTTAAAGGACATTCCCTTTAAAAAACCTCATAATACTAGTTAGATATATTTGTTAATAAGTCTTTGATTCTATTTGGATAAGATAACCAAATAAAGAAAGTTATTTATAAAAATGGCTACTGGCTCTTATCTGACTCCTACTTATTCTCGTTCTCAAAGTGAGGTCCAAGGGGACCTTCACAAGCTTTTGTAATAATTTAAAACGTTTTTCCCGGAGAATTCATTCAACTTACAAACGAGAAAAATTTAAGTTCGTGGAATATTGAAAAAAAGTTGGTAACTTTTCCGAAAAAAATTGTTTCTAATAAACTTATTATCACAAATGCAATATAATCAAATATATTTGATTCACTATGATTGAGAAACTACGAGTAATGGGTTTGATAATACCTTGATAATAAATCCTATTGCAGTGCAACGAAAGCAGATCGTAACTTAATTCAGTACTTCTCACATAATTTCAATATTTGCGATCCAATTTTCAATCATAATTTTCATCACACCTCCCTCCCTCTCCTCCTTTTATACAAATACAATGTATTGAATGGAATAAAAAAGGGATTTGACGTAAAGCTACAATGCGATTTTAATTATAAATAATACAAATTATCAAGATAAGTATTAAATTTGTATATGACAAGTCCACATGGGAGGCACTAGAAGTTATTAAACTTGTTTTAATTTAGTATTGTTAAATTAATTATCAAAAATATTGTGCAGTACTGATACATTTATAAATATATCATTGTAAATGTGTATTTTATATTATCTCAGAATGTATTTTGTTTTGATTCCTTTCAATAAATTAATATATTTTTTAAATCTTTTATTTTCGACTTCTCAATGTGCTCGCGCTCTTTGCATAGGAATATCACTCTACCCTAGGGGGCACACCCTACACTTTGAGAAAAACAGACTTAATTTGCTTCTATGAAGGTACAAATTACAAGATTACATGAGTAAGTTACTAGCTTTGGCCTTGTTTTAACTTCTTGATCGTTATTCATATATTTTCAGGTATTATCACTAGTAGATTCTTGTATACATACTTTACAGAAGATAATTAAAAAAATCATAATCAATTTTGTAACACCCTAACTAAAATTAGATGATCGCGGGCGCCTATTCCCAGAGTAACACCCTTGTGTTTCAATCTAACATGTTGTTGATTGGTTGGTTTAAATTAATGTCGCCAGAAACCTAGAGCCCCATAATTTTTAGAATCTTGGTCAGATGATTAGAAAGATATTCAGCGAATACGTTTCTTCATTTATCCCCACAACGAATCGTTAAAAGACTTGGAGTTTAATGAGCCTAATATGCATTCTCTTTCTTTAAATTGCATGGCGATCCTTGGTGGAATGAAGACTTGATTAGCCACTAGTCATTAAGATAGGTGATATAACGATTGATCAAAATAATTGATATTTGATTGACCTTCGTATTATAGACATACTTTGATTATTTAAAACTAAAACACAAAATCTCAAAATTTAAGATTTAGTTTTAAAAATGCTGACAAATTAAAATGAGCATTGAATGGAACTGAGTGTCATTCATATTGACTTCCGTTGATAAAATCGAGGCAGTGGCGTAATGGAGAATATTAAGGTCCTCCTGCAAAGTCAGGTTTGGGGTTCCAATCTTACAAGGGATTGCAAAACCATAACATCAGGCTTTGGACCCCCTAGAATCCTGCCCCCCCTGCACGATGTAGAGTTGGAAAGTGTGTACATTACGCTACTGATTGGAGACACGACATTTTCCTTAAAAATGTAGATGATCATTTGTGGTTAAAGTACTGTTTATTCCATTATGTTTAAGGTATCCGACTACGTTCAGAGCCATGATTTAAAAAGCGCATAAATGGATAATTTTCATGATATTTAGTGTCACTTAGATTAGAATACATACATAAAATTGTTTTAAGGACATTTTGACAAAAACAATTTTAAATGTAATATTTTGGCAAAAAATTAACTTAGAATAATCTTTTATTCCCCAAATGTTCTTCTTTTGTGAAAAATGGTTCTATTATAATAATAGTTTGCCTGCATATAGCTCATACCTGTCTACAGAGGCTCAACTAGAAGTTTTGAAAAATTCACATTTTCAGAGTTACCACCCATTGAAATAATTATTGGCGTTTTTTTCTTAAAATGGCTCCCCTGTGTTATCGTAAAATAGGAATAAACCCACTTCTAAGTTATATATTTTAAAAATTCTAGTTGAGGCTCTGAACAGAGGTGTATGAGCTATATATAGACAAAATATTATTCTAATAGAATCATTTTTCACAAAAGGAGAACATTTGGAAAAAAGATTATTCTAAGTTAATTTTTTGCCAAACTATTGTATTTAAATAAATTTTTTTTGTCAAAATGTCCTTAAAACAATTTTATGCATATATTCTAATCTAAGTGACACTAAATATCATGAAAATTATCCATTTACGCGCTTTTGAAAATCACGGTTCCGAACGTAGTCGGATACCCCTTAAATTTCCTAATGATAAACCAGGAATTTTGTAAATGTTATTTTATGTTTGGGGTAATGATAGCCTATCCGCGAGGTTTATCCTCTCTAACTCGGTATTTTTCTTCATAGAGTCAAATTAGCGCTTTGAGATTGAAAGACTCCACTCCGCAAACGAACGTCATTACTAATTAGAATATAAAAAGTCAGTGAGGTACAGAATAAATTTTTGCGGACACTATAACCACATTAGTACTGCCTGAATTATAGTCACTTATTCCTGAATTGAAATTCAGAATTATCGCCTCTTATTCCTGAATTGGATAAGCCCAGTGGCTGAAGGGTAGAACATCGCACTTCTTCGCCGCAGGTCCGGGGTTCAAATCCCGGGCTGGGCAAGATATACTCAGTATTTCATCTCTTTAGTGGGCCGATAAATGGGTACCAGGTGTGATTGGGAGCTGAACACTGGGGATTTTGCGTCAGACTGACTACCTGACCGAAACATTTTCTCATGCTCCCCAGCACCTAAGGTCACATAAACTGAGATAGACACAATAGGCTTTGTTTCTCATAGGCTGTTGCATCACAGAGTTTAATTCAGGTATTCCAGAATTGGAGACTAGAGTTTTAGTTGCGAAGTCATTTAAAGGTATAAGAAGATTTCTGTTTGGCGAGTTCTCCTTAAAGATAAATACAATATTTATTTCCAGATTGTCTTGTCTACATATTGCTTATTTAGTTCTAACGCTAAAATTAATAAAAATAAATTATTATGAATATATATTTATCAACCTTTCGTGTCCGACTTACTGGCGTCTCAATCATCACTGCGTTCTGATCCCCCAGGAACTTCCCTGATGAGTGAGATCTCCATCTCAATCAACATGGCAGTCTTAACTGTTAAGTCAAAGAAACGCGAAGATCTGAAGAACCAGAAACCATTCCTGTGTAAAAACTAATTATTAAACGCCAATAAATTTTATCACTATGAATTCGTTTTACAAATATTATGAATGCAGACATTTCAACACCCGGACCTCGCTTCTTAAAATGCAGATAACGCTCATAGGAAATATACTCAGGGAATGATGTTTAAATCTTTGCCTCTTACATACGAAATCCAAAAAATTAAAGGTTGCTTCAGGGGGCTGCCGAAGAAAAGGAAGGGGGCGTCGATAAAATTTGTCGTTTGGCACACGCCATTTGATAAATGATATTCCTCGCAAGGTCGACGACCGTAAAGAAGGGTGCTGCTAAGGGAAGTACTGTAACATCGAACTCTTATAAAAATCGGTGAAAAAGTCCTCATGTAGTTTTTCTTTCCTGACACCTATTTTTTATGATCACCTTTCCTTTTTTTAAACTTACATTAGAACCTTTTCCAACCCATATGGTATTTTCATACAGGGGGGCACCTATGGGTGAGGAAATAAAGAAAAAAAAAGGTATAAAAATGCTGTAAAAAAAGCGTGTATGCATACGCGTGTCTAAAATAAGGGAGAAGGGGGAGCTGTGGGTGAGGATCTCAGGTAAAAAGGGAAGTTCTAACAGAAGGAGAGTGGGAGAGGGAAAAAAGGCCACACTTTTACACTTATAAAAGTAACCGAAGCTCCTTTGAGCAGGACTGAATTCTCGGTTCATTTCGGTTCAATGTGTGGCATGGTTGGTGTACGTGACGCTTTCTTGCCACCTTTGTACTTGGATATTGACATTTAAGAACCTGAAAATAAAAATTTCAAGGACATTTTTTTAGTTTAATTTTTCATGTGTTTTATGAATTGAATTTAGTTAAAAATTTGTAATTAACAATTTAAATAATTAAACTAATTTTTTTCGATTTTATGAATTAAAGAAGTACCAAGATATTTAAGAAATATTATTTGACATTTATTTATAATTATTTATACTTCTTAATCTCTTGATAGTCAATCAGATATCAAACACGTTGATTAAAATTAATCGAACTTATTAATTTTCTTTTCAGTTTAAAAAATCTAATTCAATTTGTGATATAAAGAATCTTTTCTACTATTTACTATTGCATATAAATGAAGAAGCATGCATTGTAAAAAATAATGTTGTTTTGTCAAGTTTAATTATTGCTTTCAACACCTTTTCTAACACGTTTTAAAAATACCATCCTGCACACTTTTTATTATTTAATTTAATTATTTTTCCAAAAATCAATACCTTGTGCACCATTAATATAAACAGTTTTTCATAATTCTTTTATTCAAATATATTTCGCAAAAATATCAGAAACTCTTTAGTGTGTTTAATTTCTTTTGAATTCAAACTCTATTTCACTCTTTACGATAATTTTTGCAGTGGCGAAAACAAGGATATGGTATGGGAATAAAACCCACTTCCCCCGAGAACAGATTTTTAATGTTTACCCAACAGATTATCCTTCTGCACTTTCGTTTTCGTTTTCTTTGGAATGTACCCTTCTTCATAAATCAAGAGATCTTTAGACCAACTGATTGTTTCAAAAGTAACGTATCCTTATAATCAAAGAACTGACAGTTATATATATATTTAGTAAGTAGGTGTAAATAATATAAATAAGTTTGATATTGGTATACACATAAAAAACCCATTTAAGTATTACATAATCAGCCGTATTGTGTAATCAAAAGAATGCAGGAAAGTCATAAAAGAAACATTTACATAACTACGAAATTTCCTTCTTTGTTTCGAATTTTACACACAATTTAAGATTAAGTGAGATGGGTGTTGCTTTATGAACTTTCCAATCGATATTGAACTTTTAAATAGGTACTGCTTAGTGGTTATGACTTATCTTAATTTTTAAAAAAACGTATTTTATTAAAATTCTAGGAAAAAATTCTAGTGCTTATGATCACACGATAGGAGTGAAAACTTCTGATTTATTCTGGGCAAGAGAATCTAATAGCTCGGATGTATTTACTACGCTTTTTTTATGACATTTTTGGATGCGGGAGTTAAGTAGCTCTCTAAGTAGCGTAGATTTGTTTATTTCATCTATTTTCTGTAAAAGACAATATTTAAATAATTAAGGCACTCTTATATATTTATATATGAATATATACGATTTAAATGTCATTAAGCCTAATTATTTAAAAATATTTATGTGTAAATTACTTATGTAGATTGTATTTATATAATATATATATATATGTTTATATAACCTATATAACGTCATATACTATGTAAGACTAGGAAAACGTATGCCCTGAGAGCTGTTTACTTTTCTTAAAATTCTCTAAGCAAACAAAAGGAGAGAGTTAGTACTCTATCACAATTAATGCTTTTATTTTCTCGCAATCTCTTAGTTATCATCACTAGTATAAACCAAAATATTGCCAACTTTCTCGCTAATTAACTTCATTAAAATTTCGGATTTTAATCCTTTTGGCACATTTTTGTGCTTAAATGCTCTTTCTACTTAAGGTATCCGACTACTTGCGACAACTTGTTTTTGAAAAAATAGAGATATGGGGATTTTTTTGTGATAATTAGATTTATTTAGTATATTTTAAGGAAAAATGGTAAAATTGAAAACAGAAAAAAATTATTATTATTAAAAGGGGAAAAAACTGGTAAAAATGTACAAAAAATTACATAAGCGGGACCCGCTCTGTACAAAAACTTTTTGAACAAGTTTTAAAATTTTCAATTTTAATGTGTAACTTTGTTATTCATGTTTGAAATCACCTTCCGGATAATAGATATTTTAATTTTTACAAAAACTAGAGCACTCTATCTTAGTGACTATATGAAGTTGTTTAAAAAACACTGATTATATTCGCATAAAGGACTGTAAATTTTGGAATAAAGCAGTGATTGATAAATCTGAAGGTCAAAACACTTCTACTGTTAAACAAAACACTAACAAAAAATTTCAACAAAATATTTTCAAATTTTTTTGAGCAACCGCTGTCCCCGTTTGAGTTTTTCGGGGGAAAAAACACATTTCGAGTAAAATGCATCTTAAAATTTGAGATCTTGTGTTAAGTTATGTCATCTTTTATTAAAACACTTGTAGTTTTTGTTCTAGTGAATGGAAAAAAAAAGCTTGGTGTTTTTATTAAGCTAATGATATGACCTATAAATTAAAATCATAAAAAAATGTGTCAATTTTTGAAAAAAATCATGATTTTTGCATAGTCGGATATCTTAATCAAAAAATAGATACCTGTTTCATTTCTTCTGGGCCCAGAGTGAACCATTATTTGTACGGCTTTAAGCAGTTTATCTAATGGAGGAATACTTTCAACATCATAATACGTAGAATTTGCATATTCCATTTGTTGTTGCAAGCGTAACCTATGCAACTCGTCTTCATTTTTACGTTTCACAACTGTGATCGCAGGGAAATCCAAGACAAATTCCTCGCTTTTTACAAATTCTGAGTTCCTTTTGTTCAACGATTTTAAGATTCCTTTAGTGTTTCCCCGATTTCTTCTAATACGGAAAGAAACTCAAATTTTGTGACATTTTTAAACATTGTTGATCATGAACAATGTTCTACGGAAAAATCAAACTCACCTTTATTAGGTAATCCGTCAATGCGGCAGCTTGATAATAAACTTTGAAATGTTATTTCATGAATTCCCAGAAAACCTCTTCCAATCTCTTACATAAGAACAATCTTTTTTTCCAGTTATTTTTGCTTGCACTCCTCTTTCTCATTCACTCATTGGAATTGAATTGGGTTGCATGACAGTAATATATATAATAAAGTATAATAAATAAAACTTCAAGAGAAAAAGTGCGCATTATAAATTTTTACTAAACACGCGTCTAAAAAGTTTTCAATTCAAAACTAACGTGCCAACTGGAGCCTACTACATCTGATTGAGCGTAACGCAAACGAACATTGCGCATAATTTAGATTCACTCTTCAGCAACACATGCCTTTTAATAAATTTTAAATGATGTAATTGTAAAATAAATGAATATATATATATATATATATATATATATATATATATATATATATATATATATATATATAGTGTGTCACAAGTACATTTGTTAATTTAGCAAGTTTTACAAGTGTGCAATATGGATTTGTAGAGTGAGCAATCATGGAACCCAGATGGCTGACGCTTTTGACTTGTAGTTCATGAACAATTTTCCTCACGCTGTCGTCATTCATGAACATTTGAATGGTCATTCTTGCATCTAAAACAGTGTTTCTCAAACTGTGGGGCGCGCCCCCTTTTGCAATATGTTCAATTTAAAAATTAGAGAAAGGAAAAATAACATAATAATTATCCTATTATTTTATTTATTTATTTTGCTTAAAAGAAGTAGACATAATTTAATACTTATGTTAATAATTTGTATGGCGGCTTATAATTAAGATCACCTATTGTAGCTTTAGCGTCAAAGTGCATTATTATTGCATTCATTACATTATTAATGTATAAGGAGGGGCGATAAAAATTGTGATCGAAAAGGGGGGAGCCAGTATTGAAAGTTTGAGAAGCTCTGATCTAAAAGGATAAAGTCAACCACTTCCTTCATGCTAAAAACCGTAATGTAAGACATTGTGAATAAGTTTAAATGGTAAAGAAAGGTAAAATATTGTATAATTATATATATATATATATATATATATATATATATATATATATATATATATATATATATATATATATATATATAAAGTACTTTTATAACCAAGGAATTGAATAATTATTAACTCTAAAGCAGTGTTTCTCAAACTTTCAATACTGGCGACCCAATTTTCAATCATAATTTTTGCCCCCTGTACAACAATAATGTATTTACTGCAATAAAAATGCACTTTGACGCTGAAGCTACAATGCGATCTCAATTATAAACTGTACAAGTATTAAATTTTGTATATGTTACTTTTAAGTAATATATATTTTAAGAAAATTACTTAAAATATATATTACTTACTTATTATGTTATTTCCTTTCTCTAATTTTTAAATTGAGACAGACCGCAAAATGATATATTTAATTAAGATATATTTCCTTCAGCATCCATTTCTCAAAGTACAAATATCATTAGAAAAATAGTCTAGTCTGTTTCTCTCTATCATATCCATCACATCTTGCATTATCGGGTACGTTTGCGTGAGTCTGGGTAACCTATCGAACGTCTGCGCAAAACATGTAAAAATGCTTTTCCTCGTACAATTCCAGTCAGTTTTGGTCGACTCGATACTTCTATAGTTGCCGAATCTAGCTTGAATGTACATTTTTTAATTTGCACGTAATTGTAATTCACGGTAATTACGTATTTACGGCATTAGGTTAAAACAAAATCATACATATATTTTTAAGTCGTAAGCAAACATTCGACGATAATAAAGGATTAACAAGTACACAGACGAGCATGGTTCCGAAAATTAAATCGAGGAAATATTCTCAAAAATACTTAAATTTTGGATTTACCACTACTGAAGTAAATGATTAGGGAAAATGCCCCAGCTCGTTATGTGTTAAAACTTACATATCCGAAGAACAAAATGATGTGAAAGTTGTTATTAAACCCATGTAAAATCATTTAGCCATGTTGGCAAAGAATTTTAAAAAGTATTTTCTGGATGAGGACAACTTGGTAGCAAGTTACGAGTGGATTAGGGATTTATTTCAAGATACTCCAGAAGGGCTCTCAACTTCCAAAGAAGTAATCTTCATAGATTTCACATCCAGTGAAAAATTAAAAGGCAATTTTGTAATAAATCGCTCTTTGAATTTTGGGTAGAGGTGGATGATGAATTTTCTGCACTGAAAACAAAAGCACTTCGTACACTATTACCATTTTTTTTTCAACATCCTATCTTTGTTAAACCTTATTTTCTGCGGTGGCTGCTTTGAAGACAAAATATAGATCTCAGCTAAATATAGAAAAATAACTCAGAGTGTCAATTTCTGATATTAAACCTTCCTTTGAAAAACTTTGCTCTACAAGACAAGCCCATGGAAGTCACTAATAATTATTAAACTTGTTCTTAATTTAGTATTAAGAAATTATTTGTGAAATAAATTCTTCAGTGCTGATACATTAAACGTATACTGGCTGAAACACCGGCTCTTCGCACGAGTTCATTTTTTAAAAAAATAAAACATTATTCTTGATATAATAGCTGAACTGTAAGGAGAGTAAAACTGCGTGCACGACATTGTATTCAAAAATGTAAAATGTTTTTTATAGATAAATGCTATAATTGAAAATAACTGTTTAAAAGAACTGTAATTTTAAACCTCGCAGAATTAGCATTTAGAATTAATGTTAAATAAGGAAAAATAATATAAAATTCCGATGAATAATAAGTGTTACTTTTTAATATTTAAAGCCGAAATACTTCAAAATGTTTTAACCCGGGAGCAAGCGCACACTCGATGCTAACGCTAATGGTAGTGCGGGGGGACTCAGTCACCTCAATCATTTGTTTATAATTATTTTTACTGCACACGATACAAATCGGAATTCCAGTGAATAATTTAATTAAGAGAAAGTATACTTACCGGCTTTCAAGGACTATTTAATTTTTCTTTTATGATTTGAGAAAAAATCCAATATAACTGAACTAAAAGGATTCAAAAGTGCAAGACCTTAGGACGCAAATCAGAGACACTTTTCACTAATTTTACAGAAATGTTATTTGCTGGCAAAGCTGTCATATTTTCTTCAAGAAACGGAACTAATGTAAAACTAACCATACCAATAAGTTTGAAGGTCAATCAAATGATCAGCAAATGTATAATGCTGTCTGGCTGAAAAGTGAATCATGACTACCTTTTCTTTCTACAACTAATGTACAGTATTTCAATAATAATTACAGTGATGAATTGTTTATCTTCTTAGAATTTTTCTCAGGGTCTGGATTTCTTTTTTCTTTTAACGAGTAATATTTCATGTAAAAACGTAATAAAAAAAACTTCTCATTGAGGAACTACACCAAATTAAACAAAATGTTTTTTTTTCTTCTTTAATTTGGTTTTGGGATCAAAGATAGCTATTTGATGAAGGAAAAACGCTAGATAATAAACATAAATTATATTAGTGTTGTGTATTTTTTATTATGGAAGAAAGTATTTTGTTTCACTTCTTTCCGGTTATTTTTTAAGTCTTTAAATTTTCGATATGCTCGCGCCCTCCTTGTAGGGTTATCTCTCCCCCCAAGGGGGCGCGCCCCACACTTTGAGAAACACTGCTCTGAAGTAAAGTAAGAGTGAAACAGTAATTATTTTCTCTTTTTCCTCTAGTGAATGGAAAAGAACACTTTATCCAGAGCGTAGTGGGCTTCACGCACAAAAAAAACTTCCCTTTTTCTCTGAAACAGCCACTTTTCTCATTCATATTTTAGTCGCAGTGGTAATTAGCTTCTCTCTTCTCGGGCGCCCCGAGTCTGAGGAGTTGAATAATGTTCCTTTATTGTGGGAGATGATGCGAGATTTCTCCCATTGTGATTGGGAAGACCTTTTACGCAGCTCTCTGCATTGTCAATCTTCCCACAACAAAAATGCCCTTAGCTTCCTTTTCTTCCTTAATCTCGCACAATTTTGCTTTTCTTTTTCCTCTTACAAGTAGCCCTTTAAGGCGAGGGGTTTTTTACCACATGAATGGGGAATGGACGTGTTTTTTTTTATCCACGTTCCATAATGAACTCATTTTGAAACATTATTTGTTCAAGGTGCGATTTTGTTACGTTTTTTCCATCTCATGTGTAATATGATAGATACTGTTATTGTGCGAGAAAGAGTAATTTTTTAAAAAATTGTGACAACTTCGGGACTAGAGAGGTAATATTCAGTTCAGCGGATGTATTAAAAATGTTATCAGCTTGGTTATAGTATTTTTTTCATTAAAAAAAACTTTTTCCGTAATTACTGAAGTCACTTAATCACATTTGTTGTAATTGTCTTCTCCACGTAGTGTAGAGAAACCAAATTATTCCGAGGGTGTTCAAAACAGCCCTTGCAATGTGGAAGACCTTTGGTGATTGAAGCAGTTGATGGTCCTTAGGGTTTAGGTGTATGTTGTGGAGTTTAGTCAATACAGAAAGATAATTAAAAATATGATTAGGAGAAACTTGAATTTCGAGACAGAGAGAATAAGTATTGTAACATTTTTGGCATCAAAGGATATTTTCATCCCTTTAAAGTGTCAGGTACCTAGTTTGGCTATGGTGGTTGAAGATATGTGATTACAATTAAGTTCTGAATGGAAGTGCTTCTTAATTGGATGGGAGGTGAGTTTACGTCAGCAGTGGTAAGGGTAAGGCTTTGGAAAATTGAGGAGGAATTTTTGCCTCCTTGGCAAAACTATCAGTCTGCTCATTGCCAAAAATGTCCACGTTGGCCGGTATCCATTGCAAAATGTAAATTCCTTGAGCAGTAACTACTCTGTTTATAAGGGTAATTATATTTTGGGTCAGTTGAGAGTTGCCCTTCAGGATCGTCTAGGTGAGTGAGTAATTGTGGGGTTTTTTTGGCGCAAGAGTCGATTTCGGCTATACTGCGCCAAACATTTGATTTAAATAATATAAAAGTTTAGTAAAACATAGTTAAAATTTTAAAATAAGGACACATGCATAAGGTATACCTAAAAACTAATATTCATGAAAAATGTTTTTAAAATTCATTTTAAGTTTTTATACTATAAAAAAGCTATAAATTGAATTTAAAAAAGCATCCAAGATAATTTAAAACACGACTTTAAATCTGTTCACGATTTATACAAATCAAATTTAAAATATTTAGTTAAATTACTGTTTCTTATTCCTTGTATTGCTTGAAACCTGACTTCATATTCTAGTGCATCAGAGATTTGTCTACATCATAAAGAATCATATCTTCATCTTCCGAGATGTAATGAATGTTACTTTTTTTCGGCTTATGTGGTATCATTGTAAGTTCAATGTCGGGCTTTGGTTCTCTGTTGTGAGCTTTCTTCTATTTTTCCTACTTTGTTTAAAACTATTAACCGCTTTACTTACAGCGGAAGTTTGGCTATTGGATGCGACAGTGGCAATGTTAAGTAATGGGACAGTTGGCTGAATTTCAGTTGATAAAGATGAAGCGGAAGTATTTAGGACAGGGAAGGCGAACCTTTATGCATCAACGTGCCATTTTTTCTAAAGAAATGCTTAATGAGGTATAAACGTGCCATGAAATAATTTTGACTTGTTATTATTGGGAAAATAATGAAACTAAATACTAACAACACAAAAATCTTTATTTACTACAGAAAAATACATTTTTCACTGTGTAGTAGGAAATGTTTCCTGTATACGAGTAATTAAAATTAAAGTAACATTAGTGTGAATTCTGTTTGAGAGATTAGATGACCAATAAATTGTATAAGGAATGGGTAAGATGTTACTTTTAGCAGAATGCATGCTGAATTGGAGTTATCTGTCAAATGATTTCTAAGCCAGTCTTTAAGGTATCCGACTATGTTCGGAACCGTGATTTTAAAAAAGCACATAAATGGGTAATTTTCATAATATTCAGTGTCACTCAAATTAGAATACATGCATAAAATTGTTTTAAGGACATTTTGACAAAAAAAATTATTTAAATATAATATTTTGGCAAAAAATGAACTTAGAATAACCTTTTTTCAAAATGTTCTCCTTTTGTGAAAAATGGTTCTATTATAATAATATTTTGCCTGTATATAGCTCATACCTGTCTACAGAGGCTCAACAAGAAGTTTTGAAAAATTCGCATTATTTTCAGAGTTACCTCCAATTGAAATAATTATTGGCGTTTTTTCCTTAAAATGGCTCCCCTGTGTTATCGTAAAATAGGAATAAACCCACTTCTAAGTTATATATTTTAAAAATTCTAGTTGAGGCTCTGAACAGAGGTGTATGAGCTATATATAGACAAAATATTATTCTAACAGAAGCATTTTTCACAAAAGGTGAACATTTGGAAAAAAGATTATTCTAAGTTTTTGCCAAAATATTATATTTACATAAATTTTTTTTGTCAAAATGTCCTTAAAGCAATTTTATGCATATATTCCAATCTAAGTGACACTAAATATCATGAAAATTATCCATTTATGCACTTTTGCAAAATCATGGTTCCGAACGCAGTCGGATACCTTAATGTTATTCATCTCTGAAAATAATGACTCATGGACATAGAAATATGGCTGAAATAGCATGAGCTTACTTCTTCAAACTGTTAAACGTATCTGGAATTGAATTTAATGTTTTCAAAATTTCGTTACAGACATTTTTACTTTTATTGCTTATTAATCCTTCTGTTTTAATCAATTCTAACTTTTTCCTTGTTCCAATAAATTTTTTAGTCCATATTGAACTAGACGAGAAATCAATAAGTTGCATTTGAAGTTCTTTAATTTCCAACCAATCGAATTGGGGCAAGTTCAGTTTATCAAATGATGTCACATCAAAGTACATAATAAACTTGAGTCTCTGATAATTCTTTGAACTGAGAAAATTTCACTGAAAATTCCTTGGTTGAAGAATCAACCGCAGTTGATCGTTTTGACCGGTGGCGTGCCCAAAATATTGTGCCACGTGCCATCAATGGCACGCGTGGCAATGGTTCGCTATCCCTGATTTAGGCGATTGCCATCAGAATCAGTAAGGGCAAAGCTATTGGAAAGTTAAGGGGAATTTTGGACCAGCTTGACAAGGTTATCAGCTTGCTCATTGCCGAAGATGCCTGCGTGGGCCGGTATCCATTGCAAAGTGCAAGTCCTTTGAGCCGCAATTACTCTGTTTGTAAGGACAATTATATCCTGGGTCTGTTGAGAATTGCCCCTTAGGATCGTCTGGAACGCAGATCTAGTCTGAGAACAGTGGATTGCTACTGGAACTCTCAATAGCCCTGATGTGGTGATCGTCCTCTAAGTCCTATTTAAAATTCAGAAATTCTATGCTAACAAACTGTCCCAAAGTTGAGACAGAACTTAATATTAATTTATGTCTTGTATTTTTAAAATGTTATGGACTGAAAATTTTCTAACGTAAATATGCATCAATTCAATGTTTCATTTATTGAAATAACTTTTTTTAAAATTCCTCTTCCGAAATTTTAATTAAAAATTTTTAATGTTTATTTACACGTCTATATATGTATATAGAAAGTTTTATTCATGAAGTATGTACTTAAAATCCTAGTTTAGTTTAAATTTCTTGAGAAGAAGCAGTTGTTACATATAAAAAAATTAAATTCATATTCATTTTTATATTATTAATTATGTATGTCATGAATATGCGTTTCATTATTGTTGCATAGTTTTTATTATTCGAAAGAACAACTAAATTAATATCTTGGAAAAATTCACGAAAATAAAAATTAATCATTTCCGTATAAACTAGAAATTTACTAAGATCTTATTATTAAAAGTAGCTAATACGTAAAAAAAATATTTCTGCTGCATAAAAACTCAAATCAATACAAGAAAGAGATTTTAAAATACATTTGTTTATTTTTCATCAATCAAAAGCATCCTACAATTATAATAAAACAACTAATTAGGTTTGAATATTGTATCAAAAATATATCTGCTTTCATTTAATTATCCTACACTTTATTATTAACTTTAAATTATAAATTATAACATGAAAGATGAAAAATAAGAATTTTGATCCTATAAATAAAAAGTTAATTATTGATATACCAACTTTTTTAAAAACTTAATGATTATTATAATTAACATTCATATGATAAAATGTATTTTTCAAAACTGTTTTAGGGCATGGATGCGATTTAGTATATGAGCGTTGACAATATTTAAATATGCAGGTACATTGATAGGTAATAGGAGTAAGAAAAAAAGAATCGTAAAAATACAAAAAAATTGTTCAATTCTTTAAAAATGTTTCAGAAGTGGTTTTCATACGTTAATAATCGAAGCTATATATCATTACTTCGTGACCAAAGTTCTAATAGCTCAAGATGATCTAAAAATTAATTTTTTAAAAAAATTAACCGGTTTTATTAAAAAATATAAATTTATGTAAAATAATATTGATGCAATAAATTATACACCATATATTCCTAAATAATTTATTTTGAAATACATTACCTCTACGTAAAGAAATATTCTTTAAGAATGATATAAGTAAAAATATTTCTCTGTAGATATTCTCATATTCTATGACACTATTTGAAATAAAATTATTTTTGACTTAATAACTTGTAAAATGGGTATTTTTTAAAACTCAAATTGAAATTATTGATATACACAGAAAGTTAAAATGCCATTATTTCAGAAAAGGGAAACATGCTTAAAACACTTACATTGCAAATGTTGTGCATTTAAAATGAATAAATTTGATTTCAAAAAATGAGATAAATAAAAAAAAATAATACTACATCTAGAAAGTATTAATCTATATATATATATATATATATATAGAGAGAGAGAGAGAGAGAGAGAGATAGATATTTCACATCATTCAATGTCATCATCAATATATTAAAAAATTCTCATGGACTAAAAATATTTTATTAATATAAAAGTTTTACAAGATACTTCTTCGTAATGCTTTTAGTTCCACTAAATTTTGCCTTGCCTGTTTCTCGAATCCATATTTAAAAACCAAGATCCAATCACAAACGCAACTATAAAAAAAATAAATAACATTCATTTTATTTTAAAATAAAAGTTGTATTACCTAAGACATGGCTAAATAAGTAAATTAAACCTTCAAGAAAAATCCAAAACTAAAATTCAACCCTCTATTTTCTAGGAAAATTGCATTTTGAAAACTCTGAACAAAAAGCAAACTGATCAGAAACTATTAACTTACGTCTAAGTTCCCGTGACATTAAGCGGCTTACACCAAAAATTCTTAAAAGCATTTTTCATTAACTACTCCCCCCGCCACCACCTCAAAGTACTCCATACTTTCTCAGGTATAGATTTATAGCTTTTTTGGAAAAGGGGGAAAAGAGCAACACAAGAATATTTGCGGCTTTTTTATTTTTCCGCTGATTCCTCTTCCACATTTCTGGAAACATTTCCCACCATTATCCTAATTCTTCTCCGCCTTCCTTTAATGGCAATACAAACACAAAACACCCTGCTTGCCTATTTCTGTATTCATGGTTTAAACTATGGGCAATACTCTGAAAATTCTTTTGCTCATAAGACTCATTTCTCATACCTTCACACGTACTTTACATTAGCCAGCGCCAATCCGGACTGCCCTGAACACATTACTTTATGAAAAATTTATGGTTTAGAATCCCCCCCTCTTTCTTGCCCGTACTCCCTCCTCTCTCTATGTAGCTAAGCCTAAGCGGGGATAAATAAATATAAGACTCTCCGGTCACTTTAATGCAAAAATAGGTCGGCAAAATATTGCTTCTATTACGGGGGTAGCGCTTTCTTTGTTTGGAAAATATATATTTACCGGTATCTGGCAATAACGGTAAGTGCTCCTAGAGAATATCAAAACTAATGAATGTTTTGCACTGGAGGAAAGGGGAAAAAATGCCTCAATGGCCTTTTGCAAGTAGAGAGAGATTTTCGCTCACCCCCCATAGATAAAATGTCTTAAATTAAATTTATAGATGTTTGAAAAGTTGAATCGAATAATGAAGTGTCTTTCCATACTGGAGTCGTTGTTGAATTATTCAGAAGCTTCGAGTAGGTAAATAGTCAAAGAAAGCGGGTTCGTTCTTTTTTTTTTCTCTTTTATGGTTTGTTTTAAGCAGGAAAAAACGTCCCTAAATTTATTTGAGTTATTCGCACCAGATTCAGCAGAAAATAACGAGCTTACATAAGAAATGTGAAGTTTTTTTCCATCCAGGCTGAGTGGCTCAAAAAACCCTAAGAGGTGTGTTTGAAGAACGTTTCATTTACAGGTAGTTTTTGCCTCAGTCTGTTTTAGGTCAATTGGTAAGTTTCTTTTCGTTACCGGTCAAATTAAAACAATAAAAAGAACAAATTGAAATATAAGCTAGGTTATAGAAGAGATTGCCTTCTGTTAATTATAAGATTTTGAAGAAGAAATAACTTTTTAATGAAGTATGAATAATGTATTTACTTTTATAATGATCGAGTGCCTATTATTTTAAAATATTTTTTTCTCATTTACAAAATATAAGCAACAAGAATCTTCCATATCTTAAAAACAAATTTTAAAACTTATTTAAAAATGGCTTTAAAGTTTATATTTAAATTTTGCAAAAGATTAAACAGATTAATATTGAGAAACATATCTTATTCATATTCATAATTACTGAGCAAAATGAAGAGTCAAAAATTAAGCAGAAAAAAAAAGATTTTAGTATGCAAGCTTTTACTTATATAAGGTAATGCATAACCGGTAAATAATTTTCATAATTATGCTTAAACTGTTAATTTGAAAAAATTTTTTGGTAATTTACAATGAAAAAGTCACAAGTTAAAATTACTTATTTTTATTCAATTTATATGAATTTTTCAAAGGACGGTTTTTTTTATTTGCGTTTATATAAATCAAAGAAAGGCTTCGTAAATATTAAAAATTTTGTGTTGATTAAAATGCTCCCCCTTTTTGTAAGTATTTAAATTATTTTTTGCTATTTACAGTTTAATAATGCTAATCTAATCTAAACTAAACTAAAAATTATATTGCTGCCGATATATTGATATCACAATTCTTCGATTTAATCGGTAAAAATAAAGAATTATTTTTGGAAATCTGGAATATTTTTTTTTGATAAAGTACCCCTATATAACTTTCGAATGTGAAATTTTTAAATTATATTTATCAAAATAATTAAAAATTTATTTATGATATTTTGATTAAAACAGTTTTTTTATTATTACAGTTTTAAATATTATGAGTTTCAAGCAAAATTTGAAACGCAAGGAATATTTTGAATACAAAAATTTTTGAACACTTATTTGGTTCCAAAACATTTTTATGATAAAACTACTAAACAATCGAAATTAGTTAGATTTAAAATACTTCAATAGAAATTCTTTTAACAGATAATCGTTTGGAGTATATTTTTGTTTACAATAAAAAAAATCATAAAGTTAAGTTTTTTTGTGTCCCAACATGATATTTCGATGAATGACTAAATCTTAGAAAATATTATTGAAGGAAATATTTAGTAAAATTTATATTTCGTTTCGATATATAAATATTGTAGGTTTATTACAATAATTGTTATCTTATTGTGTAGCAGCGTTAAACAAGGAAAGATGAGTAAATAAATTTATTTTAAATTGCTTTATACGGCATTGAAATATTAATATTTTAAGAAAAAAATAACGTAGATTTAAAAAAGAACATCATGGTTAATTATTTTTAAAAGTTTCAATATTTAGGAAAATATTTCTTCCTATTTAGAAATAAATTATTTCAATAATTTTATTGAAAAATAGAATTACGGTAACAAAAAGAATCAAATATGTTGGGAAGTTGACTAAGAGTTAAAATTGTTGGGAAAATGTGTTATAAGAATTCTTGTCATTCACAAAAGCATTTTTTCCTTTTTGAAGTAGCTAATCCCCCCCAGTTTTTAATGTTTTCTAAGAGCTTTTTTTTCTTGTGAAGATTTCTTCTCAATCCTGATACTAAAAGATTCATTTGAAATCGTGTTACAGTTTTTAAATTTCACCTATGCTGTATTTTATTTTTAAAAGTTATCTTCTTTTGTACTGTACTATTTAAACTGCATGCTGGTCAGATTTTGAAATTTCATTTAAGAGTTTTTTGCTGAACTTTTTATAAACAATTAATCTCGTATAAGATGATATTTTAAACTAACATGATTTTTTGCTTTTGACAAGCACAGACACTTTAATCAACAATAGTGGCGAGGTGAATTTGAAAAATGGGGTGGCATATTTCAGATGTCGTCCTCTTAACTTTACCGTGGTTTAGAATTACGAGGTTGGACGCCTATAACCTTCATTTAGCTTCAAAATGAGAAATTAGCAAATCAGTCAATTCAACGAAAATAGAAATTCAATTGTTTTCTGTTTTTTATTAATAATGATTTCTAGGCTACAAAGTAAAAAAAAACTAATTTAATTATATCGTTCCTTAGCATTTTTTAAAACTTTCGATTATTATTATTATTCTCCTACTGGGCTGCATATTAGCAAGTCCCCAAATGTAAAAGCCATTTCATGGTGGCGCCATCTAGTGGCGGCCATCGCTTCCAAATTTCGACGCTTGAATAAATTTTAACTCAAGATCTCGTCAGAGTCTGAATATAGCTGCGATTTAATTTTACCGAGAGCACAAGAGCCAAGTTAATACTCAAGGGATCTTTTACATGCCACATAATGATATGACATGCGTGCTTACGATTTTCGCATCCAAGAAATCCATCGACTCCAATCGGGATCGAACCCGTAACCTTGAGCTTTCGAAGTGGGCATGCTATTTCTAAGCCACCGAGCCAACCTTTCGATAACTTGCTAAATGGTTTCATTAATATTAATTAATTGATTAATTAATTGAATGAAATTAATGACTATCCTTAAGTATACTTTAATATGCATATAATCGCAAAAAAAATTAAAGTTAGGAATATGAATTGAAACTATTTCCTTATACATTTTTACGATGCCTCAAATAACAACAATACTACTACTAATAAAAAGAATCCAGTATAGCAAAAATCAGGAAACGCAAAAGCTGACTATTCTCATCTTGATCGAATTTCCAAACGTAATCCCTAGTAAATTCCCTACCGTCCTTGTGTGCTTGTCTCTAAACCATACACATCTCCTTACAAACTCTTTAAGAAGCAAAAAGCACCGAAATAAAAAAAAATAAGGGACAAACTTAAATCCTTCAGAAACCGGTGGTAAAATAAATTTCCTTGTTACGCACGAGTTTCTCATTTCGAATTTCATTTCTTCTTCTTAAAGGATAACAATCTCTATCAAGGGAGGAAAGGGGGTAGGGACGAAACCATGCAAAAACGGACGAAGGCCGTGTAAGAAGGAGTGGGGGGACGTACTAGGCAAGGTACAGCCCTGGCTTAAGATTGACAGCTTCTTTTCCATTCTATTTACAATCGAGAAAAACGCAATTTTCTCGGTCCTACATGCTTACGCCTAGTACTTCCTGCGCTCCCTGTTAAAAAGCAACGGTCGGCCTAGAAGATATTTATTCTTACTTTAATCTGTTTCCCTAGAGGTAGAATTTTTTCATTTGCTTTTTTCCTTTTTCCATCCTTTTTTCTTATTTATTTATTTATTTTATTTTTTTTTTTTGCCTCTCTGACGAGTATTATGAATAAACCAGTTTCGCCAAGAATTACGCGGGATTCGGATTTAGTTTTTCTTCATCTTCTTCTTCTTACTTCTCAGCCCCTGCGCTCTTGCATCTTCCTTTTTAACGGGAATGTTTTCTTGCAGATTGTGTTGAGTCGTTACCCCCTTTCGTCTCCGGCGCATGCGCGACATGCGCCGTGTCGACAGCTAGGTGAGAAGGGAAATTATTTTGCATAATTAGGAATCAACCCATTCTGGATCGTTTCTGGGTAATTTCCGGTTTGAGTTGATGATGTTTTGCGCCATCATTAGAGAGCTATTAGGTAGATTTTAAGAGTCATTTGCCTTAACATTAGAGTTAATATCTAACTATAAAAAGATTCTGAAAAATGTGTCATTCTGAATAATTTGCAGGGTGCGAAGTGATTTTATTTAATCTCAATGAGGTTTTTCTTTTTTATTGTAAGAAAGCAAAAGTGTGACTCGTGTATGGTATGTAATAAGGGATGTGGTAGAAAAATAACTGATTACAAGTTCATTTTAGATACGAAAAGATATGATAAAGGAAGAAAAAAAGACAGATTAAACTATTTAATATTTGATTTTTTTTTTTTTGTATTTAATGATTAATAATAATGTATTCTTTTATGTAAAATATATAACAGTATTTTCGAAATTACTTAATTTTTAAATTATGATGTTAAGAACTCGCCAGCTTTAATTCATCAATTCAAACTTTTTATTTGGGAGACAGTTTCAGTTTCTGCAATATTCGTTTCATTGGATTTATTTTGGAACTTCAGATTGTGAGAGGGATGATACAGATGTAAAAATTTGTTAAACGAAAATACAGAAAAATAATATATTTTGCTATAATTTTTTTTTGGAAAATTATATTTTTAATTAATTAACAGCTCTCAGGTTAAAAAAAAAGTATCCGCCTACTAATCATGCTCGTATGCTCTATTCGAAACTAAGGGTCATCCAAATTAAAAGTGGGCATATACGATTACGTCTGAATGAGTGCAACTACAGCAGAACCACTAAACAAGAACAGAAAGAACGGTAGGAGGTGTACACCGCATACGATATTTAACAATGAAACCTGTTAGTGATAGAGGAAATTAATTGAAGGTAAAGTGCCGTATACGGATATGTGCAGATGGGAACAACGCGCGGTAGTACGGTTTCTGATTGCAAGAGGTGAGTTTAACGCGAACATTTATCACATCTATCGACAAATGACAGTGTAGGGCGAGCACTGTTTAGTTCTAACGTCTTGGAACAATTGGTGTAAACGTTTTCGAGAAGGGCAAGCAAACGATATCGGATCTCCACGACAATTTCCGTCCACACGTCTCCCGGGAAACCAAGGCAACTTTTAAAAAATCCGTTGGGAAATGTTAGAACACCCACTGTACAGTCCGGATTTGTCACCCTGTGACTTCTAGCCTATGGCCACTTAAGACAGTATTACACTTCAATTTAGACGACGAAGTGAAGAAAGCTGGACAGGACTTCCTCAAGAATCAACCACGTTCTTTCTTGAGTGAAGACAAAGGCATGCTGCCGAAACGATGGTACTTGTGTTACAACCTCTAGAGCGATTTAATTTAATTTCAAATAAAAAAAATTATTGAACCTGTCCACTTTTCATTTGGGCTACCCTTATACTTTTCACAATGCAAATGTGCTAGGAAAAAGTATCTTGTCTAAAATGCTTAAATAAGGCTATGATAAAAACAGAGGTAGATCATTTTACAGAAATTTTTTCTACAGAAATTAACTAAAAAAATATTTAAATGAGAATTAAATCTGATTTTTAAAGTGAATTATAAACGAGAAAATATATGCTTGTCAAATTATTATTAATGAACTGGTCATGGCAAATTATTCAAAATTATTGAAATCATTGAATAGTATCAATGATTAAAATGAAAATAAAAAAGGTTGCAATAATGTTAAACTTTACAATTATGATATACGAATACTCTATTCAAATGCTGAGATTCCGTTAATTAATAAAGAATGAAAACAATTTTTCTCTGTAGAGAAAACTTCTGAGGTATTTATGGTTGCATAAATTTCTTATTTGAAATTTGTCAATTGATATATTTCAGGGGAAGATAATTACTCGTAACAATTTGTAATTTGCAAAAACTAAATCAATTTGGCAAATCTAATGCAATGTTCTTAATCCTAATTAAGCTAATAGGAAAAGAGTTTATATAGATTTAATTTTTAAAAAAATATTTTATTGCAAGATGAACTCTTTATAAATATCCATATTAGATGTATTCTAGCTATTTAATAAATTCCTCTAAAAATAAGCAAGATTTTCCCTTCTACGTATACTTGTTTAAATTTTTGCTTTAATAAAATGCTAAAACACAGAACAGTCAACTAAATCTCAGAAATAACACTCCAACTGAACGTTACACATTAATACAGGGAACAAAACTGTTAGAAAGGAAAAATTGAAAGACTCTCGAAAATTGTTCATAAGGGATTGGGTATAGCAAATAAAATAGTTTTAGTGAAGTGGTTCCTTTAATTCATTTCCCTCTTTCCACATTACTTTTCTTCGTATGATTAAACTCAACGTACTGAACCTTTAAATTCATTTTGTTTCAATCAGAAAATATATTTCTTTAAATTTATGTATTTTTTTAAGTAAAAAAGTATTAATAAATCTTATAAGTAATATCGCCCACAAAATAATGAAAAAATTTCACTTAATCATTGGTTTGTCAAATAAGTATATATGTATTTCTTTATATTAAAGGGTGTTTTTTTAGAGGTATAGAACTTTAAATTGCAATAAAACAACGATGTATTATTCGATTGACATGAATTTTTTTTATTCGAAAGATAATCTTGTGGCATTACATTTTAAATATGATTTCTGGCATAGGACTGCCACGGATGGCTCGGATGTAGTCCAATCTGGACGTCCAATTTTCGATGACTTTTTCCAACATTTGTGGCCATGTATCGGCAATAACACAGCGAATGTTGGCTTCCAAATGGTCAAGCGTTTGTGGCTTATCCGCATAGACCCATGACTTTACATAGCCCTACAGAAAATAGTCTAGCGGTGTTAAATCACAAGATCTTGGAGACCAATTCACAGGTCCAAAATGTGAAATTAGGCCGTCACCAAACGTGTCTTTCAATAAATCGATTGTGGCACGAGCTGTGTGACATGTTGCGCCGTCTTGTTGGAACCACAGCTCCTGGACATCATGATTGTTCAATTCAGGAATGAAAAAGTTAGTAATCATGGCTCTATACCGATCACCATTGACTGTAACGTTGTGGCCTTCATCGGTTTTGAAGAAGGATTTCACCAGCTCATAAAGCGCAGCAAACAGTCAGTTTTTCTGGATGTAACGGTGTTTCGACATACACTTGTGGATTATCTTCACTCCAAATGCGGCACTTTTGTTTGTTGACGTAGCCATTCAACCAGAAGTGTGCTTCATCGCTAAACAAAATTCGCTTATGAAAATCGCGCGCGCGCGACCATTATTTTCGAAATAAAATTGCACAATTTGAAAGCGTTGTTCAGGCGTGAGTCTATTCATGATGAATTGCCAAACTAAACTGAGAATAAATCACTTGACAGCTGTTAAATCTGTTGCCATCTTGGAAAGTAATGTCAACTTAAACTTCTATACCTGGAAAAAAAACACTCTTTACATTACCTTACAATTGCTACAATTTCTTTCAATACTTTGTTTTAGACTATAACTTTGTAGCAATTATTTCGAAAAGTATTTTTTAAAATTCTTGAAATAAAATGATTTTTTCCATCTTTTGGGTATGCCGGAATATGATTTGGTTTTTGATATATATATGTTGAACCCAAATATTTTCCCTGATTATTAATATTTATTGCACTTAAACTATATTAATTAGGCATGTTTTCTACATAGTGAAAGTATAATTATGAATTTTTTACAAGACAGTTTACCTCAGTAAATTTCAATGTGTGCCCCCTTGGTAGCTCGGAGACTGTCTAAGCGATATTCCAGTTTCCACCGAGTATTCTTTAACATGTCTTGCATTTTGTAAGAATTCAATCCAAGCCTTTTATGAAAAATTTGTACCAAACTTGTTTGCGATATTTGAAGTTTACGTGATACTTCACAACTAAATTTAGGACTTCGTTGAAGCGATGAACGAACGTTATTTAACAGTGGCTTCACTCACAATAGGCGCGCCACTTCTAGGAAGATCCATAACACTGCCTATTTTTTTAACCTTTATCTACCGCATTATGATTTACTTCAGCTTTTTTCATGCAATATTTTTTTGAATCACCACATTGAAAATTTAAAGATTTACATAAGCAAAATTCTCAACATTGGGGAATTTAATCCGTTAGAGCTAATTAATTAATTAAACTGTAAAATTAATTGTGACGGGCTCATCGCGTTTTCTACTAAAATCTCCTTTTGGGTTCTTTGAGGCCGATAAAGGCAAACTCTTTCCAACCAAATCCAGAAGCGAAACGTGAACATGCAAATTAGAAACCTTTTAACTAGCAGAAGTTTAACGTAAGCGGAGGACCTATTGGGAAGTGATTATGCTAGTCTGGTTTAAGCGCGTGAACTGAAGGAAGAGAAGGAAGCCGTCGTTGAGTGTGAAGCTATCCGTGACAGAACGATCAAGTCAAGGTGGATCTAATTCCACACTAGTTAATCTAAAGATATTGAGGTTAAATAAGAGATTAAGGTAGGATAATTCTGTTATCTATTAGGACTGTGTATAAATTGAGATTAGGAATAGGCGGGAAGATAGTGATTAAAGCACTTACTTGGTAATACGCATTTTGTGTTTTCTCACCTCAGATCCGTTAAGTTACAATATAAATATTATCATTGTTAGTGTTTAAGTTAAAATCTTAATAAAGACATTTTAAGATCATGACAACGCCTGGTTCTTCATTCGATCCCATACTTCTAGATCACGAAATAACTTTATCACCCACGGAGGAATACTTCACATAATTACATACACTGTTCACTTAAAATAAATAGTCAAATCATTTTCTACATAAAAAAAGGCACTTGCCTTTTGACATTATCATTATAGTTAATCTTCGGAATCCACTGAAAACGCAATTTCTGCTATAAAACTATTCGCTTTCCACACTAAAATACTCATCATAGAACCTGTGCTGCCACATATATCTTGGAAGAGTGGATTTAAAAGAATATTCCTGCTAAGTATCGTCCGAATATTCTTAAAAATGGTTATTCTATGTAATTTTAAAGTGAGTGGTACTTGTAAGAACCGTCCATAGATAAAAGGTTAAATATTTCTATTGTTTTCCACCAGGAGTTTTGTTTCCACAACAACATCAAAATTACACTGAACATCAATGAGCGATTTCGTTTTGTAAAGCTGAAGCACATATTGGGCTTTTTATTGAATCGACGGTATATATGCAAAAAAGTGTCATTCTTATAAATTTTCCCCCGAGTCTTTCTTAAAGAAACAATCGGGCCAAATACTGTACAAAAAACTACTAAAACTTACCTTACCGGTGATTCAAAAGTGGCAATATTATATTAAATGGTTATTTTGTAATGATTTTTATTTTATAATCAGAGCAACATTTTTGATCCACTCTGTATACTTCCACATTTTATTTTAACATTATGAAAGTGTTAGAGCATTTATTTAACTGTGATTAATTTCTTCAATTTCGCGATGAAATACCATTCAGTGTGCGCGAGTATTATAATTTAATCGCTTTATCGGTTCGAGCCAATAATTTTGCAAAAATGGAAATGCTTAAAAATCAGAATTATGCATTATACGAGCGAAGGAAGCGCATAATTATCTAGATATTTCTCCCGTAATCTCGAACGCAAGTCGCTTACAAATCCAGTGCTTCCGGAAAAAACTCGTACGAATGATCCGATATATTTCCCCAAAGCAACTCGTTCCGATTTCTTTCAGAAAACAACAAAAAAAAAGGCAATATGAAATTTTCGAGAAACTTTTTGGAACAATTTTCCTGAAAGGGGTTAAACTTTTCTCAGGTACAAAAGAAAATCTCCTTTATACCCTGGGAAGAAGAGAGAGAGAAAGGAAGGGGTGGGAGAGAAATAAAAGACCTCCAATAGTTCCAACTCAAAACGCTCGCCTTCGTTATGAAGAAAGTTTGTTCCTTTTAAAATGCAGCCGTGTGGTATAGTCACCACCACACACACCATCGATTTTATCCCGAGAGCCGACCACTTTTTTCCCAGAAATTCAGACTCCAGCAAACCAGAATGGTAAATAAGGGCTCCAAAATGTCAATTCTTAGCTGCTCTGGAGTAAAGCAATGCCCTCTCAATTGGCCGTATGCAGCTGCAAGGCTTAAAAAATTCCTCTGATGAAGAGGGGGGATCAAAAGATGAAGGGGAGGGGGCGAGATGAGGGGTGTTCAGAACGGCATCTTATGGCAATCTTCGATTTGAGATTTCCCTTCATTTTTTCTGAGCACTTTCTTTTTTTTTCCCTGGCTGCCTTGATTGTGAGGAAGGTGCGATTCCCTGCTATATCGAACACCTATAACTTAAAGGTCTTAAGACATATTCCGTTATTTTTTCGTCTTTTTGTGAGTGTGGGATTGAAGTCCTTCACGCAGATCAATAGGTAGCTGGATTAAAAGGAAATTGAGCTCAATATTTACATTAAAATGAGATTTTTTTAAGTTATATGATATTTGGAAGAAGAATATAAAGTAAGTTTTTTTAATTTTCTCCTTGTTCCATATGAAAAACGATTAATTTTTAAGATACTATGATTGATATTAAGCTAAAAGGAATCAGTATGTGGGGCCCCTGCCCGTGGGGATCTCATTTCTACATTATCCTTGCGGCCTCTTTCTGTGGGGAAGAACGAAGGTTCACTCAAATCATTCATTTTAGAATCTGTTTAAGATCCTAGTTTAAACACAATACACAAAAATAATAATCTAAGTAAGCTGATCTAGACCGAGAAGACGCAATTCGTATTACCAAATAATCGCGTAATTGACCACTTAATCTAACTCTATATTAAATGCTATCTCACTAATAATCGCACTAATTCGCTTACCGCTATATCCTAGGTAAACAGCTACCTTCAGAAACACTTCTGACGTGGCTTTAATCCGACTCTGATCATATTAACCTCAGATCCACCTTTGGATTGACTGTACTGGAATGATTAGACTAATTCTCGAACATCTAAACTTTATCTCAATTCACTTCTACACATAGACTTAGACCTCACATAGCCACACCGCAAACGCTAAACTTCTACTATATATATGATTCCTAATTTGCATAACCACATTCTTGAGTTGGTTGGAAAGAATTGCCATTCTGGCCCCAAAGAACCCAAGAGGACTGTTATATGAAAACGCGATGAAAGCCCCGTCACAAGTATTCAATTTTTAGGCAAATTTTTATTAAAATAAAACAGATGATAAAAACACTATGCCACATCTTTTAAGACTATTTACTATTTTCAATAAATTGATAGTATATGGTGGAATTAAAGAAACATTAATACAGTGATGAATTGGTAAAACCGAGATAAAATCAATTACATAAACTGAAATAGTGTCTAGAACTGGGTAGGAAATTGTATTTATTACTGTATTAAACACTTTTTTAAAACTAAAATGTATCTTCATATTCTGAGATATTAAATTTTAAATGTCATATAAATAGATTTGTTCTTGATATGTTATTATATAAAATCAGAGATTTGAGTCATTCTTAATGGTAACACAACTAATGTAGTTAGTACTTTTATGTATCTCATATTTGAAAGACAAAATGAAGAGGAACATAAAACATACCGTATACAATAATATGTATCCAGGATAAAGTATAATAACAAAAAAAAAAAAGAAAGAAAAAAATATGTTTTGAAACTTTCTTTTGAATAATTAGTTTTAACCAATTTTTTCTGTATAGATTTATTTAATTTAATTAGTTTTATTTTAGATATAGCAGAAGTAAAAGTAATAATTTATATATTCTTTACGGATATTATCAGCACACACACAAACACACACTCTTTTAAATCATTTTAAGGAAGGAGTTGCATTATGTCAAGTATTTTGTTTCATAAATCATAGACAACATAAAAGTTATGTTATTTCTTACAAATGAATGTAAATTATGATTTAAACAAGCATAAAATGTCTTTTAAAAATTTTTAAAACAAAAAAAGGGACATGGAGAAACAAAACATTTAGAGTTTAACATTAAAGTCAGATTAAAAGAAATAAGAGCCACATCATACATTCCTTTTATGTGACTTGCATCAAATCAGATTACTACATTCGATGCCTGATATCAACCGATTGAAAAAGAAGAGGATTTAGTCCAACTCCAACTTTCAGTGTCCATTGACAGTCAGACTCCTGTCTTCGTGATGTTATAGGGAATGCAATAGATGAGTTAGATAATGTAATAGGTTAGGTTAAAAGGGCCATTCCACATAAATTAAATGTTCACCCAATTTTAACAAATTTAGGATCTCTCACCACACATGAATCTTAATATTTATTCAAATGGTTTTAATTTTTAATTCATATTAAAATTTAACAGAATATTTTAAACTTTTTTTTCTAGCTCAAAAAATAAAAAGCTACATGCTTAATAGAAAAAAAATATTAATTTAATCAGTTCAGTAAAACTGGTATTTATAATCGGTTTATTATTTATCTCTGTTAAAAGACTCTTATTATAGAAAGATTTACTTAAAAATAAAGGCTATAAATTAAGAAGCTAAAATTGTTATGAAATTAACTGCAAGCCAAAGTTTAGAAACTATGCTTATATTCAAAGTGAAAGTCAAATATTTACTTCAGAGAACCAAAAATAAAATATACAAAGTACTAAGATGAAAATTAATGACTGAATCTTGCAATATAAGATATTTTATTAAGACTGATAGAGGAAGAACCATTTTAGAATAAGATAGATTGAGTAAAACTTAGATTATTTTATTCATGTATTTATTTCGAGTACTTTAGATGCTATATTAAACAGATTATCTCCTAAAAATTATAGTTGAATATAAAGAGTAAAAAAAAGAGAGGTATCACACATTTCTATAGCTTTCCGAAACATTTTTTGGATACAATTCTAGGAATATATTAAACCTTCTTCCTATACGAAATCTGTTGCACCAAGTCTTTAATAATACTCGCATCACTGAAATTGGATTTTACAAGGAAGAAGGAAAAAAACCCGGAGTGAAGTTCTCAGTTTCTTTAAGAACGCTGTGCAGGGGGGGAGGATGACGATTCCAATATGCAAGCGAGCATCTGCATCCTAACTTTAAAAATTGTCAATTTGACCACCTGGGATTAAATTGAACTCGGGGAAGATGTGTTACAATCGAAGAGAGAAAATAAATTTGGGGGAGGGAGGGAGAGAGAGGATTACATACAGGTTCCGGAATAAATTCTCACACAAGGAGGATTCGATAGTTCTATAGGAAGATATCCCGGAGTAACACACATGAAAGAAAAAGAAATCCACCTACTCTCCTTTTTTTATCGATGTTGAATAAAATCAAATGCACAACCAGAGGATAGTGCCAAAGGAGGGGGCAGGAATAGAAGGCCTGGCCCGAGTAATGCTGATTTGATTTGAAATCTCAGCTGCCAAGTCGAAAAGACAGCCCTTCTATGTAATAAACTAAGCTTCCATAGCGGAAATATGATCTACACGTGGCGTTGACGTGTACTCCTTTTTTTTCCTCCTGTTTTTCCTCCACCCTTCTATCTTTTTCTCCAGTTTTCCTGAATATTGGTTAGAACCCGCCTTGGGACCCCTAGTTCTTAAGAAACACTCCTCCGTCAAGCAGGAGAAAGACAACTCCACTCCAGCGACGCGACATGATTTTTAATATCTTTGTACTTGCCCCTCTTTTTTTTTCTCTAACATTTCTTTATAGGCATTTCTTTTAACTTTTATTATTTTACTTTTTTCTATCTTTTCTTATTTGGTTTTATTGCACCTACGCCCTGAAGTTGAATATGGAGACAGTCGATATATCCTCGCAAGACGTGCATATACCCAGATCTATCCCGAAGAAGAATGAAATTAATTCGGAATGCTACGCCGTGGAAGATTTTCTCCATTATTCTCTGCAATACTTGCCCCTTTTTTTCTCGATTCCCGGGAAAGATAAGACAGTATTACTCTCTCTCTCGTCTCTTTTTGTGTTATTTATGTAAAATATATATTAAGATTAGACAAGGAGGAAGGATGTTTTGCCTTTCTTTTAGTATGTAACAATTCGGAATTGGATTTTTATCTTTTACGGAAGAAATAGTCCAATTTTATTTCGGTATTTTAGAATTGGATTGTAATGTCAGAGTTACCAGTCAAAATTGAGTTTTGCATTTTTATTGGGGATTATTTTTGTTGTGAAATTCTGAACGAGAGACTGCGAGAGATAGATGCATATTGGAGATTGGAAATTTCATTTAAAATTTGAATTATACTTTTTTGATGTTTTTTTTTAAAGTTATTTTATCAATTTCGGAGACAAAACGAGTAGAATGATTCTTTTTTAAAGTTATTTTTGTCGTATAGGTATTATGATGCATATCCTCGAGTAACTTGTGTAGGTGTCAGTTTTTCAAAAGTTTTAAATATAGGAAATTCACCATCATTGAAATAAATAGCACGTCATTTGTAATACTAAAGCAAATTGGATATTTTTTTATCCAATAGTGTTGAACCATCATATATTTTTGAAATAAAGTATTATTTATTTATAAGACATTGCTTAAAAACATTTATTACATATTTATGAGAAATAAATGTTAAAAAATACTTCGATTTGGGATTTCCTAGATAACTTAGAAAAAATTAAAATAGTTTCCGCCCTCAAACACTTGTGGAAGTTAAAGATAAAACGATTTGCTTCGAATAGGCATATTTTGTTACTAATTATATTTAATTACTTTGTTTAAATAATATTATTGATCAACTTGAAATGGGTTTTAGAAATTTACATTTATAGTGTCAATTTAAATTACAAATAATGAAACATTTTCCTTAATAAAAAATATTAATAATTTGCAGTTTCTAAGCGTGTTATGATTTAAAATGTAAAATAATGTACTTCAAAACATTATATGAAAATAATAAAAAAATACAAACTTAGCACTTAATCTACAAACTTAAAGCAAAGATGCTATAAAAATGCATTTATCCGAGGCAGGCAAAATAATTGGCACTACTTCCTTTTAAATTTAGAGTTATTTATTTAGTACATGTAATTATGTTACGAACATTTCTGTTTCAAATTAAACTTGTATTGTTAAACTTATTTCACTTGTATAGCTCATATTTAAATTCATATAAAAACATATTTTTAAGTTTGCAGATTTTTGAAAGAGCTTAATGTAAATGTTACAATACAAGTTTTTAAATCATAGTAAAGCAAATCCTTTTTATGGAGAGAGAATTACTTTACATTTTTTTAAAAGTAAAAATATATATTTTCAAAAATGATTTTTCTGCATAAATTACATAAAAATTAAATAATTTTGAGTTAAATAGGATAAAAATTATAACAAAAAGCTAAATAATTCTATTAAGTTGATGGAATAATTTTAAAAGATGGGAATAACTATTATTATGAAGCGAGAACGACAATAATATAATAGGAAAATAGTTTATTAAAAGAACGTTCAAAATATTTAAAGCAGTTATTTGTTAATGTTTGATATAAATTATCTTTAAAATTAAAATTGCAATGTATTGCAATAAATAATACAATTAATATTACACATACAATTACAATACAATATTACACATACAATTTAAGCGATTAATGCAACAAAGTTATTTAAAATAGAAGCGCGCTTATAATCCCCCCCCCCTGCTTCAAGAAATATTTATTGAAGCATTTCTCGTGAGTTAATTGATATTTATTTAGTCATAAAACACACACTCTATAAATAAGAGTGAATACTTGCAGTTATTTAAAATTTAAAAATTGTATAAATTTTACAGAATTTTTTTTTATAAAAAAATTAAAGCAAAGTGATCATATGATTATTATAAATTATTACAATTACTCAAATATGCAAGGTTCTCATAAATTAATATATCTAATTTCGAAGTTGTAAATTTTACGCATCGACTCATTTTAATGAAAATGTTTCGAGACTGCTCCGAAAAAAGAAAGAAAAAAAAAGACGACTTCTCAAAGAGCCGGCTGTTAAAAACAGAAAAATAATACCATTAAAAAAAAGAATTCACGAGAAATCATGACTTTTTGTCATTGAAAAAAAAATTCCTGGATTTAAAACAAAATAAAATAAATAAATAATAATAAAAAAAGCCTTGGAAAAAGCCATTTGGCAAACCTTTTCAGGCTGGGATGTTATGTCTCAGAGAAAGAGCATGCCATCAAAATACTTAAAAGGGGAGCACTCAAAATCGTTTCGAATGAAGGGGGGAGAAAGAAAGGCGCTAAAATTATGAGGGGTGTGTGGGGAGAGGGGGTGCTAAGAATTGACGCAACCTCCTGTTAACGCGCTGTGCGGTGGGAGAGGGATATCTACGTGGTGTCATTGCTATAACCAACACGTACGCCGACCACTACTAAGTGGAAGAAGCACGGCTTTTCTTAAAAGGTTACATCGGGGATCGGTTAGAAAAGTGGTTGCAGTTCGTTTTAGGATGGCGTCATATTACCTTTCACGCGATGCTGAGGATTACCTGCAAGGAATTGAAGTATTCCTCTTTCCGTGTTCTCATTTGAACTTGTAGAGAAATAAAATTCTCGTTTATAAATAGTTTACCAAGAACTAAAATCTCATTTGTACATTATTTCCTATTCGAAAAATAATAAGGAAGTTTGATACAGAAACACTGACGTAGTCCTGAGTGGGCCCTATATCAAAATTCTTTGGATGCCCGTTTTGATGGTCCCTCAACATTTTACAGTTTTTTCTTACACGTTTTGGGGCCCTTGAAGCTTGGGGGTGCCGTATCATTGAAATGATGCAGCTGTACATAAATATACAATATTTAAGCTCATTAAAGGCTATTTCCTGTAGTGTTAGGCAATCGGTATCAAACTCAGCACACATTTTAAGGCAGAAATATATTCTAGCCTTCATATATGTTTATGATGATGTCACATATAATTATTACTATTATAATACTGCAATTTTAAAAATTTAAAATAATCCATAAAAACGCAATTTTTTAAAATAACATTTTAAATGAATTAACATTGACGTTAAGGGGATGAAAATTTTACGAGAAAAAAAAAGAGGATTTTAGGAAGAAATTATATCTATACTGAAATATACTGTTTTCTATCGGATAGCAGAATTAAAAATTAATATTAAAATGTTGAAATTTTATTTTATTTTTAAAAATATTTTTTTTAGTAAATGTCATATTCTTTAACAATACACGGAGATAACTTAATGTAATAATAAAGTTATATTATTTTTACTGAAATATGCTTACATTTTCAAAAGTTATGAGTTATTTATTGTTATAGGTTATTGTTTATTGGATGTAAGTCAAAGGCGTATTTTACGTATTTTAATTTCCTACTTAAATCAAAGTTTAATTTTGGTATCTGTTTTCATAGTAATAAAAATATGATACAAAAAAATATAAAATTATTTTCAAGTCATTATAAAAAAATTTTAAGTAAAATTCAAGTAATCAATTGAATAAATTAACTAGAAACTATTGTTACGTTTTGAACATTTTTCTGAAGTATTATTATTATTATTAAAACTTTCTTAGCATTTTTTTAATACATGTGCGGAACTGGTTTTGTTGAGGTAAAAAACCTGAGAATTAGATTCTATAGTTTTAAATATTTCTTGTTCATTTCAAGTTACTCAGTATTAAAATTGTCAATTCACTGTTTTTTTTTATTCTTCTGGATTATGGTCTTTTATATATGTATGAGGTTTTTGTTTTTCCGAAATAACCTTGTTACAAATATAATCCTCATAAATGTAATTATTAGTGAAATAGTTAATAATAGCAAATTTTATTTCATTTTTTTTATATTTTGAAATGAAGGTGATTTTTAAATTCCATTAATGTTTTTGGAAATCAAAGCAAACGTAGAGGACTATGTCAATGGGTATGAAATATTTGTTTAGCTATCGTAGCACGTTTTTTTTTTAAATATTATACTTCTTTTTGAGATGTATTTTGAATTTTTAATATTTCGACTCCAGCCCAAAAAATGAAATAATTCAAATTTATTAATGTTGGTAAATGTGATAATGAAAATAAATCGTTGTAAATTTAAATGTTATTAGTAAGGAAGACTGAGGAATACATTATCTGTAACCTGGCAATATTTAATTTTGTATCTCACATTCACTTGTCATTAGAAATTATTTATATCGTGAAGAAATGATTTCTTCGGGAACTAAGATATGAATTTGTGAATAAGGATGAAACTTTTATGTATACCTATCAGTTATTAATGTTCAAAACTTTAATCATAAGAAAACGAACTTCATAAAAGAAAAATTCAAACTGTAAGTTATTTTAATTAATTCAAAACTTACAAAGATAAATATAATTTTGCCTTAACGCAAGCACACTTCTTAAAAAGGATTCAGTGAAAATTCTAAGCTTAATAATATTCATTGATCCACCTCTATCGAAACCTTTGTCGCAGTTTAAGCGTCCTGATTTTTTTAAAAAAAATTTCCACTTCATAAGTCATTTTTGAATGTATTATCACAGAAATAATTTCCTATTGTGTTTAAGGAATTTAGTGGTGTAGTAGGGGAATTTAAAGGGGGTGGGGTGGATGGAGAGTTTAACCTCCCCCATAAAAATTTTTTAAATTTCTTTGCATAAAAATCTCGCCTTGGCGCTTTCGTCTACTTGGCTTTTAAAATATACCAACCCCCATAAAAGAAATTTGTGTTCGCTTCTGAATGAATTCACTTCTTAATCTCAGTCAAACTATTTTCAAAAATTGGCGTAATATTTATATTTTACTTCAACAATACGTAAAATTTAATTAAATGAATATAAAATCAAATGAGTAACTGAATGATCAAAACAGGAGATAAATTGAATATCACTGATTCATAAACTTATCGATATTGAATAATTTATTCGAAAGTTCATTTAAAGTAAATAATTTTTTGAACATAAATAATTTATTTACAAAATGTTTTGAAAATTTTTTCTTATAAGAAAACAATTCAGATAAATTTAAATAATTTCCTTATTTTTTAATGCACTAAATAACAATATACGATATTCTTTATTAATTCATCAAATTATTCTTAAGTCAATTGCATTGTCATTTTCTTTTAAACAAGCGTTTAAATTAAACTTTACTCACAGCTCATTAACAATTAGTGTACGACATAATCCTTATGCTTTTTGTTTAAATTAAAGTGTTAATTTGAAAATGGATAATGAAATAAATGGCAATTAAATATATTTTGTTCTTTCCAAACCCTTCAGTGCTAAAATGTTAATTTTTTCAAACATTGTCGATCAATAGATGAGGTTAAATTTTTTTGGAGTGAAAATATTGTACAATTTCTTTCAATTTATAAAATTTCCGAAGACAACTGTTTTAGAGATTTAAGGATAAAAGAGCTGGAAATCATAAGTAATAATTAAAAATTATAAGCTGAAAATTTTGTCATAACTTCTTCCGAAGAAAAAATGCAAATAACTAGTCGTACATTCTAACTTAAGTGCACAATTCCTTTCATTTTTTTTTTTAAAAAGATAACATGAAATTAGTTTTGCAGAAACTATCCTGAAAGATATTCTAACAAATATGGGGAGGGGGTATACAAAATCAAATTCTAACTGGCCAAAAGATAAAAAAATCAAGTCTTATGGCAGGTTAATATTTACTGACCTTTTACATTAATATTTATTACAAGGACTACAAAAGTCAATACCCCTTTTTTACATAAGAAAAGAGTTAATATTTTATAGAGACAGGATTTTATCACTTTTCTTATTGCCCAAAGCTGCAAAAATAAATCTTTTCTTTAATTATAACTATAGAAAGTATTTTGACTTTTAACCTCGATGTATAAAAGGTTAAAATTTAGCATCCTGAATCTGTTAAATTGCTAATGTTTGTCACCTTAGTTCCGTTTCGATTTAGTTTTAACACCTTATAAAGTACTGATTTATTATCTCCTGGGTGGAATCAAAATTCTACTTTTTTTAAGTATACTCGCTTTATTTTAAAATTACTATACATCAGCTTATATATCAAAGTTTTACAACCGAGGATCAATCAGTTCACTTATTTCATTTACATTTTAAACTGTGAGATCAATAGATTTTCAAATGGCTTGAACCTTACAATGCGATGAAATATATAAAACGGAGTATAGAATAATAGAAAGAGAAATAATTCAAATACGCTGACAACTTTAAATGAGTTTGATACGTGACTATTTTACAATAGTTTTATTAGCATAGTAATCCCGAAGACATTTTTAAAAAATAATAAATTAAAAAAAATAGTACATTGACTTTTATGTTCTACACAAATATGCATTTGAAAAAGTGCATTTTTACCCTTAAATACCCTTAATAAATACCCTTTTTACCCTTAAATACGTTGGTTTTGCTCTTTCTTACATTTTTAGATAGTTTGAACCGTTTTGACATTATAATTAAGAAATGCATTTATTTGAGTTGTGATCAATGTTACAATCTAATTATGTTATAAAATCAATTGCCCACACAATTTTCTTTCATGGAAGAGGTTATATTTTCTTTAAAAAATATAGAAGAGAGATCTTTTTGTATGTATAGACGAAGACGATTTTATATATTTTTAAAAAATATAGACAGATAGACGTAGACGAGAAAGCATCGAGACGTAATTTGTATGCTAAAAATTTAAAATTCTGTTCATCCAGTGGAGGGCTTTGAACCCATAAATCTAACTCTTGTTTATGCCAATGGATAAAATATAAACAAATTTAAGAATTAAGAGTCCAATACAAAAAATTTTATTGACAAAGAAATGAGATATTATTTCTATTTTTACTTACTAATATTTATAACTTAATCTCTTAAGTTTGAGTGGAAAACTGTACGTAAACGAATTGGAAAATTATATTACCGAATTTTTTCCCGAGACCTTTCAAATATTGTACAAAAAATATTTGCTGTAGTAAATTAAAACGAAAAACAGAAAATATTGAAATGTTAATTAAAAAATTTCACTCACTCGCTCGATCCAAGTAATTATTAGAAAATTACACTGTCCAATTAGCTTACACGTCAAAACTGTTTTTAATTATTAATTTCATATGTCGTGTATTCGAGAAAAAAAAAGGCTTTAAAATAATTGTACAAAATGATTAAGAATTATGGAAGCGTACACCCTTAAAAATAAATTAAAATATTATATAAAATATACATAAAATATTAAAAATATTAAATAAAAAAGTATATCTAAAAGAAAAATAACGATATATTCAGTATACGAATTATACCAATGTAGTCTTTTCGCATATAAAGTTTTGCTGTACACTATCCATTATAAACAATGTATAAAAATGCATAGCAGATATTTTATAAGGAAATACAAATAAAGTTTGTTTTGCAAAAAAAGGTTTAATATGTAAGGTAGTAGTCTGCATTTGGGGGGTATTACATTTCAAAAACACATAAACGATAGTAATCTGTAGAGTAATCTTTAATCTTTATACTAAAATATTAATAATCTCTTGGGGTTTGGGGAAGGGTTTGAACCCGCATACCCCACACTTTGTAAGTCACTAATGTAAGTTGTAATTCTTATGCTGCATAATAATACTACAGCTAAATATTATAGTAGGTTTCAAAGTCATTTTCATGGACTAAATAAGTAATATTCCAAAAGAAAGAAAGAATAACGATAATAATATCATAGCAGGCAAAAGGTTACGTAAATTATCCAGTAAAATTAATAAATTATTTAATGGGACAAAATTTTCAATCACTTTCTCAATGTCTGGTATAACTAAGAAATTTCCCAATCATGGACTGAGCTCCGCAGTCCGTGGACAGCCCCTCATCCCGTGTTGACTTAACGCAACACATCAACCTCCCAGAAATTGAAGACAAGGGCGATTCAGGAAAATTGCTTTCAGAATTACATCTAGTTATCTCCTTCATTGTTTGTTTCAACCGCCAGTCATCGGCGAGAAATTGCGATCCTCGTACAGCTCTGAACAAAAAAAAATCTTATATAAAAATATATAAAAAGAAGAGGCGATGAGAAGAGAAGAAAAAGCAAAGTGCCTGGAGCATAGGAAAAGAAGCAATAAAATGAACCACTCTACGATATCACTTCGTGACAAGTAAAATAGCTATGTTATTTTAAAATGCGATCGTTGAGCGAGGGGAAACATCAGTGGTTTTCCAAAATGTCGTTGAAAAAGTGACATGTAGGGAACAAGTAATTAGTGGGGATGATGTGGATGAAAATATTCATCTGTCACAGAAATCTGCGACCAAGTCTAAAAGAAGCGCGAGTTCAGAACTTTTTGATTCACGCAAATGAGAAAGAAGACAAAATACAGTGTTTTCCAAAAAATACATCAAAACGTTAAATTTAAATATAAGTTAGAAATTAACACTAATGATTATATTTAAGTGTGTGTTAACTGAAAAACAACCATCTTTAAGTGAGTGAATATTAACGTCGCACTGTTAATCTACACGAGGGCTTTTGGCGACGGACCACGTAATTTTGAACCATGGTCAAGTGACGTGGATACAACAATCATCTTTAAAAATTAAGGAGAAAAATTAACAATAAATTTTGTGTGAAGAAACAAAATTCCCTATACATTAACTATTCTTAGAAGCTAAAAGTGTAAAGCACTGTATATATATATAGAGAGAGAGAGCCGAATGGAGAGTAAGACATTTTTGAAAATAAGTTAAGCCCGTGCTTTTGTAAATAAAAGAAAATCATTTTTTTAGAAATATTTCCCCCAAAGAGAAATTAATCATAGTATTTCACTATTTTATTTTTAGGGACTTGTCAATTATTTGAAGTATATTAATTAAAATAATTGTAATTAATAAAATTCTCGTTTATCAGCTACAGCTTTTTACCCAATAATAATCCTATAAAATTTGTTTATTTTGAAACTTTATTGAAAAAATTTAATATAACAAACAAACAAACAAAAAATTCAGGAATTTGTGTTACTCAAAAAAGATGCAGATCAAAAGTATTGGACGTTTATAAGATCTTCTGTTTCAGATCTACCATGATTATATGTTATTAGTGAACAGTAGTACAGAAAAAAAAGGTTGCATTAAAATAATTAAAACTGAAAGGTTTCTGAAGTACTTGAAAGATTCTAAATGCAACGTTCTGTTCTGCAACAATATTTACGATATATATGAATATCTTGGCAAATTAATTCGTCATGAAATAGTAAATAGACATTGTAAAATAATTACAAAGTTATTCCCCAGGATGTGCGTTTTAAAAGAATTAACCGCCTAAAATTAGTACTCTATGGTAGCGCAAAACTGCGTTCGTAAGGGATCTAAAAAAAGAATCACAACAAATGTACGTTACGTTAAAAAAATTTCTCTTTTCGAGTTAAAAATAAATTTTCACCATGATGGGAGAGAAAAAAAGAATACTCATGTCATGCAGCAAAATTTGATGAATGATTCTTAAAATTACTCAAAGATACAATGTATGGTTTATTTAACGATTTAACACATCCATATTGCTAAAAGTCAAAAATTCGTTAAAAACTACCCTTTTCTAGGTTTTATGTGATTTTTCAATTTCTACTATAAGTTCACACCCTCCCTATATGTATTTATGTATCTTGTTCAAATTTTCAATCGTTAATAAAATACTTTTTTTTCATTCACTTAAGTTCACACACACAAATACATTTTTTAAACTTGTTGTAGATGGCACTTGATGTTAATACAGTTTTTTTCATATATTAGTTAATTAATTCAATTTAATTAATTTTTTATGTGGGAAGAAAAAAATTCCCTTATACAAGATGTTTAGCAGGATATTAAGTAGGAATTGACTTTTAAAAATTCCGTTTATATTACTTGTTTAAAATTATCACGTGAAACTGATAAATCGATATCTAAATTAATCTTTTAAAATAGCATTTACCCTCTCCTTTTTTGATACACATACAGGAAGGGGGAGAGATAATTTATGTGTGTATAAAAAGGAAAAACAAACATATGCAATGCTATCTTGCATGCCCCCATCTTGGAATTCAATTCTGTGCGAATTTCACATTTTTTTTATGAGAATCGCAAATAAATTTTTAGATATAACTGAATTTTCTGAGAAACAACACTAAAAATACTTTTAATTCCAACCTAAAAAAAATCGATGTGGAAGTTGTCTATTCCGATCACCTTTTTCCAAACTTACCCCAATCCAATCACATCGATCCCGAAAATGTCAAACGAGTGTTTCTCTTTTTAGAACTTCCATGACAAACTCTGATGCAGAAAAATAATTTCACCAGTGATGAGTTCGTCCAAATTTAAGAGAAAAGTCAATTTAAAATTCTAGCAGAGCTATAAAATTAAATGTGACTCCGAATCCAATTGAATTTCGCGAAATAAGCACTGAGACGCCTTTTTTTCCCTCTCTCGCAGATCAAGAATAAAAAAACTAAAGCAGCAGCCAGTGAGGGGAAAAAAAGTAAAGCTATTCGACGGAATTACCAGCCTTCAGGAGTTCCTCTCTATCAAATGCGCCTTTTACTAATATTGTTTTAGTTTTTAGCGTCCACATCACATTCTATATGGCGCACACGTGCGATCATAAGAGACTTTCAAAATAACAACTGCAGGGAGTTAAAAAAAATACAGAATCCACTTTCTTTGACGAATGCATCCCACCATCTTGATTGCGAAGTAGAGGGAAGACAAATTTTAAACTTTTCAATCCGAGAAATTGCGTTTCCGTTAGTAGTGGAAGAAAAAAAAACACAAATAAAATAAACAAACAAATAAATAGTGCTTTTAAAAGGGAAGAGAAGGAAAAAAAAAAGGTAACGAACTAGAAGCCTTGGGGACTCTAAAGAACTGGAATTTACTTACCGGAGATCGCCTTCGTAACTGTGTATTGCTCCGCCGAATAAAGAGTCCGGACATTCCGTTGAAAATGGTGGTACTCTCTTTACTTGGGTATCACATTAAGAGTAGAAAAGTTTCCAAGATTGTACCTTAAGAAGTATCCGGGATTTTTAAAATTTAATGGAGGTTTCTTTGAAAGGGGAATAAATAAAGTACACGGTGAAATCTTTGCCGGAAAGTACGACCTTTTAATTTTGAATGCGTTTATCTGGGAACAGGGATGTCCAACCCAAATGACCTTGCGGCCCACTTCGGAAAAACATTATAATCTCGCGGGCAGAACATAAAATTATGTACCTTTATATCAGATTAGGAAACAAAAAAGCATTTATTGGAGTGAAAATTTAATACAGAATGAATTATTATTATTATTTTCATTAGTTTTCATGTATACAGACATAGATAATATAATAATGTTTATATAATATAATAATGTAATGATAAAATAATATTTAAAATATTACAGGTGCGATTTTCCTGAAAATTAAGGTGTTCCTTTGGAATTTATTTTTCGTTACTCATTGTTAAAATTTCATTGTACTGTCATTTGCAAACGATTAAGTATACATAGCCCTTTATATTAATCATCCTGAATATTTTTTTTAAACTTTAAAAGCACCTCTGACTGCCTTTTGCTTTTTTTGGGCACTCCAAACAGAAAAGGAGGAGAAATGAAAGTCGCACTCACAGAGAATCATGTACCATCCTTAGTAAAAGATATGCATAATGCAATTCGGAATTTATTAAAAAAGTAATTTATTATAGTAAAATAAAATGTAACTGTTTAATAAAATATAAATCTATTTTAATCTAAAGGACATTTTTACTATCAAAAGGATTTATTTTAAAACAAAGAGCAGTTAACAAGCCAATACTAGAGCACTTTATCTTAGTCATTATACGAAATTGCTTAAAAAACATTGACTATATTCACATAAAGGACAGCAAATTTTGAAATAAAACAGTGATTGATAAATCTAAAGATCAAAACACTTCTACCGTTATGCAGAACATAAGCAAAAAATTTCAGCCAAGTATTATTAAAACATTTTGAGAAATCGCTATCCCCGTTTGAGTTTTTCGAAAAAAAACACATTTCGAGTAAAAAGCATTTTAAAGTTTGACACCTTGTGCCTTATGGCATCTGCTTTTACTAAAACGCTTGTAGTTTTGGTTCTAGTGGAGGGAAAATAAAAAACTTGGTATTGTTATTAAAATAATAAGATGGCCTATAAAATAAAGTCATAAATAATTTGTCAATTTTTGAAAAAAAATCATGATTTTAGGGCAGTCGAATATCTTAATTTGAAAGGATGAACAAATTTAAAATGTGTGTATTTATCTAAATTATGCACGAGATTTCGTAGTAATGCTTAGATTTTCAGAGTCAGAAACTTATCTGATCAGTTTTTCATCGCTGGAAATAACTTGTGTTGGATGACTTCCAGGTTTGATAAAATAATTAGTAATAAAAAAAGATCAATTCTAAATATATAATGTATCTATCTGTTCAATGACAAAGTGGTATGTGTCTCTAAGCTAGGTGTTCACGAACTTTTTCTTTTTTAATATATTTTAATTAAAATTTTGTATCAAATTAACGATCCAAGTCTTAGCATTCAAAAACATTTTTAATGAACTTCGCAAAATATAAAATGTTGCCAAAAAAAGTATTTCCATAAGTTAGTTCAACAGAAATTTTGTTGGTTTACTGAAAGATTTTAAAAATAAATCTTAGAGAACTGGCTTGAGCTGTAACATTACTAAATAAGCAAATTTAAAATAGTAAAGTAGAGCTACAAGTTTAAATAAAATAGTAGAGCATAGTTTTCAAAAACGTGTTCGCAAATCTTAACTTATATTTATGATTCTTTTTTTAAAAAAAATCATGGATAGCTGGAATTAAATGTTGTAAAATTTTAAGTGCATGTATATGTTAAATGCTGTAAAAATTTTAATGCATTTTTTATGATGCATGAAAAAAGAAAAAAATTAAAAAGTTTTTGCTTCGTACTAAAATAAAATAATAAGAAAATCAACATATCTGATCAAATAAGAAAAAAAAATTCCTTTAAAAATCCCTGTAAAAAAATCAGAAAAATAGTTTGTTCAAATATTAATTATTTAAAGCGTGTTTGAATTATTTCAGCGAGGGGGAAAGATATACATTTTTATACTTAAAAAATCAGAAGAATGATCACAGTATTCTTAAATTAGCAATCTGAAAATTATCTGGCAATGAGGAATTTTCAATATTTGCTCTTTCAACTTTCGTGATTACCGCAATCTTTGTTTAATAAAGATCTTTCTTGCATTTACGAAGCAAGCATAATTAATTTGATCAGAATATGATTAAAGTCTTTTATTTTTCATCCAAGGGATAAAACAAATCAAAATAGTTTCGAATGAATTTTCAATGCATTCATTCGAGATTTAAATATTATTCTGTTTTAACTTTTAATTTTTTTAAAATTATATTAAGAACTAATAATTTGAATTTTATGAACAGCGAGAGAAATGGTTTGTTTTTCAATAGTATTTCAATAGTTTAACACATAATCTTGGAATGTGAAAGTTATATATTTATGTTTTGCTAATTCTCCTGACAAGAAGTACAGTAAATTAAAAAAAATACAAAATACTTAAAATCAAAAAAAAATTGTTGAATTCCTTTCTGAGCAGTGGTGTACACAAGGATGGAGGTTTGAGGGTACAGCCCACCATACATAAACAGATTTTTAATTTTTACCATAGAGATTTGCTCCTTGGGGTTTTCGTTTGCATGTTTTTTTGACTGTAACCCTTCCTCTCTCATAAGAGAAGCCTGTATATACGCCACTGTTTCTCGTATTATACATTTATTAATTTTTAATATAATTTTATCAATCTTTTAAAACAAATTAGCAATCCGCAATAAATTTCCCAAAATATAAAATGGAAGCTGAAAATAAATTAAGTTCCTTTTCTGCGTTTCATTACTTCCTCAACAATAAGAACGGTCATAATCTTTTATGGTAGCAAATAATAGATTTTCTCCAGCATTATCACTTCATATTAGTTTACATTTTGTTTATTTTTTTCTTTACAATTTATTTTTTATCCAATTATATTACACAGAATCGCTTAAATTACAGGAAGTATTTTATTAGTATATGAAAGTTTTTAACACTGTGTATATACGTAGAACTGAATTTTAAAAAAATAAATTTGAACTTGGCCATCGTGTCCCATTTGTCGAGCCCTGAGAGGAATACCGCTCTACACTATCTTTTGACAAAAAGGTTTTTGCGCGTCCCGTAAACTGTCTCCAGATTCCCTCTTCCTAATACATCCACTCAACAGGGCTTTTTCCGACTGACCATCAATACCAGACACGTGTTCCCACTGGACAAGGCTAGCAGACCCCCTTCTTCCCACGACACCATGTCCCTATCTTTCTTCCTTCCATTTCTTACTTTCGTTTTCTCTTCGTGCTATTGACCTTACATTCTTGACCTCTTTTTTTTCTGCTGACCTGGCCTTGACCTACAGAAATCGTCTGCTTTCTCCATTTTTTTTCCTTCTTTGGCTTCCTTCTATTTTTTTTCGTCTACTACTGGCCTAAACTTATATATAGACTATTTTTTTCCCTCCGCTTCTTTTATTTTTTCTTCTTCTATTCGCTGCTGCTGCTGTAGTAGCGGCTATTCTCGGCGGAGTCTGAAGGCCGTATTTTTTATCCGCTGGGAATTTCCGAGCAGTAAAAACCTGGAAGCTTAGTTCTAGCTCTGGACAGCGAAGTAGATGGGAATTCTCGTGTTACGGATCAAAATACGTGTGGTGGTGTTTGAAAAGGTATGAAAACTTTCTGCTAGATACATACACCGAATTTTTTTTTTCGTTCAATAGTCAGGGAAGGATATACGTATATTTTTTAATCCCCAATTAACCATCTGTAACTAAACTTTTGCAATCGAATCAGATTCAAATATAATTTTTGAAAAATGAATCCTATGAGTTTTTAAGTAATGAAAGCGAATGAAATTGAAATATCGGGTGAAATTTTGGAAGTTTTAGAATCTAAAAAGTTTCTATGATGAAGCTGTTGGTTAAATGACAATCATAGTTTTTATCCAAGTATTTCTTACAAATCTAATTTAATACTCTTGCATAAAATTCATTTTATTTTCAAATTATCACAACATAGGTTCACTTTGATTCAAGAAAGATTTTTCTTTCGTAGTTTAACCAAAATTATCAGATATTACTCAAAATATAAGACAACAGATTATTATCATATAAAATTTAGTATAGGCTAATGCTTCAATTTACTGTTTGTTAGCTCAAAAGATGTATTTTTATTATGTTGGAGAATAAAAACAATTTAGTTAAAAAAGATTAAAGAATTTATCTTAATTATCAGAAGAAAAGTTAAAAGTTATCAAATTCGATTTTGAACCCTCATCCCTTCCATTTACCTGATGATGTATGTTAAGTTTAAACGACTTTTTCAGTAAAAAGCGTATATGTTGATTAAAATAGCTTACTTCAATATAAAAACTAGTGCCTTTCAATAAATTTGATGAGTATCCCCTTTAACACACACACACTCACAATACATATTCCGTATTTATTTCAGAATTATTATTTTTTTTGCTACGATATAAAACTTAACTTTAATTTACATTCATAAAGAGTAATAATTAAGTTATTATGCAATACATCTTTTTCACAATTTGAGATATCATATTGGTATCTTAAATGGTCTAAAACAGTGCTCCGGAACCTTTTTATCGCTGCAGACCGGTCAACGTTTGATAATTTTACCGTGGCCCACTGAGGGTGGAACACGTTGATTGTTTATATTTTAGATTGTTTTGATTTAACAATTTTAATTTAGTTATATTTAAATATGCCTTCAGAATAAAATATAGTCACATCAAAAATGAATAAAAGTGATTTAACGTGGAATATAAAGTGATTTCCGTGGAAAGTTGTGCAAATCCGAGAGAAATGTACCACTTAAAATAAAATGGCAATAGTTTAATGTTCTTTAGGTGGCCCGGCGCCATTTAATCCGAGGACCGGGGGTTGCGGATCACTGGTCTAAAACACATCCACGTAATTTAAGCAGCATGTATTTCCAAAAATCTTTTTGTAATCGAATTTTAAAAAAATGCGTTTTCTATGAGAAAGAGATGCAGAGAGCGATTGAAAAATTCATTTCGTAAAAATGCGTCAAAATTTACTCATTTCGGAAAAAAAAATCGCAAAAAGTTCAAGATACCGTTATTTTGTACAAATATTTTTTTTTTATACCATGTTATAGTAAAATAAACTGTGTGCCCGATTAGGGAATTATTTTTTGTCTGATTTTTTGATACGGTAAGTAGTTTTAAAAACGACAGAAACGTTGGAATTCCTTCCTGCTGCCGTCTGTCGGTGACTCTGCGCGATAAATGGCATATGGGGGTAGATGAATCATGTATTTCAGGGATTTTGATTAATATATTTTTAGCTTATAGCAGTTTTGGAATTTAAAAGGTCATAATGAGTTCCTCGAGTTGTGCGTTTCTACGTTCTGCGATTCGCGATTAATTTGCCTCGCATAGATAGATACAGCAAGACCCCGCTTAACGCTGTTTCGCTTAGCACTGTTTCGATTTAGCGCTCTTTTATTTTAATTGTGGGATTCCCCGAAATTTGCTCGCAGCATCAAGCTTCCCGATATCCGAAGCAGTTTACAGCTTAAAATGTAACTACGACAAGCTCTGCAACTAGAATTACCCGTTCTAGAAATAATAAAATAGAGGAAATGGGGGAAAAAAGACTTTCTATATGGACTGACGATGAAATTGAATGAAATTTGCCATTAAAACAAGACTTAGAGTTTTATTTTTATATATATATTCGTTTATTATATTTCTATATTTGTTAGGAATAAATTTTTGTTTTATTCTTATAAAAATCATAATTAATAAATTTAATGGTAAAATACCTGACTAATTTTCTACCTATCTTTCCCTAACCCCATTATTTACATGATGAGATAACCTCGTTTAACGCTGCTTCGTATTCCACTCTACTTTGATGGGACGTATACCCCGCGTTAAGCGGGGTCTGACTACGTTTGTTTACTCGCAAATTTTAATATATTGGATTTTTTATTCAGAAACTTTCATCTATAATGGAATCTCTTTTTTCGCAATGTTTATTCCCTTTGAAAAATACAAAATAGTAAAAATAAAAAAAGGGTATATTTTGAGCCATTCAATTTATCTTCATAATTAAACCTAGAATATTCTTTATTCGATAAATCAGTTGTTATACAAATTGTTTTCATGTTTATTAAATCTTGTAATTTATTTAATGTATTATTTAAAGGCACATAAAATTTATTATTAATTTATTGTTCTTGTATAAAATATGATAATTTCTTTTCTGTTTATATACTTTAAGTATTCTTAAAAAAATTGAATGATTAAGAAAAGATTGAACTCTCGTATTGTAGATACGATAAAATGCTTGCTAATACTATTTTAATGTAACAAATTTTACTATAGTAACGTTAATATAATATTCAATTCTAGATTATAATTCAGGACTATGATTGTTTTTACTTAGTATAAGAATTTTCTGAAATCTTTCCCAAAATGCTTCTGTGTGAAAAAAAAAATATAGCTAAATTCATTAAAGTAGATAAGGCGTGTATGCTTAGATTTTATAAAAAAATAAGATCGAATATTCACATGAAATAAAAAATTAAGTAGTAAAAATAAAAATTCAATAAGGTTAAGTTTTTTGATAAAATTCATTTAAGTTACTTGAAGAAAAAATTTATTCCTGCAAACTTTTGCGTGTATTAAATAAATAATCTTTTTGGCATTTTTTAAATAATTCCGCAAATTAAATTTTTTCTGTTTAAATCATTTTTACAGATTTTTCAAATAAGAAATAAATAAGATTAAAGGAAGTTCACTGTAATTACAAACGTAATTACTATTAAAATCAAAATCTGAACTTTTCCAAAATATCATTCTGCACAAGCTCATACACGATGCCAACGATTATTTTCTAAACTTAGGACAATCCTCAACAAGGAAAATGCATCTCTTAATTTCCAGCCAGAAAAAATTCATGACATTTGTGCAACTTTTGAATTAATACTACTTTTTAAATTTGGCTTGAAATTTTAACTGAGTAACCCCTGTTGGGCCTAATTAATGTGACGTTATAGTCAATCAGTTCAAAAACTCATAGAATGTCATAGTCATATGATAAAATCAATCATGAGTTTCCAGTTAATCTGTTCACGGCTTCGTTGTTGCCAACTTTTGATCGTCTCAGAAACTTTCTCTTAAAAAATACAAATTTGTTAACAACAACAATGCACATAGGTAGACAAAATGCATTTTATTTAAATGTGCATGCATAACATAATTTCTTTTTTAAATTCTAAAATCTTTTGAAGAAATTTGATTTTTAGAGCATCCGAATATTTTTACCCAATTATAAAATTTGAAATTTTACCCAAGTTTCACAAATAAAACAAGTACCATTAGTTTGATGTCTGTTTTGAATTCAATGGAGAATACGTGCTTGTCTTTATCACGTGACCGTCATGAATTGAGTCTATTAAGTTAAACCATACATTCTTCAATCTCGACCTATTGATAAGGTTTCAACCTTAGGTATTAATTAGGTTGATTAGGTTTCGACCAAATTAGAAAAAAATATAAAGGTGATAAAGTGCATGAAATTCTTTTAAAAGTTAAAATATTATACGGATATTCAAGAGTTATTTGATAGTTTATTTAGGTAATACAGTTGAACCTCTATTTAGCGAACCTCTATATTGCGAATTTTTCTATACAGCGAACTTTTTCCTGGAACCTTGAATATTCCACGATTTTCTTTGTAAAATAACCTCTCTAAAACGAAGTGCATTTTCTATATAACGAATTTCTTCTTTTGTGATTCAAATTTTGTTCTCCCTTTTTTTAAAGTATTTCTGAAAAAAATTCAAGTTATCCTCTCTTTAACATATTTTATGGTGGTCATAAATCATGAACTGGTTTTATCAGATTCTAAATAACAGAGAGCAATAGAGTTCCGGACGTTTTCTCCAAGAAGTGCAACCCTTAACCCCTCTTGCCCAGTTCACTAGAAGCATCTTTGTTATCCTCTTTCACCCTCAGTAGAGTTGACCCGTTTCCCCGTGTTCTAATCATAAAATAATGTATGTTTAATATTACTTGTATGCTTTAAATCAGGGGTGGGCAGACTTTTCGAGGGCGCGGGCTACTTTTAATTTTTTCCAGGTGTTGCGTTCCACCCAGTGGCGTAGATGTAGTGAACTCAAAGAAAGTGTACAATACAGTCGGGCCTTCATTTTATGAAATTCTCAATTTAGCGAACTTTTTTCTGGAACCAATAGCATTTTACGAATTTCTTCGTAAAATAACCTCCAATTAGCGAAGTGCATTTTCTGTTCAACGGAATTTCCTCTTATGATTCGATTTTTTTCCTCCGTATTTTTTAAAAAACCGTATTTACTCGAATCTAAGCCACACTTTTCCCCCAATGTTAATGCTACTAAAAATTGGGTACGGCTTAGAATTGAAGGGAAACAATTTGTTGGATGGGGGTATTTAGAGCAATTACAGTTTCATGCATGTGCTTAAAAGTTTATAATACTGATAAAATGACTGATTATTCACTTCTTATTAGTTTTCCTTTTAAATTTATTTTAATTTCATAAAATTGGATATCAATAAACCGTTTAAGACTATTTTTCAATTTTTATAAAATCTTGTTGAGAATTTGGAACACGGCTTAGATTTGAATAAATACAGTTTTTCTAGACCCCTTCGTATGATGGGAATGATTATTAGGTCTTAGTGAAGGCGGTCACCTCAAAATGTCTTGGCGATCCACTGATCGATAGCGATCGACTTAATGCCCACCCCGGCTTTAAATTATATAATGTCCTTTATTATTAAAATTCATTAATTTTAGTAACAAATTATTTTCCTAATTTTGAAAATGCAGTAAATTCTTCGACATTTTTTTCTTGTTTTCCTTGCAGTTTTTCTTTCTTTCTTGATGGGCAAGATATATAAATAAACATATATTAATTAAAAAAAGTGTGAATAATACAGTGTTTATGAATTTAAAATTTGTTTTATGTGGTTTATAAAGTATATTAAAAGATGAACCTCTATATAACGAATTTTCCCATATAACGGACTCTTTTCCGGGATTTAGCGACTTCGTTATAAAGAGGTCCGACTGTGTTTTATAAGGCGCTTTAAATATGCAAGCCTTCAATAAATGGTCATTTCCTATGCGTGCAACAGTAACAATATCATATGTTGCAAAAAACAGCAAGCATTGGAAAACCTATTACTCATGATGTATGGCCTAGATGTTATCTGCAGACCGCTGGACATGCCTCTGCATACATCCCATTCCTATCTCCCCTCTTCCAGAAGAACCTTGAGAAGTAATGATTTTAAAATTCATGCAACCATCATTCGAATGCACTGCACACTTCCTCCGCGACACCCCTGCCGCATGGTGGGGCAAGATACATAAATAACCCCGACGAATCATTACAGCTGTAGAAAGGGGGGAAAGAAAGTTAAAATGAAAATATAATAAAAACAATAATAGCCATCGCCCACCATTGGCATCAATTTCTTGGACATCAAGACGTCCCTTTCTAAAAAAAACGTCAGTGGAATGAAAAAGTAAAAATAAAAAGTGTATCCCTTTCCCGGTCCAAAAGTTATCGAAAGAACTTTGGGCAGCATTATTCAAAGCGCAAGGTGTCACGGCATCTTGCCGGTTGGCCATCAGGCAGTCAAGCGTGCGCGATTACTGTCACCGAACCGTAACCCGGATGACAAACGGCCACCCCGTGACGTCATCAATCGTTTCCATGACGACTCTCAAGAAGGGAGGCATTAAGATTTGGAGCCCCCACACTCGCCCCTCATCTGGCCCTTTCCCTTAAATTCTTTATCTGAATGATTGGGAGCACCAGTGAATTAAGTCCCTACGAGCCCCCACTTTAGCCACTATGACCACTGCCGAAAAGGGTGGTGATATATGATAAAACCGTTTTCACCTTGCGTGATGGTCCCTTCCCCCTACTCGATAGAAAAGTAGGTCAAACGACCTCCCTCTAAATTTAATTTTCCAGTGAGTAATATGCATATTTTTTAAATGCTATTTCAACATATAAAATTTCGTTTCCAGCAGAACTATAACTAACCACAGATTTTAAGTTTCTTGAGAAGTTAATATGCTTTAAACTTTCAAGTTATTCAACTGACAAATCCCATAACTATTCATTACCTTTTATAATTCTTCGCTTAGCTTTGATTTAATATTTATATGTAATTATGAAGGGAGGATATATATGCTATGTAATAAGGTCAGAAATCTTAAACATCAATTCTTCTAATTGTAATTTTTAACGATATTTTTATATATAAAATTTTTTAAGATAATTCATTAAAATTAGTTTGTAATTCCGATGCTCTTATTTTAGTTGTGATTAGTAAGGAATTAAATAAAAATATTTTTTTAAATGATAAATTTATAAAATTTGTAAAAAAAATAATTTAAATTAATATAAGAAATTAATTTTATACGTTACATTTAAATTAACAAAATTTAATTGAAAAAAAATAACGAAAAAAAAATATTGAAATAGTCATTCAATTTGTGGAAAAATTTGAATCCTATGTACGAAGCACATAAATATAACTAGATATTAAAGCTTTTATTGATAACCATTTCAAGATTGACATAAAATCCTTAAAAGCGTAGAGTTCCTTGCGAATTATTGTTACAAAATATTTAAATAGAAATACTATGTGAATTTTTAATAATTTAAATATATATGTAATAGTGTTAACAAATAAGATCAACTATTGTATGAAAGAATCAATTTACTTAAGCAAATTTATTTTAAAACAGCTTTAAAATACATGACCAGACTAAAAATAACTATACTATCATATTTATCGAGGTTTTTTTTAATGTAGATTTTCTGTATAATTATTACAATCATAGATTAAAAACATAATTTATCGGATGCATATTATAAAGAGAGAATGAAATTTTATAGATTACCGTAATTTGTCCCTTTCTGCGAATTTGGAAGAGGAATATTTAGAGAAGATTACTTTTACAGACTGCGTAAATTAATATTTTATGTGCTATTTTTTAGTAATTTATAAATTCTGTAGGTTTGAGTATTAAAAAATTCTTTTTTAAAGTTCTTAGGTTTAATCATTGAGTCTTGATTTTAATAAATGTCTATGAATTCTAGCAAAAATGAATAAAAAAAGATGCACATTGCTAGACAATTTCAATGCGCATGCTAGATGCACATTGCTAGACACAGTATTTTCCAGTGCATTAGTAATATATATATATATATATACTCTAATTCTCTACAAACAAGAGAAACTTTCACATCAAATACATTAAAAAAAACACAGAGACAGTAAAGAGAACATATAATGAAGGACACTAGATTAAAAATTATAAAATGGATGCTGCAGTATTATAAACATTGCTGACTTAGGACAGGTAATATATAAAATAATTTATATAAAAGTGAGCTTGAACATGTTTTTCGGCCAGCCAACCTTCCCCATTTATGTAAATAATACTGAGCAAAAAAATATTGAAAGTAATGGATAGGAATATCTAAATCAAGATGGAGGTAACTTACCTAAAAATTGCACTTGAAAATGCAGAGCCCGCGCTAAATCTGAGTGCGATAAATAAGTTATCGCCAGATTCTGGACCTTAATGCAGATTCAAAGCATGTAAATGGCTGAAATGTAGCACTTAACAAAAGTATAAAAATAATAGAAACAAAAATTAATAAAAGAGTTACAAAAACAAAGAAAATTTGCTTCATTGTTGTTACTATTTGTCTGTATTAAATTAAAATATTGTGGATAAAAATTAGTATTAGGTATAAAATTGACTTGCTTGTGTGTGCCAAAAATGATTGTCATCTATATAACGATAAATATAATATTTAGAATTATTAAAAAGTTAATATATATATATATATATATATATATATATATCCTTATTTTTATTTGTTACAGCAGGACTTTTAGTGTTACATATATTCAAAGTAATTTATTTTTTTGTGCGCGTAAGTGTGTGTATAGTAACTTTGGAATAGCTCTTTTTGAGCTTATTTTTTAGTTTTACGTATGTAAATAGGAAGTTAAATATAAAGTTAACTCTATTAGTTTTGATTTATTTATTTTTACTTCATTTCGGCTTTGTAGATTCTTTAAATGAACATGGAAAATTGAAAATCTAAATACATAAAGTTTGATGAATTACATTAAATTGTTAATCAAGTTAAATATTACATAAAATTAAATAATGTAACATACACACACACGCTTACTGTATTCTTGAAGCTTTTTCTTTCTAATGGGGCTGTGGATTGGTAACTATTATTGCAGACCTTGTACATTGCGACGGAGCTGGTATCACTTTTTAGTGTGCCCCCATATAGGTGGATATCAATTGCTGCAATGTAATTTTGACGCCCGTTTTTTCCTCCCCAGAGGCACGTGAACTCTGACAATGGGAAATTGTGTTCTTGGAATTTAATTTTTCCAAAAGAACCTAAGCCAAACAGGTATTCTAGGAATCTTTAACACGTCGTATAATAATACGACATGGATGCTATCGATTTTTTACATCATGAAAATCCATATCGAACCGGCAAACTTGTGAGTATAAGACCAGTGCCAAACCAACTACGCCACCCAGCTAGAGTATTCTAGAAACAGATTGTTGCATTTATCAGTACATATGTAAAGTATAAAGCTGTTAGAATTGGTATCGGAGAAAAATTCCCATGATAAAAATACAGCCTTCGGAAATTTTCTATGTTAATAAAAACATGATACGAATGTATATTTAAAAATATAAGAACATATTTAAAAAACTCATATTTTTTATAAATTTTTTTCTCATTTTATAATTAATTTCTTTTTTCAATCGGAAAGTTGGGTTAAAAAATTATTCCATGAGAATTTACCTTATGCACATTAAGATTTAATTGTTCTAAATACATTTCTACCTGCAGGGACAGCAGAAAAAATACTTTTCCTACACAACCACTCCAAGAATTCCCTTTAGAAAATAAATTCCTTCCAATTTCGGAAAAACCGAAATCTTACGTCTCACAAGCTCTCTTAATTCTTTGGTGCCGGAAACGATTCCTAAGTTGAAGTATCGGATGTCGTTTCCCGTTTCACGCCACTTTTCCCGAAAATGAATCCTGCCAAATTCTTTTTCTTTTGATCGCAGACCTAGCTTTGAAATGGGCTGCATGTCTTTTGGATAGATAGCCATTAGTCGTTAATATCCAGATTTTTTTTGCTCCTTCTTTTATTTTGAAAATCGCCAATGCGGGCTTTTTTGTTTGGGAGAAATCGTCCGGGGGTGGACGGAGGGGGTCTTTCTTAGGGGTTGGGAAGTGTTGATGCGGCGTCCACAGATGAACGTGATTTGGGGATCATCAGTCCAACTTTTTTTTATTTCACTTTTAAAGATCAGAACGGGGTGCCTTTTTTCTTCTTCCTTTCTTTCGGGTCCTTTCTTTTTTCAGCCACACTTTTCCCCTTGGCAGATGAGGAGTTTTAAATTGGCCATTTGGAATATCTTAGGGAACTTTTCAAGAAACTTTAGCAAGTATTCAATCATGGTTACCTTACAATTCAAATGATCCACCTTCTTTGACAGTCAGGGTGGCAATGATTAAGTAAGCTAAGGAACTCAACTGGTTTAGAGAAATGTGTGTGCTCAGAAATACGCTGTTAGATCCTCAAGTAGTTTACCTTTTTATTGGCTTTTTAAGATAAATTTTTTGTGCTGCAAATCGATCTTCTGATCGTTTGTTTTCGAAATTCAGTTGGCTGAGTGGCCTAGTACGCCTAAGGTTGCGGGATCGACCCCGGCCCAAGTCGGTGGATTTTCATGATTCTAAAAATCGACTGCGTCCATGTCATATGATTATGCAGCATGTTAAATATCTCTTAAATTCCTATTTGGCTTGGGTTCTCTCGGCAAAATTCAACTCCTAGTATCATTTCATATCATTAGAGCTCAAGTGCTTCCCTCTGGGGAGGAAACTGGGATTCAAAATTACACTGCGGCAATGGATATTCCACATATAGTACACTGCTGGACAATTGCTAAGGACGGATCACAAATTGCTATGTAGCATAACATTAAGCGAGACATGAGGCCTAGTAGGATAAAATATAGTTGCCACACTGTTCAGACATTAGAATAAAGAATATTTATTGTTCTGGAAAGTACAAAAGCTGTGAAACATCTGAAAGAAAAAAAATGTTCATTTGATCTGCGTACGGAGAAATGGAACAATACATCTAAAAGTCAGCAGGCATCTTAAAGAAATGTATCAGTGCGGGATATGTCCACCGTGGAGTGTGATGGAACATTCCACACGTCCTACCATACTTTGCACAACATTATCCAGCAGCTGTTAAGGCAATTTATCCCATTCCTCTGTGAGTGCACGGATGAGGGTGTTCCTGTTTGTCGGAGGATAGTTTCGACCAGCAACTTGCCTCCCAAAGCATCCAACACATTTTCAATGGGGTTTAGATCTGGAGAACGCGCTGGCCATACGAGACGTTGAATACCCTCGCTGTCTAGACAATCCTGAATAGCGAGTGCTCGATGACATGTTGCGTTGTCGTCCATAAAAACAAATTTATAACCGACAGCACCACGGAAAAGACGAACATGAGGAAGTAGAACTTCATCAATGTATCGTTGTCCCGTCATAGTCCCATTCGCAACCACATGTAGGCGCGTGCGGCCATTAATCATGATGCCGGCCCACACCATGATACTGCATGTCGGATACCGGTCCTTTTCCTGGATATTTTCTGGACGATAAGCAGTACCACTCTCGCGCCAGATCAGTTGGCGTCTACAATCCGATGACAGACTGAACCTACTCTCATCTGAGAATAGTACGCATGCCCAGTCCTGTTCAGTCAATTGTGATGCTCACGACACCATTGCAAACGGGCAGTACGGTGCTGTCTGGTCAATGGGACACACACAACAGGTCTGCGTGCGTATAGTCCTCCCTCCCCTCAAACGTCTGGCAACATTTTTCGGGAGATCTGCTTTCCTGAGGCAGCAAGAAACTGATTTGCCACCTGCTGAGCTGTGGTGCGCCTGTTCCTTTTTGCTGATAGGACGATATATCTGTCTTCTGCAGGCGTCGTACTTATAACATGACCTCTCCTGTGCCGTCTACTACACATTCCAGTAGTTTTAAATGACTTCCACAGCCGTGAAATAACGCTGTGAGCGATATCGAACTCCCTGGCAACATCTGTTATTTTTCGCCCTTCTTCGATCTTTCCAATAATTCGGCCACGCATAAAATCGTCTATGTGATGTCGGGAAGACATGCCAAAAATTTTAAGTTCGTCTATTAAATCTTTCCTGTAAAACTCTGACTTGAAACAACAACTGTCCACACGCGTCAAAACCTTTAAAGCTCTTATGAACGCTATCACGTGATGAACAGACGTGGGAAAAAAATTTGCATACTCATACTTCTTCTTACTAATATCCCGCACTTATTCTAATTTTCCACATTTTGCTTCCTTTCATTTTGTGGTTGCTATGGATGATAGTGTTATCCGTCCTTAGCAATTGTCCAGCAGTGTACTTCACTAAAGAGGGATAGCAGGTCCCGGAGAATTGACTAGATCTGCAATGGTAAATACTAATCCGAAAACCCATTGGGAAAACTCAACATTTGAATGGGCAAAAAATCTCGAAAAATCTGATTTTTTGTTTATTTGTTTCGCACACACACAAAGGATTCATTTTAAGAATTACAATAATCTTTTTAATTTTATTTCAAGTTATTTAGATATGTTTGTCGAATATCTTATTTTGAAACTAGTATATGCATCTTTCCATATAACATTAATTATTTTATTAAAAAAATCAAACAAAGAATCCTACCTCGCAATCATCTTTGTTCGTATAACTCCTGGAGTTCTTGTTGTTCCAGAGGTAACGTTTGTAAGTACTTATTAAAGAAATAATTCAATAATTTCAGTATATTGGAAATATATTTTCATTTGATGTATCATATTATATTCCAATTTATATTGCTAAAAGTACAGATGATGGTTAATAAATAATTTGAAAATTAACGTTCAGTTCTTCATCTTGAGTTTCATTCTTTCTTTTTAAACGAAAATGCATAGAAAATAAATCAAAATCATAAATTAACATTCATTCTTCAATCGTTGTTTCATTGTAGCTGATGTAAGTATTATTCCTGTAATTAGTTTTAAACTTCAGAAGCTTTCTTTAGATTAGGGGTCTTCGCTGAAGGCATTATTTAAATTTAAGCAATTTCAAAAAAAAATTCTGTTTTTGTCGTAAAAAATGCCATTTTTTTCCTACTATTATTGATGTTTAAAACATTCCACTGATGTACTTGATATCCATTTAAAATAAAATGTTTTGAAACTGCCAAATTTTCAAAAATTTCCCAGTGTTTTAAATAATTTTAAATATAAAAAAATGTGACTGTGTTTTAAATCTCAGAATTTATCGGAAAAAAAGTATGGTTAACAGTTTTTTAAAATATTTTAATTCACGCGACTTCCATTTAACTTTAAAACCGATATTTATACACAAATCTGTAAACATATCTCTTCCTTTATAAAACAAACGTCTCTTTTTTAATTCTTACTATTAACTCACTCTCTCTATGTATACATTTATATACTTATCTTGTTCAAATTTTTAATCGTTAATAAAATACTTTCTATTCATCATAATTTTTTAAACTTGTAGTGGATGACACTAGACTTAATACAGTTTTTCCAAATATTAATTTATTAACTAAATTAAATTAATTATTGATCTTCGACGCCAACTTAGATTCGCTCCATTGTTGTAACAATGTAAAAGTTAAAACAACGACAAAAGTTGGTGTAGAAAACCCGTTTTTTTGCCAAACTAGACAAACCGAGTTTGCATTATTGCAATAATGCACTCTTTTTTCAATTCCTACTATTTGTTCACTCTCCTTACATATATATAAGTAATCTTGTTTAAATTTTCAATCGTTAATAAAATAATTTATGTTCATCCTTTCAAAGTAGGAATTTACTTAATTTTATATATATATATATTACTTGTTTAGATAAATTTCCTGGCTACAATACATTTTTGACAGTCGTGTGGCCACGGATAACTGTGAATTTATTGATGTGTCCTGTGAATCATTTTCAATTGACTAACTTTAACCTAGAGTGTGAAAGTTTGAAGACCCTTACTTTAGATCACTCCATATTAATGATCCGATGTGTTTATCTACTCTTAGTGGCCTCTTTAGTTTCATCATTAGCTCCTATTAACTCTTCATTCTTATTAACTCTCTCTTCCCACATACCGTCCAACCAGTCTTATCAAACTTCCTTTCGCCTTCCGCCTTATTATGCACTGTCATTTCGACAGTCCAGGCTCTTTTCTTCTTAAATTTAATATTAAAAATCCTGTTAAACGTACTTGATGTTTTTTCGTGTTACTATAGGGTGTTTTTTTTAGAGGTATAGAACTTTAAATTGCAATAAAACAACGATGTATAATTCGATTGACATGAATTTTTTTTATTCGAAAGATAATCTTGTGGCATTACATTTTAAATATGATTTCTGGCATAGGACTGCCACGGCTGGCTCGGATGTAGTCCAATCTGAACGTCCAATTTTCGATGACTTTTTCCAACATTTGTGGCCGTATATCGGCAATAACACGGCGAATGTTGTCTTCCAAAGAGTCAAGCGTTTGTGGCTTATCCGCATAGACCAATGACTTTACATAGCCTCGCAGAAAATAGTCTAGCGGTGTTAAATCACAAGATCTTGGAGGCCAATTCACAGGTCCAAAACGTGAAATTAGGCGGTCACCCAACGTGTCTTTCAATAAATCGATTGTGGCACGAGCTGTGTGACATGTTGCGCCGTCTTGTTGGAACCACAGCTCCTGGACATCATGATTGTTCAATTGAGGAATGAAAAAGTGAGTAATCATGGCTCTATACCGATCACCATTGACTGTAACGTTGTGGCCTTCATCGTTTTTGAAGAAGGATTCCACCAGCCCATAAAGCGCACCAAAAAGTCAGTTTTTCTGGATGTAACGGTGTTTCGACATACACTTGTGGATTAGCTTCACTCCAAATGCGGCAGTGTTGTTTGTTGACGTAGCCATTCAACCAGAAGTGCGCTTCATCGCTAAACAAAATTCGCTTATGAAAATCGGGAACAATGGCAATCTCGTTTTGGGCCCATTCGACGAATCTACGCCTTGCTTGATCATATTTAAAATGTAATGCCACAAGATTATCTTTCGAATAAAAAAATTTATGTCAATCGAATAATACATCGTTGTTTTATTGCAATTTAACACCCTATATTAGTAGTTACAATAAATGGTAAAAAGTACTAAACTACCTGTTTTTCTTTAATAAAAAATTATTTTGAGCTTTTTTTTATGGTAAAAAATCAAACACTCCTAAGGTTCACTCTCCTTGTGGCAGTACTTAACATAAAACTTATTTCCTTCTTCCCTTTATTTATATACCATAGAACATTTTTTCACAGACAATTCCTACAGTTAGTTTACTCTCACTGTACATACATTTTCATTCATTAATGAAATACTTTCTATTGATCCATTCAAGTTTAAAAAATTATATTTAAACTTATAGTGGAGGACTCTTGATATTAATATAGTTTTTTCAAATGTTAATTAATTAATTGAATTAAAAATGATTAAAGAGTAACAAACAAAAATAACTATCCAACAGCATATATAATAAAGGAAACTCATCCTCTGTGTCCCTGTAGTGCAATGGGTAGCGTTTGGACTTCTAATCCAAAGGTCAAAGGTTCAAATCCTAAGATTCGAACCTGGATTGGCCTAATTTATGAGAATGTGATTTCTTTATAACTATACTATTTTACTAGAATAATTAGATTTAATTAATGAATAAATAGTAACAAACAAAAAAATTCAACACCCTGTATAGAAAGAAAAATGGAAAATTGCGAGGAAAATCGCTTTCTATTTTCTCACTTAATATTGTAATTCTGTCATAAGTATATACATATTCATATTATTCTTAACTATTTTTTTAAAAAGTGACTAAAATAAAATTTTTCTTTATTGACCTAAGCAGGAATTGGCTTTACAAAAAATTAAAAAATTTTTTTACTTTTATTTTTATTCTTATAAGTAGATTTGGAATAAGTAGATTTGGAAATTCTGAAAAAAAATTGTTTCAATCTACTCTAATGTACAATTCAAATGTTAACTGTCGTTTTGCAATTGAATAAAACAAAATTGACAACTATCCCGTTGGGTTGACGAGTTCTTGCTATTATCAGCCTCAATTGCTTTGTTCGTTAAGGAGGGGAGAAAATACAACTCCAAACGAGGATGTAATATTTCAAGGGGGTGTATAACACATCCTACATAACACCACGCATGCAGTACAAGAGGGATTACAGTGTCCAATTCGAAAGTAGGGAACAGTGGAAACGGAGCACACAGGGAATGAATTTGAAATGCTGACCTACATTTTTTTCCAGATCCCCAGATGTTCAACGGCCACCAGGAGACCCCCTAACACGGGGTCGTTGTACTTCTTTCGAACATCCTTGACTTTGAACGGGAATCTTTCTCCACCTCCTCCTCCTCACAGAAGAACACGGAATTTGTCGCCGGCAGACTGATCTTGACACGTTAACCAGCCGGATTAGAGATCTTGACACCACACTTCTGATGGGTTGGCTGATACAGTCATGCTCTGTTACCTCACAGAAGAGGGAGAGGGGAAGAAAAAATACTTGCGGAAATGTTGTACATTGAACTAGGATTTCGCGTCTACTTGGAGCCCAAGGGTGCTTGATATGGGTTTCCAGGAAGTAAATCACTTATATGATGTTTTAAGTAAAAACAAGTAACAAAAAAATGAAGCCAATTCCTACTTAAATCAACAAAGGAATTTTTTTTATTTTAGCTACTTTTTATTAAATAGTTACAATTAATATAAATATGTATATACATAGGATAGAATCCCAACATTAAGTGGTAATTAATTTTTTATTAAATATTATGAAAGTATCATACTGTCATCCAAAACAATCGTGTATAAAAAAAATTCAGTTTAACTGAATGCTTTAAAACGTGAGAAAAAAAAATCTTTTAAAGTTTTGACACAAGTCACTAAAATTAAAACCAACGAGGCTGTATCTGTAATTCTTTAAATAATTAGTTTCAGTCAATTAATTTTAATTATAATTAAATTATCGTATTTTAACCCAAAACAATAGTGTATAGAAAAGTTCAGTTCAACTGAATGGTTTAAAACGTGAGAAAAAAAATATTTTCAAGTTTTGACACAAGTCGCCAAAAGGGTCGCTAAGTCGCAAAAATGATATCAACGTGGCTCTTTGAATTAGTTTTAATCAATTAATTTTTATTAACGATAATTAAACTACTGCATTGTCATCCAAAATAATCATGTATATAAAATTTCAGCTTAATTGTGCGCTTTAAAATGTATTTTATAAGCGATTGAAAATTACAATAAGATAAATAAATATATAGAGAGTGTGAGCTAATAGTAGGAATTGAATAAGATTTGGAAATGTTGGTATATGTGAGTCAATTAGGGGAGATTTATTGAGGCAAATTATTTTAAAAACCCTATCTAACCTCCTAATTATTTATATTTATAATCCGTTATAATGAATTGATTTAAAAAGAATTATGGGGGATATATAATCAGATTAAAAATTATTTTAACAAACTATTGCAAATTTTTAAAAAAAGTGTTTTAAAGGACGTTAAAGAAAGTGTGTGACTGCCAAGTTTTTATTTTGCCGAAATTTCTGAAAAATCTAACTCCCTAAATTCTTTTGTTTTATGAAAAATAAATCCTCGTATCCTGGATTCTAATACATGCTGATCTAATAAGATAATTTCTTACAATCGCTTCGACTCACACACACAAATACTTTACTTTCATTATTTATAAAATATTTTCTAACGTAAGTTCAAAATAAATAGATTTATTATAATGGGTTCTATTGTACTGTATAGTGTTTTTCTTCATTTTTTCCCAATGAGGTTGCGGGTTGGTATTTACCACGCAGACCTAGTACATTCCCAGGAATCAGGTATCACTAGTGAGGCACTCTATAGGCGGGTATCACTTGCTACAATGTAATTTTGACACCCAGTGATGGATAATTTGTGAGCTGTGATGATGCGAAATTGTTCTAGGCATTTAAATTGTAGTGAGCATCAAATCCAAACAGGCACTTAAGCGATCTTTAACATGCCGAATAATCACACGACAAGGACTCTGTCGATTTTTTGCATCATGAAAATACACCAACCTCGGGAGAGGTTGAACCCTTAAACTTGAGTGTACAAAACCAGCGTCAAACCAACCTAGGCAGCTATAACTGCAATGCAGTAATAATGATTGTAACAGCTCATTGCACGCGATCTCGAAGCACCTCTACCAATATAGTATCCTGGTTCGGCCAAAAATCAGAGGGCTGCGGTAGCCCAGTGGTCAAGGTATCTGATCATGGCAGGCATGTCACGAGTTCGAGCCCAGTACCACTAAAGATCATGTGACGGATCTGTACGGCACTTTATCACTAATACTCTTGGGCGTCTTTGGGGATTGTAAATTCGCATACATTTCCAACCAGCTTTAAAAGAGGAAACCGGGACATGCAAATTAGTCAAAGTATTTAAAGAGAGTGTTGTAAGTTAGCAGAAGAGGTTATACGCCAAGAGAAAGGTTGACGGAGTTCTAAGAAGATTCAAGTTGATTGTGCGATTAGCGTCTCGCTGATTATTAGACAGCGATCTACAATTAGAATGTTTGATCCATCTGGGACGTAAAAGGCAGGTGATATTTAAATTTAGATTATCGGATCATAAGAGTAAATATATAATAAAGTTAGTGGGAAGTTAATGAATGCTAGTAATTCAAATTGCGTGTATCTCCCGGTCCTCTTATTCTTGTAGTCCCGTTCGCTATTGAGTTTAAGATTTGATAAGTATCATATTTCGTGATTTAATTTAATAGTTAAGGTCAATGACATAGACATCTTGATAAATCTTTGTAATTAGGTGGTTGATAATTGATTCAAGTGAATGAATATAATTTGTTATTGTAAAAAAGGCATCTGGTCGTTCTTTGCCTCAATTCAATCTTGGTGTCCAGGGTGGAATCCAGGGGGATTCCCACAACCCGACGTGTAGGGCAGCGATGTACGTTTCTGTAGAGTTGGTGTGGTAGTTAGGAGCGGGGAGTGCCAGCTCAGGTGTCGTCCGCTTCACTTGAACATTGTTCAAAATTACGTCGTCCGTCGCCAAAAACCTTCGTGTAGTTGCACAGAGCGACGTTAATATTCACTCACTCGGCCAAAAAAACTATTCTCTAAAATAATTGAGACTTCTTGGAACTGAGCTCAAAGCTCCCAGATCCTTGTGGACTTTAAAAGAGGAAGGTAGTATAAATTTCACATGCACTATTTGATAAAATTTCTTAGTCTTGCGGTCCGTAGCTAATACCTGTAGTCAGATTTCTAAAGCGATGTCAATTTAAACTAACCAATCTTCAAAGCAATTCCTCATTCGATTTTTAAGAACTAATAGTTCATTATGTATCCGAAATAAATTCTAATATACATTGATAAATGATTTTTGCAAGCCTGTTATCTATCTTTCATATCTGACTTTGACAGAAGCTTCGTGATCACTTGAATAATGAAACAGTGAACGAAATGATGTGTGCAAATGACAAAGAACATGACAAACAGACTTCTAGCTTTTGAAAGAGAAACATTCTGTATCTCAATCCCAGATTCACAAGAAAAATCCCAACTTTCTCTTCTTACATCAGTTACATTTCAAGCAAGGTACTACTCCATGTAGAACCCAACTCCGAAAGAGGGGTAGGGGGGCTTTGAATCCGAGTTATGTACTCACAAATCCAACTTTTTTCTTTCTTGCTCCCTTTCCTTCTTTCGTCTCCAGAATTTACAAAAGGATCGTGAATTTCAGAAAATCCAGCGTTCATGCTTCAAGAAACGCTTTACATTTTGCTCAAATGGTCCAGTTGGTTCGTTTTTTAACTTTTCTTTTGCGTCAGTGCTCTTGTATTTCTTCTTTCGTGAAAACTCAGGTATTTGTTGGGCTGCTGTCCTCTGCGAGCGATGTTGGCGTAAGTTTGGAAAGAGCTGACATGGAATTTTTGTTTCGTACCACAAACAGAGATATTTAGCCAGCTTACATAGAGAAAGTGAACAATCTGTGTGCTTTTTCTTTTAAAAAAATGTAATCATTCGTAGATTTGCAAACGAGACTATTTTTGGATGCGATCTAATACAAAAGCGATGCTTTTTCCACGTAATGGCATATTTTAATCTTGTTATGCCTTATATTTTACCCTATTTTTCAATTCCTACTATTAGCTCTCACTCTCTCTATATTTGTTTATTTATCTTGGTGGAATTTTCAATCGTTAATAAAATACATTTTAAAGCGCTCAATTAAGCTGAAATTTTATATACATGATTACTTTGGATGACAATACAGTAATTTAACTATAATTAATAATAATTAATTGATTAAAACTATTTATTTAAAGAATTACAAATACAGCCACGTTGGCATCATTTTAGGCGACTTAACGACCCTTTTGGCAACTTGTGTCAAAACTTGAAAAGATTTTTTTCTCACGTTTTAAAGCATTCAGAGCATTCAGTTGAACTGAAATTTTATATACACGATTGTTTTGGATGCCAATACGATACTTTAATGATAATTAATAAAAATTAATGACCACTTAATGTTGTGATTCTGTCCCATGTATATACATATTTATATTAATTGCAACTATTTAATAAAAAGTAACTAAAATAAATTTTTCTTTGTTGATCTAAGTAGGAATTGACTTAAAATGTTTTTATAAATTACTTGTTTTTGAATGCGATCCAATACAAAAGCGATACTTTTCCATGTAATGGCATACTTTAATCTTCTTATGCCTTATATTTTGCTCTATTCTTAGCTTCCTTTTAAGGGATCTCAGAGCTGTTAACTTTATCTCGAGGGCTGAAAGTATAAACAATTTTCAAATAGATATAAATCTTTGAAATTAAAATCAAATAATAATTCCAATCTTTTACCCATTATCTATAAAAATGAAGCTCCAAAAAGAGTAAAATCTTTAAAATATAATCATAATTTAAAAAAATTATAAACATATCAAAGTAAGAAACATTTCTGTAAGAAATATTAATTAAGATTTACGTTGCGCAAGATATTTTCTAAAATAGTTGCTCTAATTAATAGCAATGAGTTGATGTATAAAGTTAAATGTATTTCTATTACACTGTAATAAATTTAATAAATTCATTATTAAATTAATAAATTATATATTTTTAAAAATAAAAATATTGCATTTTTATAACTTTTTAAAATTTTTTTAATATTTTACAAATATTTTCATGTACAAAAGATTTATTCAAAAATTAGGTAGGGTTTAAAAAGTATGATACATTTTATAGCTCTTTAAAGTTTTAAACATCAAATGCTATTATTTTAGAGAATAGTATGCGCAACGTAAGAACTATTTGATTACAGAAATGTTTATTATTCATAGGTTTATAATTATTAAAATAATTATATTTTAAACATTTTGTACTCTTTGAAACCTCATTCTTTTATAAGTAATGTGTGAAAGATTCAAATTATTTAACTTAAATTTCAAAGAATTATACACATTTGAAGATTGTTTATATTTTCACCCCTCGAGACAAAATTAACTAACCCCTTAAATATTTATCATCTCTAGCCTTATAAGTATAAGGCACTAATTCCAGCATTTTTAAATATTTGCAAATAGAAGAAAATTATGTATTAAAAACTTAAAAAAAACATAAAATGAAGTTATTTTTTGGGCGAATATAGTATAAATATTTTATAAAACTTTCTTTGAATTGTCTTAATATCTATGAATTCATCCAAGTTCTCAATATATTGAAATATTTTTAAAAGTAATGAGTTATACATGAAAAAAGTTGGGTGTCATAAAGTAAAAACAGTGTCGAGAGAAAGTAAAATCATATGAAAAACTGGAAATTGTGAAAATAAAATGATTTAAAGAAAAATAAATGAACGAAAAAAATATTTTCTGTTGATTGATAATGTTATTGAATTTTTATCTTTCAAATATTACTTGGAATTCTTTTTGAAAATTAATAATTTAGATTTAGGAATTTGAAGTGTAATGTTTGCTGGGATTTTTTTTCTATTGGTTCACGAGTAACAATATAATTTGATATTTTTAGAGGAAAAGAAAAAAAAGCGGAGGAACTAAAGGGTGTTTTTTTTAGAGGTATAGAACTTTAAATTGCAATAAAACAACGATGTATTATTCGATTGACATGAATTTTTTTTATTCGAAAGATAATCTTGTGGCATTATATTTTAAATATGATTTCTGGTATAGGACTGCCACGGCTGGCTCGGATGTAGTCCAACCTGGACGTCTAATTTTCGATGACTTTTTCCAACATTTGTGGCCGTATATCGGCAATAACACGGCGAATGTTGTCTTCCAAATGGTCAAGCGTTTGTGGCTTATCCGCATAGACCAATGCCTTTACATAGCCCCACAGAAAATAGTCTAGTGGTGTTAAATCACAAGATCTTGGAGGCCAATTCACAGGTCCAAAACGTGAAATTAGGCGGTCACCAAACGTGTCTTGCAATAAATCGATTGTGGCACGAGCTGTGTGACATGTTGCGCCGTCTTGTTGGAACCACAGCTCCTGGACATCATGATTGTTCAATTCAGTAATGAAAAAGTTAGTAATCATGGCTCTATACCGATCACCATTGACTGTAACGTTGTGGCCTTCATCGTTTTTGAAGAAGGATTCCACCAGCCCATAAAGCGCACCAAACAGTCAGCTTTAAAATGGATAATTAAAATGTAATTACCATATAGAGTTTTCAATTTGTTTTTTTCAACGTAATGCTTTTCTGTAAAAAAAGAAAATGTTCCTTACCGCTTTTTGCGTCACTAGTAAGCTCGTAACGGTTACCCAAACACTATGTTGGTAACTCAAAAGTTTCTGAGATATCTCTAATCGAACCCGATGTTTAACTGTAGGTGTCGTCGCCATATCAAATTGCAAACATTAGACTAAACTAATTTCAAATTTTTAATTTCTCATTGATTAATCTAATAATTTATGAGCACAGGGGGACTTTCTCACGATTAAAAAGAAACAATCTCTCAGAAAGAAACAGGGATGCAAATTAACTGAATAGTAGATGATACTCTCTACAATCTACTGTAGATTGACCACTTAAGTCCTTCTGTTAACGAAACTCTGGATATTCACTTGTTTATAACAAGCTCGCGAGTTGTTGTCTAATTTGACACAAATTTTTCTCTGTCAACGACTACCCACTCATTGATCTTCAATTCGCTTTACATATTTTCTCTCATTTACATATCCCGCTTCTACCACAAAAAAGATAGTAGTTAAGCCTTCAATAACATTAAAAAAAATTCCAAATTAACTTCAAGAGAAAAATCTCGTGAGTTATCACTTGTCGTTTAACAACTCCGCTTGAAATGAAACGTTTTATTCAGATAAAGGTTATTAACTATAGTTATCAAACAGTGAAAGTCGTTTAACACGAAAATGAGGGGACTGAAATAGTTTTTCGTGTTAAAAGGATTTTGTGTTAACGGATATTGCAAAAACAACAACAACATATATTCAACAAAATTAATTTTAGTAGAGTACATTTTATTTACACAGATACATATATATGTACAGGTATTTAATAAAAATCAATGAAACTAAAACATTCACGAGTGTCATTATGTGCTTTGAAAAACAAAACATTTGAGTTTTTGGAAGTTAATCTGATATTTTTATTTGCATTATCTTTTTTAGTATCAAATTGTCAACAAATTGTTCGATCTCGGCCATTTTTTTATTCATTTTCCCATTGGTATCAGCGTCTAAAAAGCTGCTCATTTCATGATGTTCCTCATTTCGGATGACGTGGGAACAAAAGCCTTCTCAAGCAGTATTCTTTTCATCTTCGTCACCGGAATCTACATCAATGATATTTTTGAGCTTTGAACAAACTCCAAAATATCTTTGTCTGCCATTATTGGAGCTGCACTCACATTATCATCTCCTAATGCAACGAATTCTTCCCATGATACTGTAAGACAGTTCAATAATACATAAACGTTCTCAAACATTTACTTAAGTGTCTAGTGTTTTTCGTATTTGGTTCCAAAAAAGCGATTTTTTCGTGTTAAGAGAAAAAAATGCAAGAAAAGACATAGCAGCTTGTCAGTAACGTTGTATTTTTTCGTGTTAACAGACATTTTGTCTTAAGCGTTTTCACGTTAAACGTATTTCACTGTATTTTTCAAAATAAAAAAAAATTAACTAATTTTTTTTTCAAAAACAGTACTTTTAAGTATACTTTAAAATATTTCGTTTTTATACTAGAGAGATTGTATAGTTTATTTACAATATTTCGGAGCAAATCCAAAACTCTCGGAACACCTTTTTAGATATAAAAATGTCCAATTACTAAAGAAAACTTATATAATCTGAACTTTGTAATGTTGTGTTCTTTTGTAATATTGCGTTTTTATAAAATTTCAAAATAATTTAACAAATTTTTCTTCAAAAAGAATTTACAATTAAATATCAATTTAGCTTTATAACATAGGGGATGAAGCATGGGACATATTTTACTCTAAATTCCATCTATGCAGCAGTGAAATTGAATGTGCAGTTCTCTATAACATCGGTTTTTAAGCTGAAGTCCGCGGACCCCCGTAGGTCTCGTAGCCTGTCTAGGAGGTTAGCGAAGGCCTCTCATTTAATGTTAAGATTTATCCCTTTTTCAGACTCAAAGGCCTCACGAAAAGTTTTACACTTAGATGGCAAAAGAAAGTTTTGTCATCTAAGACTAGATTACTAAATTATCCTTAACGAAAAAACTCTACTAAAACATGTATTTCGATCAAGAATATTAATTCTTATATTTTTAGATGTTTACTGTTTATTTAAAGAAAAAAAAATTATGTTATATAAAAATGAGTGTATGTGTAGAAGAGGTGGATTAGGATTAGGCTTTTAAACACTTATCCATGTGTTTCTAAGGGTCAGGGATGAATGTTCAAAATTTTGGGGGCCGCGATGTTAGGCCGATTCATAAAGAGGGTTGATGTAAGTCGAAGACAGTCTTAACTGTGTTAATGAGCAACCTACATTTAACAAGATATGCATATAACACAGTTTAAAAAATTCAGCTGTTTTTATATATTGCGATCCGGATTTCAGTGTAAAATGTTATAAAATTTTGTTTAATTATTTCTACGCCTTTAGATACAATTGTTAAGTTTCGCTGGATAAATATTGCACGAATAATATTGTTGCCAACATTACTAACATGCATGTCTAATATAATTATTTGTTACTTGATAATGGTGGGTAACTTAAACATAAGCTAATTAAATGAACTGTTAAAATATCATAAATAATATCTTCCAAAATGTTATACTTATTTTTTTTAAGAAATTCTGAGCAAAAAAGTAATCGACTATTTACCATCTACACCAGGGTCTACAACGGAGACCAAATGGACCCTAGGGAAAAAGAGTTCTATGGAAGTTTATCGAGTCTATGATATTCCGGAAGTCTATGATAATGTTTTTACATTTCAAAATTTTATTGAATTATTAAACATTGTAATTATTAGATAATAGCATTTTTTAACGTATATAGGTATAATATAGATTTACAAAAGGAGGTGTTATCCATGCAACTAGAGCTAAATGTCATAATATAAAAAATAATAAAAACGTGAATTTAATAAACCTTTCTTTTTCTAATTTTTTGTCTCTATACTTATTAAGTAATCTTTAGTTAAATTATTTTGTGAAATTACTAGTGTTACCACTTTATTATATGATATATGAATACATGATGTATATTCTTGAGAAAAATGTAGAAAATTTGTTTAAAATGGATCGATGTTGGAAAACGTTTTGGAATCCTTGATCTGCATTTAAATCGCAATAAATAAATAAAGTATGACTATATTAGTAAAAAGAAAAATTCCAGGAATTGACGTTCTACGTACAGTACAAATCATGTATTTTTTCATTATGTGCAATAATTATATATATATATATATATATATATATATATATATATATACGAATATAAATTTTATGTTTTTTGGTTTTTCGTATAATTTTAATTACTTTCTTGAATGAAATTACATTGAAAAATTTCAATCTGACATACAACATTACACATGTTTTTATTAAAAAACATTTTGAGTTCTTAAGAATTTTTCTTCGATGATTCATCAATCAGTGAAATATATCCTTGAAAAGGAGGTACAGACTTTTACCTCAATATAACTTTTGAGAAATGAATTTATCTATATTAAATTTTAAACTTTATAAAAAAATCTGATTTTCAGAATTAAATATACAGTGAACAGTTCTCTACTAACATTTTCTTTAAACTCAAACATAATTTAACATGTAATATATTTAGAATCTTATCGGGACAGAGAGAGATGTATGCATGTGTTTATAAAATAAGTGCAATTTCAGATACAAGCTCATGCATTTAATATTCTAGATCCAAATATTTCCCTGCATTATATTTCCCCTCCCCCCAATATCCCTGATGCATGAGTATCCATTACCCAATTTTACGATGATGTCCCTTTTTCTAAGCAAATGTGAAAGGTAATCATCTTTGGGCCATCCCAGAATCCTTTGTTTCAGCGTGGGCCCCTTCATTGTGGATGCACTAAGTGACATTATAGTTAAAAAAAATATTTAAAAGGCTGCCAGCGTTCGTGACAGGCAGCCAAACATATTTTGGAGAAGAAGTTGCAGTAAATCAACGAGGCAGAAGAGGAGAGAGTCAAAGTGCCTAAAAGGAAGCTCGTACCCGTGTGAAAATTGGAAAAGGTGAGTTTGTGGAGGCGAAAATTTACTCTGCCATAAATGTCGAGCAGGAAATTACGCCATTTCTACAGACATCATCGTAGCGACACAACATTTCGCATGACAGCTAAGCAGGGGACCTTCCATAAAACTGCACCCACGACAATACCCCAGAAAGTTTCAGTTTTGTTTCAGGTATTCCTTTCATTTTCTTAGCAATTTTTGACTGCCTCTTCTAACAGGATGTAGAAACTTCAGCTTTTGCACCTGGGTTCCTAAATTAAGAGTACCAGGATATGCTCGAAAGAGAAAAATACCAAAAATAAGACTTTTAAAATATTTCTCATAAACAAACTTTCTAATAGAGCTTAGATTTTTGTGTGATCTTAATAAAGATAGTTTAATTATTCTGTAGAAATACAAAAATGACTTTTTGGATAAGAATAATTTTTTTTCTGTTTAATTTAAGTTGGGCATAATTTTTGAGATCTCATAATACCATCATAATCTGTTTATATAGTTACTATTTTTTAAAAAAGTATCTCATCTCTTGAATATGTAAAATATTTTTTGCAATATATAAGACAATTCACAAAATATAGGGAACCCCTTTTTTTGGTAAATTAATATAGTTTCTTATTAATTTTTATTTTCCCCCTTTTCATACATAAAATTATTTTAAAAAAAAACTATGTATTATACTTAGACTAAAAAATTGGTTCACTATATGCACAGATACCCTATATAGAAATATAAAAAATTTGGAACCACCATGCAGTGTAATAGTTTATTTAAGGTATACCCTAAAGCAAAAAATTATGTTTTGGAGAAAAATTGAAAAATTTAAGCATTTGTAAACGTTTGTTTACGTTTTTGCCAGTTACTTTTTTCATATTTTTAAGGTCATTTTATCAACGAACATACAAGTGTTATACATTTTTAGATTCAGAATTTTTTTTTAAATGTATATAACGTTCTAGTTCCCTCAAACATCTCTAACGGATCATTGAATTATGTTTAAGCAATGCAAATGAAATGCCATCTTATCCTACCAAAAAGTATTTTGCGAAATATTTCCATTTAGGTTCATTGCGATGACGAGTTCTACAGTTTCATCAAGGCTCTAATAAACGATGCATAATAGCTGTTAAAAATACTTTAACAGCTTAGTGGTCCGCATTCAATTCTAGTTAAGTGGGATTAATTGTGAAACGTGGGAAAAATAGTTGTACTTAGATTATTTTTCAATTTTATATGGATAAGTTGACGTTAAAATACTAGAGCCTAATTTACGTTGTTATATATTTTTATTCTGGGAATAAATTTAAATAAACCAGTTTATATTCTCACATTTATCTTTTGATTTAAAATAGTTTGGAAAATGAAATTTTGGCATCTCCTATAAATTATTATACTAAAATTATTAAGACTTGCCCCCACAATGAGACAAAAATGAACAAGAATGTCAATTAATCAAAATTTCAACTAAATGTCTATTTATTTCGCTCGATTAGAAATAACTGAGTAGATAATTTTTTTAATATGATGCTTGAAATGTATGTTGTATAATGCTCACAATATGTATTAACTTGCTTGGATATGATTTAAAAAGTTAATTATTTGTTACATATTTTCAAATAGTTATCGAAGATACCTTTATTTTTGAGAAATAAGATTTGTATTGAAGCTTTGTCTTTTTTTAGAGTTATGAACCTGTTAACCCTTTTTGAAGTTTAATAGATATATGTATAAGTTTTTCGTAAATAATCATTTTATTCTCTCTGTGTGTGTATACATATATCTATAATTATACATCTATCTCTATCTATAAGTATCTTATAGTTCGAACTGTTCATATAAACATATACGTATAATGTATCCATTTTCTACGAAAATAAAGATCAATTTCCTCTTAGAAATATATGAATTATAAATACTAAATACTTCTTCAGAGTAAAAATATCTATTTTCATCTAATATGTTGCACGCGATATTAAGAATGGAACAGTTATAACAGCTTATTATTTTTTGTCAAGAAAACATTTAAATATTTACACACACACACTTTCAGAATTTATTACAAATTATAACTATTTACAGATTCAATTTTTAATTTAAAAAAAAATCATGATTTTGAAATGTCTTTAAATCTTTGATCTTAAACAATGTTATAGAAAGTTTTTGTATATAAGGTTTATTTCACGATGTTTCTAAGAAAAAATCATCTTAAAGAAAACGACAATTTTAAGATTTTTCAGCGTTTAAAAACTTGGGAATAGCTTAAATATTTAAGAAACCTATGCTGACTTTAAGATTCAATGCATTAAAATATTTTTTTATGAGTCGGTACACATTTTCAAAGTGAAAGAAGACTGTTACATAGTACAGGGTCCTTTATGGAATCCATTAAATTTTAATACTTTATTTATAAATAAAGAACTGGAAGGAGGGGAGGGTTGTAAAAAGCAAACGATCCACCCCTTGCATAGGTAGATGCCCCCTTACTGAGGAAACTGCTAGCGCTCCCAGTCATCATAATTCAGGCGTGTTTAGGATGGCACAAGGATTTTCGTAAGAAACTACAAAGGGAGATATGGGTCACGTGATACACAGGCACATTCTGTAAAATCTAAATCTATCCCGTGCATTAGGGATAATGATGCCCCCTCTACCGGGCGTATTTTCTTGACAGATGTTTTTGATAACTTGTTATTTCAACAGCTCTCTCTCTCGAAAAAGAGTTTGCTGGAGCGGCGCTCTCCATTATTTGCAGAGTTCTCTCTCTTTCCAAGATATCTCATTCGACACGGTGTCGTGGGCGGGGAGGGGGCTTCAGTTAACTCGCGATGCATCTCGGGAGTTTGTAATTTAAATATGTGTTTTTCTCTCCAAATCGCGCGTCGAAGGAAGCTTAGTAGGGTCTACAGAAGGGGCGTTGAAATATGAAGTACTTAATGAAGTTGGTGAGGAAATGTTGGGAAAAAATATATTAGTACGTATAGTATTCAGTATAATTGGCGATGTTGTATATAATTGACGACATATTACTACTTTCAAGACTTGAAGGAATTTTAAAATGAATTTGTAGCTTATTGAAACTACATTTAATCGTCCTTGAAGTAATGGAAAAATACCTGTTTCTTTAAAATGTTCTGGAATTCATTCGTGCAGCTTAAAGATGAGCTATTAAAAAAAAGAAACAAATTGTCATGCAATAAAACCCTTCGTAAGGTCTTGGTAAATATACCTACTACCAAATTCCTCAATCCATTTTACATATTCTATTTCCAAACAAATTTCATAAATTTGTTGTGTTTTCCATGTTCTGATCTGTTTTCATAAATTTAATGGGAAATCATATGTAGTAATTCTTAATTTCATCATTATCATCTCAGAATATAAAATATTTCTGATTCACTATTTCTTTTGAAGGCTGTAGTATTTACAAAATATATTTCAGAAATTTCATACGGGGAGAAACAAAAGGTATATAAATGCTTTTCAGTGGCACAGGGGGTTGGGCTAAGCATATTCCCACTAAACATATGGTCTTAAAAATCAAAATAGTTTTACCTTTAAAGGTAAATTAAAATTCCTTTTCCTTAATTATATTAAAGTACTATTGCTAGAAAAAAAAAGCCTTCTAAAGGTTTAACGTTATTTTATAATCCTTTTTAATTCGTTTTAGTCATGGTTCTGGGAGCTTTTCAACTGCTTTTTGAAAAGGGAACATAATGAAACTGAGTTTTGAATACTGGAATTGTATACTTGAATATAACACTAATATACAATGATAATGGTAAATATGATTCGCTGTTCATGAGTTTCGTCGTTTAAAAAAATAGGCTCTAGAAAAAAGTAAGGCTTTTTCCTCCTAGGTAAAACGATTGATTTTAATTGATATTCAAGCATTTCAGCTATTAAACTAATTTTTAATAAATTGAAAATCTCAAATAAATTAACTTTCAGATAATTTTAACTTTCCCTTATTCTCAAGAGATGTGGGCCTAATATGCTTTATTTTCATATTTTTCTCAATGGGAACTGCATTTTAGCAACTTAGTTTCTGTAGAAGTGCCATTCTTGGTGGTACCATCTAGCGGCGGCCTCATTACCAAATTCAGACGCTTGAATTTTTTAATTCAAGCTTTCATAGGATGCTAAATATTGTCATGATTTAATTTTACCGATAGTACCAGAGCAGATTGATACTCAAAGGGATCTTTTACATGCCACATAATCATATGATATGCGTTTCTACGATTTTCGCATCCAGAAAATCTGTCGACTCCAGCTGGGGTCGAACCCGCAACCTTAGGCTTACGAAGCGGTAATTCTACCTTTACGCTTCCGGAGCCAGCAAATTTTTAAATGTATATTTTTTTACTTTTCTTTCTCAACCCATAATTTGCATTTCGCTACTCGCCTTAATTTCACACACATAGCCAAAGTATTCATACTTATTACGGCTCATCATTTCATAAGCCATTCATCATAATCAGAGAAAAAAAGATGCCAAACTATTCGATTCCCGAGGAAGAAGCTTTGAGATGTGTTACGGGCAAAACGTCGGATCGCCAACTAATCGAAGGTCGTTAGCGATTGGAGCTCCAGATAGGAATTCAACCGCATTCCTTAATGGTGTTAAACACGCCCTACACTGATCAATTTTCAAATACGCTTCAAAGTCCCATTTCTCTCCTGACAAGATTCAAACTTTATCGTAAAATATGACCTAATAAACCGGATTCCGGCAAATGAAAGTATAAAAAGAAAGAAGTCCGAGCGAAAAACTCGGCAGTCCTCATATTTTTAAATAACGAGCAGCCCCCGAATAAAACAGAAAAAGAAACGCACCGGGTTGTAAGAAATAGATCAGCCTGTACGACATGCCAATACGTGGTATTTCACGTACAAAAAAATAAGATTTCCGCCCCCACCCCCTAGCACATTATCGTTAGATATCCAGGAATGAAATAAATTCTCATTTTTATAGGCGCTCTGGGATATCTAAAAAGTAGGATCTGAAATATCGAAAAAGTGTTTCGTTGAGCGAAAAGTAATGTTTTAAAATTATTTTTGTGCCTTGTTTCTCTGACGCTCCTCTGCTTTTTCACCCCCAGACTATCTTGTTAAAAATTGAAGCTTCCTTTTAAAAAGTTTCGGCTTTTTCTTATTCTTCGACACTGTGTTTCAATTTTGTGTTACTAACCAACGGATGTTTCGATCGATTAGTTCTTAAACATAGTTTGTCAATAATTAAATATTTATAACTTATCAAAAATACAATTTCTGAGGTGCATAACAGAGAAATAAGTGCCTAATTTGCAGAAATTCTAATAATAGTTTTCAGCATTAGTGATAAACGTAAAAGCATTCCATTATAAACATAGTTATTCTTTTTACGATGTAATGATTAAAGCCCATTATTCCAAGATGATGAGAAATAATTTGCAGAAAAGAAAAAAAAGAGGGATTTCAGGTATTCTGATTCCGGAGATAATTATGATAAAAGGACAAATTAAATTTTCTGTAATCAAATGATGTTTCATACACCTGAATACATTTAAGATACAGTACCCTACACATTACACAGTATCCCCTACACATTAAAAAAAATACCGAAACAAATTTTTTTATTGCATTTTCTTAAGGCTCATATAATTTGGACGCTTGCCACCCAATTTCAGATCTGATAACAAATTAGTTCTTAAAATATTTGAAGTTTTCTGAGCTTAATTTTTGGTTTCGGTTTCATTTTAAAGCATTTTTCCACTCTTAAATTGAATTAAGAATATTTTCGAGCACAATCAACTCTTTCAGTGTGAAATGGTTATTATTTTTAGAGTTTTCATTATTAATAATCATTTCTACTTGAGTACACTATGGAAACTCAAGAAACTGAAAATATAATCAAGATTGATTGTTTTAAAAAATAGTTCATAAAACTTATAGAAGCTTTATCATTAATTTTTCCTGTTGAAAAATGTCATGGCTGAAATGTTCTCAGATTGCCAAGAGAAACAATATTTCGATGAGATGGAACACTACCGATAAATAACTAAAAATTTTAAAAATTGGAGCATTTTATAAAAGTTTAGATAAAATTCAAAAATTCTTAATTTCTTTAATTCGCAAAATAATGGCTAGTGAAACTGACTTTTTTCAAAATCAAATTAATAATATAATCTGAATATAAAACAAATTATTTTTACTTTTACTACCTCCAAAAAAAGTTTTGAAAAAGGTTACTGTGTAGCCTTAAAATTAAAAAAATATATGATTTATTACATCTGTAGCATTAATATTATGTAACTTAAAACTGAATGAAACAATTTATGTATAATACTATTTATGCTGCTCTTTAATACCCTTGTTTCTTTTAGGTGCAGTAGTATAGGAAACATCTTTTAGAAGAATTGAAGAAACATTATGCGAGTAAAAGCATACAGAATTTTAGAACCAGATACCTATAATTGCATTTATTAATGAAATCTCAAAAAAAAAAAATAGAAGAAATTAAAATTCCGGAATCTTGTAAAAGCAAAGGAAAAAAACTTGTGTATTAGAGTAAACCTTGTTTTAATAAAGAAAATTTTTATTTTTATTTTAGTATTCATTATGTAAGGAATCAATAGATTCTGCACCATAAAATGTGCACAATTTCATATTATAAATTCCTAACTTGTTAACATATTGCCATAAACAAAGTATATCCAAATTAAGCATGCTTTGTAACGATTAAAAAGTAACAATTTTACGAGCAAAGAAAAACAGCTATCCAAATAGGGGGTTCACTGGAAATTAAAAAAATGAATATGTTGATAATATAATTTATTTTTGTTACACTTATTGGTGAACTAATTTAAATTTTGCAAAGCTAGCAGTGAAATTTATGTGTCGAGGAGGCATGAAGACGAAAAACAGTTTCTTAAAATTGGCCTTTAATAATCAATCATAAAGTCACTTTGCTCGTTACTGGAGCGATAAAAAAAATAAGTTCAAAAATCAACATTACCAGAGACATCCGATTCGAACCGTCTTCTAATATTGAAAAATGAATTTCTAATCTAAAATGGTGATGCAACCTGCAGTTGCATTGCCAACCAGCCGTTCTCTCCCTCAGAGTTAAACCACTCACACACTTCTTATATTTCTGTTTCTCCTTCCTTTTTCGAAAAACTAACATGAGCCGAGTTTAAATACTCGCTCGATTTGCATGGCAGTTGCTGCCAACCACAAATCACGAAACTCAAAAAGATCGGGTTCGAATCGGTGTGCTTACTTTCATTGAGATCATGGAACGGGATTGGAAAAACAACACAAGGAGATCATAAAAATTTGGATCCGATTTTTTAAATGTCTAACAATTTTGAAATAAGTAATTGTATTTTCTAAGCACATGATTTTTTCGGTATTTTACAAGCGAAAGAGAAATAGGAATATTTAATAATATTTTATTTTAATTCCTTTTAAATTTTTAATTATTTCATTTGTGTATTTTTCTCAGTTGAACGTTTTAAAATATGACATAAAATACTGGTTTAAAATTTCTACAAGATCCACACACATTCACTAAATTTCTAACTTTTATTATTATCTTAAATTCATTGAAGGTGTATATATTTTATAGCAATAAAATAAAAAAAATTAGATTCTATTTATTTAGCAGATATTTATTCCCTACTGATAGTACTCATATTTTAATTATGTACTCAGTGTGCTCAGATTACTCAAAAAGTACTGAATAATATTGGAAATATTAATGTGTAAAATTTTAGTCATGGGGAATTAAATATTATATACAAATATACGTCTGTAGTGAAGAACTTGTAAAGCTGACCCCCATCTGCGAATGAGGTGTTTTTCAGTTTTGAATTTTTTTGTATGCTCTAAATATTTAAAGTCTAACTAATAATTCTATTTCAAAATTAAGAAAAACACGTAGTAAATAAGTTAATATTTTTAATCAGGGGGCACAATTAAAAGAATTTCTCTTAAGATGTATGCGTAAGAAAAAGAAACAAAGATCAGCTGATTTATTGTATATCACGAGCTCGAGGCCGGTGTGTCACGAGTTCGAGCTCTAACACCAATGAAGACCTGTCATGGAGAGCAGTGCTTCCCAACCTTTTTTTCGCCACGAACCAGTCAGATAATTTTACCGCGGCCACTGAAGGGGGGACGTTGATTGTTAATATTTTAGATTGTTTTATTTTAATAATTTTACTTTAATTGATTTCAAATATGCCATCAAAATAAAATAAAATAAATTTACATAAAAAATGAATATAAAGGGTTTTAACATGGAATATCAAGTGATTTAAATGGAAAGCCACACAAACCCGAGAGAAACACACCTCACTATATAAAATGGAAATAACTTTTTGTTCATTGTGCTGGCCTGTAGCGGTCCACGGCCTGGGGGTTGGGGATTTCTAGTGTAGAAGGATTGATGTACGTTAAGTCTGTCGCGTGGCTCAAAGTCCCCACGTTGTCATGGTGTGATAGTTTGAAGAGAGGAGGGAGTAGCACATTTTACCGAGAATCAAAATTACGAGGTCGGTCCCTAATAGTTATCGTGCTACTTTTACAATGTGTCGTTAATATAAACATCCATTCACTCCTCATTGCATATCACTCAAATTATTAAAAAGAATTTACATTAAATGCAAAATGGAGTACTTTGATATAAACATAATTTCAGAGAGTATTAAAATACAATTCTTATATCCTTTAAAACAGAAAATGTATTTACTATAAATGTATATCTCTAGGAATTTCATTTTTCGAATTTTTCTTCGCAAAACCTGTTACGCATCGACTAGAATATAAAAATTACCCCATCTTTTTACAATTTTATATATCATTGAATATGTAGTTGAATCCTACTATATATATATCGAACAAATGACTCATCGTAAAAATTTTAATGCAGAAAAGTTTAAAATCCGTTTTGTACATATTTTGAATTCATAAGGATCATACACACTCCCTGTCTATAACAAACAGAAACTGAATTCCTTTAGGGAAAAAACCCATAATTTTAATCTAAGGAATTCCATCTTTTTAGAATCCCTGTTACCAATCGCCTGGACCGATAACAACCAAAATAAAAGTGCATAAATAACATGATTCTAAAATTCATCCCCGAGTCGAATTTTTTTCTCTGCTCTTCTTCTTTTTGCCAACTTCCTTTTATAATGGTTTCTCTTCAAAAGCTTATTTCCAATAAGACGTCCAGCCCTAAGGATAAAGGATATTTACGCAAACAAGCTATTGGATGCATCGTATGGACATATCCTAGATAGAGAGGACGGATAGATGCAAGAAAAGATTGGGGAGGAGGATAGATTCCTTCCTCTATATGCCTTTGCTATTCTGTTCTTATTATGTCTAATGTAAAATAGTACAGTCCAGTTTATTTGTATATGTAGATCGATATTTGAAATATTCCTTCTGAGGAAAGGGGGGTGGGCGAGGACTGTGTTGGAAGCTTTTGTGGACTATGGATAAGGACCCGCATCTACATGGTCTTAAGAGGAACGGGGAAATATTTATTTTTGCGTAGACGATGGGCAGTTCCGGATTTACGTCTGGAGATAAACAAGCTCCTGGAATTTTTTTCCTCCTTGAGAGTCATTCCTGAATTTTTGTGGAAGCGGAATGTTTTCGAATATTCCGTTATTTCGACGGTCCAAGATTGAAAAAAATGTAAATTTGCGTCGTGTGGACAGTGGTGGTGGTGGGGAAACAAAAATGTAAAGGGGGTGAGGTAGATTGTGGCACCTCCCCCCCTCTGCAGACTCAAAGGAGGCAGGTAGGGAACGCGATCCGAAAAATCCAAGATTGAAAGATATCTGCATATAAATTGGCGTCCGAAGAAGCAGCATTTCGGACCAATATGGAGTGCGCGGAATTTTGCTATTGTTAGAGGATTTGCTTCATTTTCCAACAAACATGTTTCGCTGAGGCAATTGTTTGAAGATGTGTGTTAAGATGCAGCTCACATATTCTTTTTTGAATTTCTGTTGTTTCGAAAATGGAAAATAAACAAATATTTCCTTACATAGGTTTTCATACACACACACACACAATTCATAGGCTCAATGAAATGTAACAATATTCAGATATTCATTAAAGCGGCGTTTCTCAAACTGTGGGGCTCGCCCCTAGGAGAAGTGATAACACTACAAAGAGGGGGGGACGAGTGTATCGAAAAGTCGAAAAAACAAGAGATTATTTAAAAAAATTATCAATTTACTGAAAGGAAGCAAAACAAAATAAATTCTGACATAATAAAAATTAAATACACATTTATATTGATGTAATTCACTTATAAATGTATCAGTGTTCTACCCAACGAATTTTATAATTAATTTAACAGTATTAAGTTAAGAACAAGCTTAATAACTACCAGTGACCCTATGTGCCTGTCATAAAATTATATACAAAATTTGATACTTTTCATAATTTGTACGGTGTATAATTAAAGTCGTATTGTATATATATATATATATATATATATATATATATATATATATAGCTTTACGTCAAAGTATATTATTATTGAATTCAATACATTGTTATTGTATGGAGGACGATGAAAATTATGATTAAAAATTGGGTCACAGGTATAGAAAGTTTGAGAAGCACTGCATTAAATTTATATTTTTTCAAAAAAAAGTTTACATTTCAGATGTAATTAAAATAAGGCCAAATTTTTGAGGAAAAAAAATAGCAAAACTTTTCATCTAGACTATTTTAAAATTCTTCATTATTTATTTATGCCGCATTTTGGACAATAGAAAGGTTATTGATGACAAACCTCTTCATATTTCAATCTCGGTAAAGTGACGAGGACGATATCTGAGCTGGCATCACACTTCAAATTTCCACCCCACGCCAAATGTCGACAGATTTAATTTGCATCAACCTCTTTCAATAGCGTACACAAGGATGGAGTTTGGGGGTTTAAACCCTTCTCATACACCAAGAGATTTTTATTTTTATTTTTGAGCATAAAAATTACCCCTCGGCGCTTTCCTCTCTAGTTTTTTTTTTTAAAATATAAATCTTCTCCCACAAAAGAGTAATCGTGTACTTTATTGGTCCCTTTACATAGTGATCTTCTGTGGCATCAAAACTTGAGCCCACAAATCGACAAAAACAATGACGGCCACGAGTTCACGACTTTAAAATTATACAAAGTGGTAATAATAGTCAAATGAAATTTAATTGAAAAGGCTTGTCATTTTTTTCGTATTTAGAGTTTGAATAAATATATTTTTTTTTCATTATTTTCAAAAACATTGGAATTCACTAGGACAAAATCATTAATGAAATATTAAAAATTTATAGGTAAATAAATTATCCCACAACATTTTGTTATTGTTTCTTATGTCATTTGACATCGACTGCGTTAGATCCAGGCGCACGAAATCTATCATGGCAAGGGGCTATAGATGTACACCTGTCGTTGGCTGTAGCCTTGAGCACCATGCAAGTGACAGTATGATTTAGCTAGGTCCCATCCCAATTTTAAGGGAGAAACCCTGGAGGAATCAGGGGCCTCCCACCTCACTTCCTCTTCCATCAACCTCACGAGAGGACTTGTGGCTCGATGCCTGTTTAGACCCATGCCGCTAAGGCATTATACATTTACAAACATCCATACTTTCTCCGGGATTCGAACCCAGACAGGGTCGCAAACCACTATAACAAATGAGTGACTAACACATCAATTTACCCACCCATATTGTAACATAAGATTCGAATCATGAAATGATAAATTCTCCATCTCCATCCAGAAAATCTATTAAATCCAATATATATATATATATATATATATATATATATATATATATATATATTGGACATATATATATATATATATATATGTGTATATATATATATGTATATATATATATGTATATGTATGTATGTGTATATATATATGTATATATATGTATATATGTGTATATATATATGTATATATATGTATGTATATGTATATATGTGTATATATATATGTATATATATGTATATATATGTATATGTATATGTATATATATATATATATATATATATATATATATATATATGTATATAACTAAAACTTGAACACAAATAAACATTTTTATTCTTTAACAAGAGTTAATAAAAGAAATCTTTTAGTGTCTTTTACATGACATGAAAAAAAAGAGTAATTTGAGGTCGAATCTTAATTTACCTCATTTTAGCATTTCCAGAAACTGTGATGAACGACGCGCTCACTTTTAGTTTACGTCGCTCTGTGAAGCAACTCGAGGGCTGTTGGTAACGAGCCTCGTACTTTTTTAGCCACGGTCAAATGACGATGATATGATGTGACACTTCTATCATCAAACTTTCACCTCACGCCTGTAGAGAAATTTGAGCCTCAACAGATTTAAGTACATCAACCCCTCTACACGGTGGATATTTAATGGCACCAGGGCTCGAATCCCCGATTCGACAGAAATAACTTCCAACCCACAAACACTTGTTTATTAAGGTATCTGACTACGTTCGGAATCGTGATTTTAAAAAGGCGCATAAAAGAATAATATTCATGATATTTAGTGCCACTTAGATTAGAATACATGCATAAAATTGTTTTAAGGACATTTATATTTAAAAACAATATTTTGGCAAAAAAGTAACTTAGAATAACCTTTTCCAAAATGTTCTTTTGTGAAAAAATGCTTCTATTATAATAATATTTTGCCTGTATATAGCTCAGACTTTTATACAGAGGCTCAACTATGATTTTTTAAAAATTTACATTATTTTCAGAGTTACAACCATTTGAAATAATTATCGGCGTTTTTTTCTTAAACTTTCTCAATTCTGCTGTCGTAAAACATTGATAAATCCACTTCTAAGTTATATCTTTCAAAAATTCTAGTTGAGCCTAAGTTATATCTTTCAAAAATTCTAGTTGAGCCTCTGTACAGAGATCCTCTGTACAGCACAAAATATTATTATAATAGAAGCATTTTTCATAAAACGAGAATGTTTTGAAAATGGGTCATTCTATGTTCATTTTTTGTCAAAATATTGCGCTTAAAATTTTTTTATTATAATAATATTCTTAAAACAATTTTATATACGTTTTCTAATCTAAGTGACACTAAATATCATAAATATTATCCATTTATACGCTTTTGCAAAATCAGGGTTCCGAACGCGTAGTCGGATACCTTAAGGCCGCTATGAATTACTGGAAAATTAAGAATCTCTCGATAAAAAGAATAAAACCATAGTAAAAATCAATAGAAAAAGGGAATTTCAAAGCCTCGATGGAAAATTTAAATCACTTAATTAAAGATCAAGTTTTTTCCGTTGCAAGTTTTTTAACTTTGAATTTAGAAAATAAATAATTATACAAATATAAATATTAAGCTGATGTTATACCTGATATATTATACAATATATGTTAAACCTACGATACAAATTGAAACTTATAAAAAATGAAGTATAATTGACCTTTTTGGCTAAACATATATGTTAATCATTTGCCTTAATTAGTCAGGAAAAATATTTTTAATTTGAAAATTTTGTGTAATAGACATTCGACCGATATTCAGAAACCGATAAGCATTCAACCGATGTATTCAAAAATATTTTGTGAACATACTGCAATAGTATTTTTATATCATATAAAAAATAAAGGTTATAACACAGAAACAAAAATACTGCAAAGTAGAACAATTGAACAGAGAATAAAAACACAATATATATATATATATATATATATATATATATATATATATATATATATATATATATCTCATATTCTTATATCATTTCCGGAAGACAAATATAACTTGTAAAATTATTAGAAAACAATCTGGAGATCAAAAGCGATTCCCATACTTGTTTACCAAAGCTATGGGATCTCCATCTTTTTTCTATACGATAATTTGTTAATAATTTGAAAATTTTACTTTTATCGTCTTATGTATAAGTAAACACGCACAAATAGGTAACACAAACGGAATATTTTTGTTGTTCTAAACTATCACATCAAGAATTTTAAATGAGGAAGTTCAAAATAAACAAGTTTAAATATTTGTATGAATATTATTTCTAATTTTTAAAGTACCACACATTTTTAAATATATATATCTGGATCTGAACTAGTCTTTAAAGTAAAAATGCTCTAAAAGGAATAACAAATGAGGAAGAAAAAGAGTCATAAAAGGACAAAAAAAATTTCATCTGTGTTTATGCAATCTTCTTAAAAGCAGATTAAATGAAAAGTATTAAATTTTTTACAGTTTCTTATTTTTTTTAAGTACAAAATTTAATTCACTAAAATTGAGATATTTACTTGAATGTTATTCGTTATGAAAGTATGATATATAGTATGAAAATTTTTAAATATATTTCTCTCGATTAATTGGATTATAATGAACATTCAAAAAGTAAAGCGATTCTGTTTCTTCTAGAGAATAAGAAACTGTGAGACAAAAATAAAATAATGAATTTATATATAATTAACGTTTTTTGAAATGAATAAAAGGGAAGGCTTCTTAAGGTATCCGACTAAGTTCATAACCATGGTTTTAAAAAAGCGCATAAATGGATAATTTTCATGAAATTTAGTGTCAGTTAGACTAGAATACATGTATAAAATTGTTTTAAGGACATTATGACAAAAGCCTATTTAGTTTCAATATTTTGGCAAAAAATTAACTTATATAAAGTAAAGACTTCTCCAGAGAGTCTGAACTAGGAGTTTTGAAAATTTCACTTTATTTTCAGTTGTCACCAATTGAAATAATTATCGGCGTTTTTTTTCTTAAAATTGCTCCCCTCTGTTATCGTAAAATATGAATAAACCCATTTGTAAGTTATATATTTCAAAAATACTAGTTGAGCTTCTGTACAGTGGTCTGAGATTTATACAGGTAAAATAATATTATAGTAGAAGAATTTTTTGACACAAGGAGAATATTTTGAAAATGGGTCATTATATGTTCATTTTTTGTCAAAATATTGTACTTAAATAATTTTTTATTATATAATACTATTCTTAAAACAATTTTATATACATTTTCTAATCCAAGTGACACTAAATATCATAAATATCCATTTATACGCTTTTGCAAAATCACAGTTCCGAACGTAGTCGGATGCCTTAATATTAAAAGTATAGCCAGTTTTATCTTTAAGTTTATATCTGACTTGTTCATTTAATCTCAAGTAACTATTATTCTATTCAAATCTGAGCATATATATATATATTAGTAGCCCTTATTAATATACATTCAATTAAATTAAAGTTATTATAAAGAATAAAAGTAAACAGGTGTAACAACAATATTTAAACATATGTCAAAAACACCCTTTAAAACATATTTTTGAAAGACTTAAAAATGCAACGATTTAAAATAAAAACTGATAAAAAGTTATTTTATTTACAGAGTTTCTCCTTACTATTTCTCTACTGCTATAAAAACTCAGATGATTTATTAGAAATAAACAATCTAATTAATCCAATAATTTTTTTAAACTCTCGTCTTGTTAAAAAGTTTGAGTGCTCAAAATCATTTTACCGATAGAAGAATCAAGCAAGTAAACTTTTCCCTTTGAATCACAATTTCCATTGTTGTGTTTAAAGTTATCATATAATTAAAAACACAATGCTCATTCAATTTCAAAAAATACACAAAATAAACATAATTTTTTTCCACCTCTCTCCTTTAGCACTGTATGTCTTGTTTATCAACTATGGTGTATAAACTCATATATATATATATATATATATATATATATATATATATATATATATATATATACATACATATATACATATATATATACATACATATATATACATATATATACATATATATACATATATATATGTATATATATATGTATATATATGTATATATATATATACTAGAGGACCCGACAGACGTTGTCCGTCCTGTACATACATATTACACATTCAAAATAAAATATTTTTGAATATTCGATACTGCGATCGTAGCGCAGTCTGCCGGATCCAATGGAAAACATTCCAGGATCAATAATTTATAAATAAAAAATTAATTAAATAAACATTTCTAAACCGAATTATAAATCTAAACCATTCTCGAGTCCACTGGAACAGACAAAAACTTTCATCAAAATCGGTCCAGCCGTTTAGGAGTTCAGTTACATACACACGCACAGAAGAATTACATATATAAAGATTATTTGAAAAGATACGAATATTAATTAAAAACGTTAAAAGCGTGAATCGTCTGCATTTTCGTAACAATAAAGACCGGGTTTGGCCAGTTTGGCTGAAAATGAATTTTTGACGCCAACTTACATCGTTTTCAATTCCTACTATTAGCTCACGATCTCTATACATACTTTATTTGTTTGTTTGTTTGTTTATTTATTTATCTTGGTGGAATTTTCAATCGTTAATAAAATACATTTTAAAGCGCTCAAATGAGCTGAAATGTAATGTACATGATTATTTTGGATGACAATACAATAATTTGTAATTATAATAAATAAAAATTAATTGATTAAAACTAATTATTTAAAAAATTATAAATACAGCCACGTTGGTGACTTGGCGACCCTTTTGGCAACTTATGTCAAAATTTGAACAGGTTTTTTTCTCACGTGTTAAAGCACTCAGTTGAAAGGAAATTTTATATACACGATTGTTTTTGGATGACAATACGATAATTTAATGATAATTAATAAAAATTAATTACCACTTAATGTTGTGATTCTGTCATATGTATATACATATTTATATTAATTACAACTATTTAATAAAAAGTAGCTAAAATAAATTTTTTCTTGGTTGATCTAAGTAGGAATTGATTAAAATTTTTTTTTTTATCTTACTTGTTTGTAACAATAGCGTTGTTACAACAATGCAGGTGAATGTTGAGTTGTATTTTTTGAATATTTTTAATTAATATCTTTTTAACTAATTGCGATATCAGACCGAATTGTGTACCTAAACCACTGTCGAATTTACTTGAATCCACACAAAAAATTTTATCGAAATCGGTCCAGCCGTTTAGGAGGAGTTTAGTGATAAACGAAGATTGATTTTTATATATAAAGATTATATATATAAGATTATATATATATATATATATATATAAAGCATCAGTTATTTTAATACAAAATATTAATATAAAACCAACAACTACAAAAGACAGGATTTTTCTTTTTACTACATGGAGTATTGCTTAAAAATCTTTCAACACGGTACATTAAATTCTTGATCAAGTAGCTATAAGCATCAAATATAATTTCCTCTTACCACTAATATAGGGTAGTAAGATATAAAAAAACTTTTAAAGGCGGAAAAGAGTAACGAAAAAAAAATGGAAACAATTTATTACAGCTATAATGTATCGGTGTGCTTCTTCTTTGCGTTGATCAAACGTTATTTAAAAATATATTTTTTATATTAAAATAATAAATCCTAAAATTTAATTCAACAATATGCAATATTCTGAGTGCTTAAGCACAAAAATTATTTATCTAATAAAATGCAATAATCTAATAAATATATTGATGTACATTGTTGTATATTAAAGAAGAAATCCAAGGAAAAATAAATAAAATTGTGAAAATATTTATCTTTTATTCTTTTCTCTAATACTCTTAAATTATAAATTTTTCCATTTACTGAACCAAAGCATGTTAAAGCCTTAATATTTCTGAGCATTTTGGTACCTAAATTGTGTTGATACTGTGAAAACTTCCGAAGTTATTGAGAAATAAGTAGTGAAACCTTATCTATTTCTTATCTTCATTTTTCGCAAAACAAAAAGTTTTAGCATGCTTGCGGGATTTCTCATAAACTATTTATGATATCAGTTTGAAATTTTATACACGTGTTCAAAGTAAAGCTATTTATAATTTATACATCAATTTTCAAAAAAAAAAAAAAAATAATAGAATTTTTTTGTTTGCATTAAATTTATTTTTTTCCTTAAAATTTTAAAATGTTCGTGTTATAATTGTATTTAAAGAGAGAATATTTTTTTCTCTTAATTTCAAAAAAAAATTAGTATTACTTTAAAAGTAAACATTTTTATACCAAGTAAAATTAATTTTGTAAATATTGATCAATTTTGTACTTCGGAATCCTGCGTGGTGTAAAATACCGATTTTCATATTTTTGAAAAATTGTCCAATTTTTATTTCTGTATAACTTTTTAAATTTTTACTCAAATTTTCTGATAATTTGAGGAATAATGTAAATATATATATTAATATCAAGTGGTAAAAATTTCAAGTTATTGTTTTGTTTTATTGCTAAGTTACATTGGTTTGAAGAAGGATGTTTTTTTCGAGTGCACGGATATCTGTTAAGGGTCCTGAAAGACCTTAAAAAAGCTCTAGAATTTTTATATGTGCAGAAACATATCCATAGTATTTACACTTTTTAAAGCTATGCAATGTGAAAGTTAGTTTGAAGATCTGCCACGTAGAATGTGTTTGTATTCCATTTAATGTAGTTGATGTGGTATGAAAGTTTGGCGAGTGGGATATAAACTCAGGGGTTGCCCACGTTAATTTGCTTTGGCTGAAAATTATGAGATCCGTCACCATAGCTCCCATTTAACTTCAAAGAGGGACTTAAATAATCAACCAATTTATAAATGTGACAGAAGGAAAGGGTCCTGTAGCATACACAGGAAATTTTCAAGGGGAGGTGGGGTCCAGGGTTTGATTTGATTTGATTTGATTTAATATTAACGTCGCACTGTTCAGCTACACGAGGGCTTTTGGCGACGGACCACGTAATTTTGAACCATGGTCAAGTGACGTGGACGACACCTGAGCTGGCACCCCCCTCTCCTGACTACCACACCACACCAACGGGAGGACGTTTCAGCTCTCGACAGATTTAGCGTGCATCGCTGCCCTACACGGCGGGTCTTTAGTGGTAATGGGCTCGAACACGTGACAAGGCAAGCCACGGTCTGATACCTATACCACTCGGCTATCGCGGCCACGAGGGGTCCAGGGTCTCAAAGTTCATCATTCTTGTATCATGTTCCTTTTGATTTTGTTGATTTTCGGGAACAAAAAACAGTAAAAAAACTAATTATTGAGTAAATAATTAGCATTAATTAATAAAATTAATCATTAATAACAAATACTTAATTAAAGTTTACGTAATATATACTTAGAATTATAATCAATCGGAAAGAAATCAAGGGCTTTGGGGGTAGGACCCCTATCCCCCCTGAATGTGCCATTGATAGGGTACAAATAAAAATATCTTTTTCTTGATCGAACAATAATTCACACTTACTAGGTTCAATTTTAATGCCCATTGGAGAGAATTTTTAGTCAAACAATTATAACATGTAATTGAAGATAAAAGTAAAAGAAAAACATTTGCACCCCTACGCATACTAGTACAATTGAGAATCATTACAATATTATGGTTTTTTTAGACATTCTATATTTTGGAGAAAATTTTAAATTTGCTAAAAGCTGAAATTCCCTCACCCTATTTTTACGACTTTGGGGAATTAAGTTCGATTAAACCTATAACCTGCAACAATAATCGTTTTCACTTCAAACCATATACATATTTTCAATAAAAATCACAATCCAATGCTTACAAAACTCCCATCTGACAATCTAGGCATCCCAAGTTCAAATTTCTTTGTTGAGAGTTCAGAGTTCCTGAGTTGTGCCCGATTCTAATGTTCAATTAACTCAACCTATAGCTTTACATAAAAATTCGTCAATTGTGTGACTAGACTCCTGATGCATGATGGTTTTCGGAATTGCGAGTTTCGAACCCACTACATGTTAAGGCTCCACCACTTTATAAATCACTCTATGATGGTGCTGTTTCTCTGGATATAGATTAAATTATCTTAACTATGGCGATATTTTACCCATAAACAGAAAAAAATATGATACATTGTTGAAATGAAAACCAGCAAACTTAACGAGATGTGTTTTGTTGTTTCTAATGCCACCTGTCTGACGTAGTCAGATAGAGGCCCACAAAATTTATCATGGCAAGGGGCTAGATGCAAGCCTGTCGTCGGCCTTAGCCTTGAGCACCATACAGGTGACAGTACGATTTAGCTCTGTTCCACCGCAACTTTGAGGGAGAACGCCCTGGGGGAGGGTCAGAGGCCTCCCACCTCTCATCCCCTGCCACCAACCACATGAGAGGACTTGCGGCTAGACGGCTGTGTTTAGAGTACCCCCTGCCGCGAAGGCACTATATATTTACATACATCCATGTCTTCACCGGGATTCAAACCCAGGCGCCCTACGGCACAGTAGTCAGCGTCGCTAACCACTATACCGGACCAACGAGATCTTGTCGCTATTTTATATAGCATTCCAATGGATGTTTTATAAGTAATTTTTAGTTTTGTTATAAATCCAACTGGGAATCTTATGTGAATTCCTTGAAGTTCTTATCTCCCATGTGAATTATGTTAAATTTGATTAAAAAATAGTGATTGATCGATTGTTTGATTCACGTCACACCAACAGGAAGGTTTTAAGACTTGACAGATTTAATGTGCATCAGCCTCTCTACATGTTCGGTCTTTAGTGACACCAGGATTCAAACCCGCGACTAAACGGAAATAACGCTGGGCAGGATTTCTGGACCACGATCACTGGGTGTCACGGCACAAAATATGGCAAATAATTTTATTTCATCAAAATTTATTTTTCGAAATTGCTTAAAATCTAAAAAATAAATATGTAATCTGGTATAAGATACATTCTGGATTTAAGTGATGCATGTTTTTTTTTCTTTCGCAGAATGGAAAAAAAAATAACAGAAGTAATAGATACTATAAAAAATCACAATAAATTTTAGATAATTAAAAAACCAAAATCTCTTCAACGTTTGACAAAAAATTCATGAAATATGAATTTGTTAGATGCTAATGCCTTCAAATCCATTCAATTAAAATAAAAAAACTCCTGAAAATGTAAAATAAATGAAATCAAAGAGAATCACTGTTTGTTAGAATACAGGAAGTTAGTAAAATTCACTTTTCCTTAAATAACATAAATCGACTGTTTGATATAATCAGTGAAAAACCAAAAAAATCATCAAATCATAATTTTAAGAAGTTAAATTACTTAGAAAATATGTAGAATTTTAGTCTTTTGATTCAAAACTTCGAGGAATCTATTTCAGTATGGTGTGCTTTATTTAAAAGACAAGTTATTTATTTTCAAAATTGAAAATGATACTAAAAATATAATCAAATTTATAATTTTATAAATTTTTAAGAAACATATAAATAAATATTTATGTTATAAAGAGGCTTCATCATAAAGGGTGTGAATGTGAGATGTACTGGAAAAAGTAAAATATTGTTTGCAAAGAAAAATAAATAATATCTTTTTTGCTTATTATTTTTAAAATTTCTCTTTATTACAATTTTTTCAAAAGTAAAAAAAAAAAAATTCAATTTAGTAAGACCAAAAAATTAAAAAAAAAATACTGATTAAAAACTTTTTATATTTTTTGTATAATAAACATATTCTTACCATAAAATTTTTAAATTGACTATATAATATCTAGATATATTATAAATGCGAAAGTTTGTTTGGATGTTTGGTCGATTTTCACGCAAAAACAACTGAATGGATTTTAATGAAACTTTACAGTAATATAGCTTATACATCAGAATAACACATAGGCTATAATTAATAGCATATGCTATAATTTATAATGATATCGTGCGAAGTGTCCAAAATATAACGATATTTGTCTAGTAAGTAGGAAAAAATTCTGCCTTCTGCAAGCAATTCTGGCATGCATTGCAAAAAAGCCCACGACAGCATATATCTGTCTTTTATTTGTGAAGAAACCCTTTTTGTTTTGGCTACGCAAGGCGCTCGCTTCTAATTTATTCCTGTTATCAGAGCGTAATCCCTAATTTTTTTTATTTCAGAATAAAACTCTAAGTTTTGAAGGAAAAGGTTGCTATAAATCTCTTTATTTGAATATTTTTTTATGATTTATTATGCACATTTGGTAGTAAGAAATTGATCGTTTTTCAAAATAAATACTTTTATCGTTTCGGGTACGTAAAGTAAATAAACGTTCTCTTTTACACTTCATCCTTAGGATAAATTTTCAAAATTTGTTTGTGGTTAGTAGTTAATTATAATGCTATAATTTTAAATGAATAGGCAGATATTTCATTTTTAAGTATAAAAATAATTATAACTACTGTACTGTATTTTTTGGAGTGAGTGAATATTAACGTCGCTCTGTTCAGCTACACGAAGGCGTTTGGCGACGAACCACGTAATTTTTAACCATGATCAAGTGACGTGGACGACACCTGAGCTGGCACCCCCTTCTCCTAACTACCACACCACACCAACTTAGCAAGAATATTCTACCAATACTTAGCAGGAATATTCTTTGAAATCCGTTCTTCCAAGATATATGGCAGCACGGGTTCTATGATGAGTATTTTAGCGCTGAAGGCGAATAATTTTGTAGCAGATATTGCGTCTTCAACGGATTGCAAAGATGATTTTTATCCCGAAAAAATAGTTAATGTCGAAATTTTAGTCTTATGTTTTTGTATGTTAATGAAGACCTTAGAAAACGATTTGACTATTTATTTTAAGTGAACGGTGTGTAAATTAAGTTCTAATAAAGTTCAAGCTACGAAAGTAGCTAGAGACTTGCCAACTCGACTCTATCGTTAACATTTCGCTGTTTTTCATTGAATCGCCATTATAATTTAAGAAACGGCGTTGGTAGCGAATATTACAATTTTAAAATGAAATAAATACAACAGAAAGTAATATTAATGTATTACACTTTCAGAATAAATTATCTACACTATTTTAAGCGTTCATTACACAAAAATTTTAACAATGTGTTACTTTTGCTGAGCAGAGATCAGCTTAGGGAGGTATTTACAAAAATCGACCCTCAAGAGTGTTACACCGGGAGTTATAAAGAAAAAAAATCCTTTTTATCAGCTATTAGATCCACAGACTTAAAATTTATCAAAGGTGTTCTTTTTTCTTTCTTTGTTCAGCTGAGATATGCAAAAAGCTTTTTTTTTGTTTGTTTAATTTGCAATTCACGTAAAATTAACTCATTAAAAACTTCTTTATCCTTCAATTTGTGTTGTTTATTTTTTCAGTTCACCCGTATACCAGCTAGTTAAAATATAATGTCTATAACTTAATAAAAATTCATGGTTTTGATGTAATCCTAATATATATTATGAACGTGAAAGTTTGTGAGGATGTTTGGGAGTCTTTCACGCATAAACAACTGAATGGACTTTAATGAAACTTTACAATATTATAGCTTATACATCAGAATAACACATAGGGTATAATTTATAGATATTGTGTGAAGTGTTCAAAATATAACAATAATTATCAAGTAAGTAGGAAAAAATTCTGCCATCTGCAAAAAAGCTCGTGACAGCAAATATCTATCTTTTATGTGTGAAGCTAACCTTTGCATTTGTTTTGTCTACGCCAGGCGCCAGGAACTGCGAAAGTTTGAACAGGCAGAGTGTGAGGCTGATTACAATTTTAACATAAAAAAATACAACAAAAAGTAATATTAACGTATTACACTTCCAGATATAAATTATTTATACTATTTTAATCGAAAAATTAACATTGTTTATTTGCTTATGATTTTAGAAAAGTTCGAGTATGTTACGTTCGTCAATTTTTAAATCTTAATATTTACGGACTGCGCAATATTAATTAAAGTACAAATTCTAAAGACAAAACACAGACAATTATTCTATAAAAATCCTTGCAGAAACGAATATGTTTCGAATAAAGTCGACCTGAAAAAGAATGCATTTTGAACCAAGATTGATTTACGCGTTTTTCAGAAAAAGCTTTTCACTGTTTTTTAAATCGTGCTATATAATTTTCAGTTATGGTAATTTAAGGCCGCTTACACAGAATTCGAAGATCCGGTGCACTTTTCGATTTACACAACGTGAGAAAAAACGCTATTTGATAGTTTGAATGACGTTAGTGAAATTATTTTGTAAGTTAAATATTAACAAAAAGAAAGAGGTCCTCACAATCAATAAATGTCTTTTAAATTCAACGTAAGATCGATTTTCCCATTTGAATGTAATAATAGTTTCCATTAAGCAAGGCGATAATTTAAAATATAAATACTATCTATAGTGGATAAAAAAATGTGAAACAAATTTACAGTTCAAAAGATAATATCGAAGTACAAAACAAACTTAGTTGAAAAAGGCCAAGAGAAGGAAACCCATTTCACTAAACTTGAAGAACGGTGGATAGTTAGGGGGGAATATTATAAACCTATAACAAAACTACAGAAAAATTGATACTGGATGTATATCGAAAGTTTTACAAGTCTGTCAATGCATAATTCTAAACCTTTCAAGGGAGTGTAATAATAAGTATTATAATAATTAGTAAAAAAGGTAGTTTTAATATTTAAAAAAAATAGAAGACAAAGTAACATTTTTATTCAACTGAGAATTACTTAAATAAATTTTAATTCATTATAGTATTTTATTTTTTAAATATATTGCATCAGTTGAAATATACTCACATTTTAAATATTTAATAACTACTTATTAAATTCAAAGTTTTTTTAACTTCTTCATTTATAAAAATAATTGCATGAAACTTTCTTTTCCGTTTATCGAACATTTCAAAAAATGCTCACAATTTTAATTCAACATTTATATAATACAGTTGTGAAATTTTGTAATTATAAAAATTTCTACTTTTCTGAACATACAACTATTTTTAAAAAGGTACATTTTCGTTTTCGGGTCCTAAAAAGTTACAAAGTGAGTGAGTGAGTGAATATTAAAGTCTTACTGTTCACTTACTCGAGAGATATCATAGCGAGAGGGGAAGGGGAGTTTCCATGACAATGTGTTATACGTTTAAAAATGTTCAAGCAACGCCGGGGGGAAATAAACCTGTCTGACAGAAAAGAAGCAAAAAATATTGCGAAACAGCGAATTTTAAGTTATACACTCGGAAAAAGGCCGAGCAACGCCGGGCTAAGCGGAGGAGGAAGGGGGGTAAAAGTCATTTTGAAAAAGAGTATTAGAAGTGCTGATTTTATGAAGGAAAGGGTACATTTTTATAGAAGTAGAGAAAGCCCGAGCAACGCCGGGCCATGCAGCTAGTACTCTATATTGTAAATAAAAAATTATTTACTAACTATAAAAATTTAATAAAAAATTAAATGCACATACATCTTGTTAAAATTTTGAACTGCTAATTACAAACCAGGTAATATGAATGATTTACAAAATAAGTAGTCATTTTTCCGGCTATTTAATAGGTACGTAAACTTAGAAAAGGTGAATTAAAAAAATTAACAGAAGTATCTTTCTGAATTTTGTGTTAAATATGAGAGTAAATATTTTGCTACTCTCCATGAAATTAAATACAAATATTTTCTCCAATAATTACAAAGTTTATTTCCTAACACAACCTGTGTATATGTTTTTAATTGAAACCCTCTTTTCATTTACATGTAACACAAATTAGCACACTTAAAAAAAAAAGATTCAAATATCTTGTTAAGTACCAATAGAAGAAAATAAAATTCTAATTGGATGTATCAATAATTTGGTTCAACTGACTAATTTATGAGAAAAATGTTCAGTTAAGAAAAACAAAGTGTGTGTGTGTGGGGGGGGGAGTTTTCCCCATTGTAAATTCTGGAAAGGTTTGGATAAAATTTCATATGAAAATAAGATATATTCATAATATTTGGAAAATTCATCCTATTCATGTACATATTTTAGTTAAAAAATTGCGAATATTTTAAATAGGAAAAAGGAAACTTGATGCTCTCGCGTATATGATTAATAAAATATTCTTTCCATATATTGAAAATTTAATGACTTAGAAAGTGAAAGTTCAATTTAATAATAAGATAGACAAGCATATTGGGTTTCATTTCAGAAATATTTCCTATTTTCAACATGTTTCGTTTTAAACGAGCTATCGTTAGCATCTACCGACGTCGACGTCCGAGTTTGATTTGCTACAGGTATGAAATAATTCAGAACGGCAGCGCCATCTAATGGGAGAATTTGACTACGATCATTTTTCTCGTTTCTTTTAAATTTAGTGCATTTTCTGCTTCACTCACTAGAAAAAGCAGTTTATTGAGTCAAATGGAACGATAATAATAATAATAAATTAAAGAAGACTTTTTGTGAGAAATATGATTACCCAGATTTCAACATAAATTTATTTTAATTTAAAAAAAGTATTCTAAAAACAGTTTATTTCATTGTGATTATATTATTGTTTACCGTTATTGCTTACCGATTACGATGATTTCTTTACAATTGATACATTAATCATCATTTTTTAAAGTATGAAATAGTTTCAGAAAATATTTAAAGATAATTTAGATACCATATTAAGTTAAATAAATATTAATGTAAGTTAATAAATATAAAAAAATCATGAAGATATTTTTTTCCCTTTAAAATTTAAAAATGCATATAATTTTGCAAAAAAAAGTAATATGTTAACGAAAAAGTAATTTGCAGAAATTTAATAGTATTAGAAGTGTTTCCAGTTTTCTTCTATGATAGATCAAATTTTGGACTGTTGGATAAATTTCTTAACTAAAGTATTTCATTTTTAAATTAAGTTCAAAGTTCTAAAATAAATATTAAAACAAAGAGAAAGAAGAAAGGTCTAACTAAATACATTTTCTGAAAACGAAAATTATTTTTTATTAAGGAATACTATTATTTTTTTCTTAAAAAAAAGGAGAAAATCGTGATGAATTTATAATTTATATTAAAAAACTATTCACATATTAAGTCGTACGAAAAGCTTTTTATTTTAACACAAAATAAATATTTTTTTAAAATTCTCTTCAAAATGTTAAATTAGTTTCAATATTATATATTAAAATGTTAAATTAGTTTCAATATTATATATTAAAATAAGTTCAGTACTTGCTGATATTAGAAGTACATCATATATGTTTTATTTTTAATATATTCTCATAAATTAATTGGCCCATTTTAAGTTAAAAAAGTAGTAATTAATGTAATTACTTAAATAAAAAAATAACTTAAATAAAAAAATTACTACTTAATTTTTTAAAAATTAAAAATCGAATATTTCTTAGACATAAGACAGATAATTATAAATATTTAAAAAAAACTCAATTACTTTTAGAGGGAAATATTTTATTTCGATTTTAGCTTAAGTTATGCTTGTGGATACACACTGTATTACTTTCGTTATGCATTACATATTGTAAGGATGTATAATTTTTCATATTAATGTAGTTAACGATTACTCATTCATCTTCTATAATAAAAATGAAATTAAAAATCCCATTAATTTGGTTATTTTTATACATAAAAGGATACTATAAAGAAAACTTAATTATAACTCTACATATGAGCAAATTATGTTAACAAATTACGTTTTTTAACTAAATAAACGTAATTTGTTAATTGCGCGAAACTCCTTTCTGAATAAGATTAACTGTGGTACGAAAATAAAATTAAAATAGAACAAATAATTTAAATGTAAATAAATCAATATTTTCAAAATTAATGTAAAGTTTTAATTTCATATATTAAATAAGCTCCCACCATTTTATTAATTGTCTCCTAAAGTTGAGTTTAAAAGCTTCACGAGGGCTATTGATAACAAACCTCACAATTTTGAGCCTCGGTCAAGTGACTAAGGTGACCATTTCTTACACATCACTCCTCATAATTTCTCACCTGACCAATGAGAGAATTTTGAGCCTAGACCAGTGTTTCCTAAGCTGTGGGGCGCGAGCATATTCAAAATAAAAGGTTTAAAAAATAATGTTTTGGAATGAAGTAAAACAAAATGCTTTCTGACATAATAAAAAATATACTTTTACATTGATATAATTTATTTTTATCATCTGGTGATCATCAAAAATAAAAGATTCCACTTCCAACGCTCATTAGCCATCTTTGATGCTATAACCATATTAAAAAAATATTTTGTTTGCTTTGCTGTATTCCCACGATGAGAGATTGTTTTATTACGTTTCTTTTAACCTAAAATATTACTTTAGCTGACCTTCGAACTTACTGGTATGGTTATCTCCGTCATTTCTTTTAGGGAAGTTGTAATTTTGTGGTTTTGATTGCTGTGTTGTACGACTTATTATGATTTATAAGTGTAAATGAGCAGAATATTAAAAAAAATGGGCATCTGTGTGTGAACTCTATTGAAGGAAGTTTTATTTTACAAATGCCAGGCCATTGACCATCAGGTCATTAGGCAACGGGCTCTCCAATACCTTTTTACAATGCAGTTAAGATCATTCAGTGCAGAGCACTCGTCCAAATGAGCGGCAGTCATGCCTTGTCCAGTGTCACACAAAACGCAGATAGGTGAAGTCACTATATTAAAACGAAACAGATGAGCACAAAGGCAGTCATGTCCGGTTAAAAGTCTAAATTTAGCCATAGCAGCAGCACGAGGAGAACTTGGAATACCGTGGGATTTCTTACATAGTGTACTCCAAGTCCACGAGAAGCTGTAAGGCGAAATGATTCCCTAAAAATCCTTTTAATTTCCAGTTTGGCAGAATGAAGTGTCAGGTCTCTGCGAAAGTTCTGAAGGATACCCGTTCCCTTTTTTGCCAAAAAGTCTGCCCTCTCATTTCCCCAAAGACCACAGTGGGATGGTACCCATTGAAAGACGATCTTTCCTTTTATCTTTCCCAGGAGTTCTCTACAGTTCTGCACACGTAAACAATTATTCTCATTATAGTTGGACAAAGCCTGAAGGGCAGAAGTAGAATCTGAAAGTGAGTGAGTGAGTGAGTGAAGATTAACGTCGCACTGTTCAGCTACACGAGGGCTTTTGGCAACGGACCACGTAATTTTGAACCATGGTCAAGTAGAATCTGAAAGAATTACAGCTCTTTCAATGGGGGAAAGACGAACAGCAAGTTGCTGAAGGGCCATATGTATAGCTTCAACCTCACCATCAAAGTGAGTTGTCAAAGGGCCGGCGTGTAAATAGAAGGAGAAGAGGTGACTAAAAACACCAATGCCAGCGCCTTGAGCAAAATCCAAGAGTGAGAAAGAATTCTGTGTAAATGTGAAGCCACTCCTCCGGTGGGAAGCGGGTATTGATAGTTTCCAAAGCTATAGCGTGAAGAGCAGTTGGACTTAGATCACGTTTTCTCACATTCAGAACAAGGTCCAATCTGATGTCTAGTATTGCGTAGTCGAGTGGGTTAGCAAAAGACAGTAATTCAAAGGGCACATCATTAATGACTTTATATTGAATGTTCTCGCGAACACATTAAATAAAGCCCTTTTGAGTCTTAAGATTACGTCCTCCATCGGAATCATAGTCCCGCCAGAATGAATTGTTTGGGAGTCTAATCAGTCTATTGAAGAGAATAGCGTAGCATTCTTCTCAATTATATTGGTGAATGGCTGAAGGTCGCAAAGTAACTGCATGGCAAGTACTGGAATAGTTTTAACTCCGCCAGTGATCATGCGAAGGGCTTGGTTATGGAAAGTGTCAAGAAGTTTTCTAACGTTCTCTGAGGCAGAGATCAGCACCTCATTGCAATAATTTAGAACTGGTTGAATATATGTCTTGTAAGTTGTATTTAAGGTATCCCTATTGCATCCCCATTTAACTCCGGTCAATCTTTTAAGAATGGAGAGTCGCTTTCTTGCCTTAGAAACAACAAGCTCAGCATGTTTAGTCCATTTCAATTTGTTATCAAGAGCGCAACACAAATAAATTGAAACATCACTCTGTTGAACAGGCATACCGTTATAAACCAATTGGGGACTGAATGGTTGTCTATTTAAAGTGAAGAACTGACAAGTAGTCTTCTTTAGGTTTACAGTCATATTATTTTCAATACACCAAAGGTGTAATCTTTCAAGGGTCAGATTTAGGATGGTATTTAGTTTGGACTGATCCCTCTTTGGTGTGCTGCCCCAGATGGCAAGGTCATCCGCAAATAGAGCCGTAATGGTCAGTCCATCAGATGCCAAGAGATCTGAGAGATCATTAATAAAGATGTTGAATAAGATAGGACTAATCACAGAGCCTTGGGGCAGGCCAGTTTCACTTTGTTTAAAACTGGAAATAGCATTTCCAAAACGAACGGCCGAGAAACGCTGAGAAATGAAGTTCCTTATCCACATAAGAATATTATTGCACACACCCAGGGTCTGCAATTTTTGAATACATTTAAGCCGCCAAACTTTATCAAAGGCTGCTTCAAAATCCACAAATAGGGCAAGAGCAGAGTGTCTCTGATCAAGGGCGTCCTTGATGGACTGGCCAAGAAAAACAACTTGTTGGTTTGTGGACTGACATTTTCTAAAGCCAGCCTGAGAAGAGGTCAGGAGATTATTAGTTTCGAGGTACCAGTCGAGTCGAGAAGTGATTATTCTTTCCATGATCTTAGATAAGATACTTGTTAGTGAGATGGGGCGATAACTGTGTTTAAATCATCCAGAGGTTTGTTCTTTTTAGGAATAGGAACAACTATTGCCTTCTTCCAGATTGCAGGCACACCATACTTCCAGCTATGGTTATACAGTGTCAAAAGCACAGAAAGTGCATTACAGCCAAGGTGTTTCAAAAATTCAGGGTGAAAATTATCTGGTCCGGGACTCTTAGCACACTTTTTGTGCCCAACAGCCTCTCTTAGCTTTGAAATACTAAAATTTCGATGGAAAATCTCATGTCCATGAGATTGAGACGAAGCAATATTACGGATTTCTCGCCCAATAATTTTCTGTCTGGTCTTAACGCTCTCATTTAGGCGTTTTTTAGTTGAATAAAATAAATTAAAGCAGTTGGAAATATCCATGTCGTTAGTTAAAACACGATTACCGACTCTCAAAGGTTCCGTCGAAGAAGTATTCGCCCTATTCTGAATCTTGTTTACAAAATTAAAAACCTTTTTTCCATCCTTCCTGTAATAGATTTTTGTTATAAAATTATTGAAACAATTACGTTTCGCGGTAAGAATTTCCTTTCGAAGGAGGGCGACACTCTTTCTCCAGTTTTGGACATCCTCTGAATTTTTACTTTGTTCAGCAATAAAACGGGCAGTAGAAGATTTCTCTTTTAAAGCAGCGAGATTTTCATTCCAAAAGGGTTTATAGTTAAACTGCTTGCCCCTAGGAATCCATTTCTTAGCAGTTTCAAAGATAATTTTTACAAATCTGGAGAAAACTCTATCGACGCTTTCACCGGCCTTACAGAAACTCGAAACGGATTCGAAAATATATAGTCTCGTTTTCCAAAGTAAAGTTCTTCCAGTCGGCCTTGGCGAAATTCCATCTATTTCTAAAGGGTCTCTTTGAAGAATTACTTGTGTCAAAACCAATCCCAGTAATAATCACGCGGTGGCCTGAGCCAGGATCGTAAATGACTTCTCTTTCTACATCATCAGCGATATCCGCGGAAGCTAAAGTCAGATCTGGGTTAGTACCATTGCCATTGTAGTGCAAGTAGGTTGGAATATCTGAGTCATTATACAAAAGTTCCATTTGGTCAGCGATCAAAAGATCTTCCATTACCTTACCAGCGGAATTCAGATCACTGTAGTTGCAGCGCTTGCTGTGAGCATTAAAGTCACCGCATAGTATTGTTTTACTGGTAAAAGTCAGGAGGCTAAAGTCAAGCTTAGTGTTACCAGGTGGGCTGTAGCAACCGTAAACTTTGAAGTGTCTCTTCCACTTCCATACATCCAATTTGATGATTTCAGCACCATTATAGGAAGAGAGATTACTAATTTCATGAAAATCCGAAATCAAGCCTTTTCTAACACCAACGAGGATGCCACACTGGCAATCCTCCTCGATTTAGGTAGGATTTTAGTGCAATGAGGTCCAAAAGTATGAAGTTTCAATGACTCCATGAGACAAATTAGCTTCAACAATAATGAAGACATCAATATCTTGAGAAATTAAAATAGACATCAACTGTGTTCTTTTTTCATGAGAGAAACCACCAGCATTCCATTGTAATATTCTTAGCCACTGCTGATCCTTAAAAGGACGGTTAGCACCAGAACTCGAATGCATCACAAAACGAGAGGAGAGCGGCAATCGCTGTTGCAGATTTAGCGTTAATCAGGGTGCACCACGAGGAGGCCTGCTACGTTACACCCCCTATTGAAGGAAGTTGAAACTGAACAAGCAATTGAAGAACCTATTGAAATAATGCATATTAATCAAGATAGCGAAAGTAAATATCAGAAAAGCGTTAGGCATGAAACGTTTGAGTTGATTTGAAATTTTCAAATGCTGCCTAAAGATCTCTATGAAGAAAACTATGAAGCCATAACGCAGTATTTCGCCTTGTCAAAAAGACACAAGGAAGAAAAAGTTCAAAATGCTATTTGTAGATAATCAAACGACAGCAAAACTACAAAATATGACAGTTTTGCTGGAAAATAAAGTTCCTGTGTTTTTAGTGAAAAATGTCCGTGGTTTATGTATGTCCTTTATTAAGAACACGCACATTTGGAACATTTTCTTTAGTTTTATTGGATTTTTTCTCAAATTTTCAAAGAAAAATTGAAAACTCCTTGAAAGTAGGTAAGTGTATTTTCTCTTAATTATATTATTCACTGGAATTATGATTTTTATCGTGTGTAGTAAAAACAATTATAAAATAAATTATAGTTTTAAAACAAACTAAAAAACACGCTTTTATAATTAATTGAACTAAAAAGTAAAAATAAAAATATAAACTACTTAAAAGTAGCATATGCAAAATTTAATACTTATCTTGTTAATTTGTACGGTTTATAATTATGATCGTATTGTAGTTTTAACGCCCCCCCAAAAAAGTGCATTATTATTGCATTCAATTTATTATTATTTTTAGGGGGGCGCGATAAAAATTATGATTGAAAATTAGGTCACCAGTAGTGAAAGTTTGAGAACCACTGGCCTAGACAGATTTAACGGGCATTAAAATTCTTATAGAATAGGTCTTTAGCTACAGGATTTTAATTTCTCAACAAAATTCAGTGTTACTCAAGTCAGTTTGATTTATATTAATTTAGTACCAGGCTCCCAAATGTTTCAACAGACAAAATGAATTTCGTTTCAAAATTATGTGATGGTTTGATAAATGAATTTAGTACGATCTTACTTTAGTGCGACGCTCCTAAATACTCCAACAGAGAAAATTAATTTGGATTAAAAGTTATTTGACGGTTTGATAAATGAATTCAGTAAGAACTAATTTTAGTTTATCACGAGGTTCCCAAATTTTTCAAAAGACACAAATGATTTTCTGTTACAAATTATGTCACGATTTGATAAAGGAACTTAGTATGAACTTATTTTAGTCTAGAACTAAACTTGGCAACTAAATTTTTGTTACAAACTACGTGATGGTTTGATAAATGAATTTAGTACGAGGTTTCAATAGTTTAGTACGAGGCTTCTAAAGATTTCAATAGGCAAATGAATTTTAGTTACAAACTATATGACGGTTTGTTTAATGAATTTAGTACGAACTTATTTTAGTGAAGAAGGAAACTTCCAAATATTTCAACAGACAAAATGAACTTGGTTACAAATTATGTGATGGTTTGATATATGAATTTTGTACGAACTCAGGCTCCAAATATTTCAACAGACAAAATTAATAACGGTAATAAAATATGTGATGGTTTCATAAAGACGATAAAAAACCTCTGAAAGTTAATGCGCAAAAAACAGTAACTAAAATTTTATTTAGTCATTACCCACAAAATGCGTTAAAGCGAGTTTTTATAAATCACAACGAAATCTCATTAACACACAGATTTAATACAAGCCCCCAAACCATTCCCTAATAAAGAAAGCATAGCAAGTTATCACATTAATACAAACTACATTTTTCAAATTGTTCCATTTTCATACTATATCACTCTTACACATAATAACATAAGCCTTATTACATGGGGGTACTTCTATAATTTACTCTCTCAAATTATAATACACATAAAAATACGCGTCCCTCGTGTGTTATTACTCAACAAATATAAAAAAAAGGTAGACGAAACAACACATTAATCTAAAACTCGCGTGATCAGCTGCAATTGTTGTTAATCTTCCAAGCGCAAAGGGATGAGTTCCCCCATCAACATATTTTCCTTCTTATCCCCTTTAGTTGTTTTAGGAAACAGGGAAATTAGTTTAAGAAAAAGGCTATTAGTCCATTAGCTCAACGCTCAAAATGAAAATAAGAGTGTGCAACCGTTGTAGCTTTTAAGTAAATATGAATAATACATCCCTTCTTTTTTACATGAGCCAAAAGCGTGCGGGGTTGTTAATGATATTTGTAAGAAATGGCTGTTTTTAAAAAGCTAAAAAGAGATTTGACCATGCAATCTCGCATAAGCTCGGCCCCTGCAGTCTGCGTGATTGTTTAAGCTTTAATGGGACTTCTTGTGATTTTTATGTGTAATATTACTTATTTCTGCCCCGGTTCTTTTTAATGGTCTATTAACGGAGTTGTAACTCTTAGTTCCATCTCACTTATTTGGCTGCTCTCTGCTAACTCATCACGCAAAAAGATCTCTTTTTCTTCTTTTACTTTCATCTTCTCTCTGAAGCTTGTTTTTTTCTCCTCCAAAGGAAAGTGGTAAATAGGCGCGCGTGCTACAACAAATTGGCAAAAGCAGAGCTACTTACTTTCCAAAGCAGAGAGAAAGGAGAAAAAATAATGACATATTTTTCATTTGGGAGATAATGCATTGTAAAAATCTTAAATAAACGAAAATCATAATTTGTTTTTCTCTCTCTCTCTCTCTTTCTCCTTAATGTTCACGTAATCTTGCTCTGTTTGTTAACTCGTGTCAAAAGAAAAAGAAATAAAATAAACGAATTGAGACTAATTTTTAAAAAATTGTTTCGTTTTGAGTATTTAATCAAAGAGAAAAGAAATTAAAAAGGAAAATTTAAGGAACGATGAAAATATATGAAGTAATAATATATATTCATTTTTGGGGTATTCTTTAAATGATAATATAATGACAGTGATCTACTTCATAAAAAATGAGTAAGTTATTTAATTGAGTTTTAGCATGGGATAAAAGCATTAGTTACTTAAAAGTTTTCTACTGCAATACACAATAAAAGCAATTTAGACAAAAGTCTTATTAACTTTTTGTTGTTATTAAACATAGATTAGCTTAATAGTGAATTAGCTATAGCGAATATTTATGATTCAGGAGTAATTATTTCACAAAGAAAACTACAATTTTCCTAACGCTAAATTAAATTTTATGGGTATAGTAATCAGTCATATTTTTAACTAAATTTATTTAGAGAATAAAATTTCCAAGACAAACACGTGAAGGATAAGCTGGTACTGATTACAACCAGGGGTGAACAACTTAAATTTGTAAGGGACCAATTAGGTGATATTGAAATTAGCGAGGGCCTAAAGTTACCATTAATGTTATAAAATCTTTACGAGTGAGGTGCAGTTAGATTACAATAATGATTATAATTAAGGGGTCTCAGGGGTGTTAAATTTCACTGGAGGTCTGAAAATATAAACGATTTTCACAAACGTTTATAATTCTTTTAAATTTAAATTAAATGATTCGAATCTTTTACGTGTTATTTAAAATAGAATGGGACTTCAGAAAAGTATAAATCTTTAAAATATAATAATAATTTTAAAAGTCGTAAGCATATGAAAATTCTATAATAAATATTAAGTATTTTTTGCTTTGCGTACGCTATTTTCTAAAATGTTAGCCTCTGATGTATAAAACTTTATAGAATTATACAATGCATCATACTCTTTAAACCCTACCTAATTTTATTATTATATATCTTTTGTATTTCAAAATATTTGTAAAATATTGCAATTTTTTAAATATTTTTTAAAAATGTATTTTTTTTGTTTATTAAAATATGTAAGTTATTATTCTATTTATATAAAAGTAGCTACAAAGTATTAAAAATACATTTGCCTTTATAAATAAACTTATATATAGCTAGTAATTAAACCTACTCTTTTAGAAAATAGCATGCGCGACGTAAAACTTAATAAATATTTCTTATAGAAAAATTTATTGTTTTCATATGCTTATAATTTTTAAAATTATGATTATATTTTAAACGTTTTATACTTTTTCTGAAGTCCCATTCCTTTATAAGTAATGTGTAAAAGATTCGAATTATTTAAATTAAATTTACAGAAATTATACCTGTTTGAAAATTGTTTATATTTTCAGACCCCTAGAGAAATTTAACACCCCTGTGACCCCTTAATGTTAATGATAATAATTGGAAAGCAGTAATTCTTTTCGGAAGTAAATATGACTGTAGTCCCTGGCATTGTTTCTGTCCCGTGTAAAAGGACTAATTCAGCGTTTCTCAAACTGAAGGGCGCCCCCCTCCCCTTGGGGTCGTGATAACCTTACAATGAGGGCGCGAGCATGTCAAAAAGTCAAAAATAAAAAATTTGAAAAATTTCAAATTTACTGAAAGGAAGCAAAACAAAATACATTCTGACATAATAAAAAAGTAAAATACACATTTACGTTAATATAATATACTTAGAAATGCATCTGTACTGCAAAATGTATTTGATAATTAATTTATCCATACTAAGTTAAGAACAAAATTAACCCCATGGGCTTGTCATATACAAAAATATACACAAAATGTAATACTTATCTTAATACTTTGTACGGTCTATAATTAATTGTAGCCTTAGCATGTAGTTTTAGTATGTTATTTTTGAATCAATACATTGTTATCTTATGAAGGGTGGCGTGCTGAAAATTATAATTTAAAATTGGGTCGCAAGTATTGAAAGTTTGAGAATCACTGGACTAATTTCTTATTAAATTAGTCGAAATTCAAAGTCGTTATGCGTTGGCGCGGTGTAAACGTTTGGGGAGAGGGGTGTTGGCTTAGAATCTGTCCTCATCACGTGACCATAGTTCAAAATTACGAATTCCGTCACCAAAGGCCTCACGTTGGCTTAGAGACTGGGAAGTTAATATACAATCAATTATATAAGAACACAAAATTTTATGAGTAACTGTTTCAAATCTCGCTTAGAAGACATAAATATTTAATGTAAAAACTAAATTTTTTCTTCAAAGTTAATGTGAGGAAATTCATAAAGAAAATATGATGCTCTAAATCAGTGTGATCCTCAAACTTTTTCAACTCACGGAACCCTTAGAAATGGAAGATTTCTTTGTGGACCCCCTAGAACTAGAAAGTATTTTCGCGGAACCCTATTCGACACGCACAATTAGAAAAATATATCTTAAAATAATATTTAAAGTAGATCAAAATCTTATAGGTACTTTTTGTAAAGAAAATTTAAAAAGTATTTCATCTATTTTTTATAAAATTTTAATCTACTTTTAATTCCAAGTGTCACACACCCATGCATTATATTTAGTAACTAGAATATATGCTAGATTTTTTTCGCACAAACAGTCGAAGTCTAGGCTTATCGAAATTAGCTGCAATAGCATTGAATAATCTAAGCTTAATTTATTTCTACACTTTGTTTTAGTAGTCACTTATGGTGAGAAATATTTTTCACTTATACACATTGTTCAGAATGGCATTAAAATGTTACGAGAATTACTTTGTACTTTGTATTCGCAACAAAAGATTTAGGGGTTGTTCTTGCTTAAATTTAGAGTTTTGACATCAAATGTGTTGTTAAGTCCATAAGTTGTTCCCTCTAACTTATTGTAGGTGCCTTCTCAACAAATGTCAAGCGGTGCATTTTCCAATGGGAAACTATTTAGTTTTGTAAGACATTGTACTAAGGTCTATACAATTATATTGTGGAACCCGGGATAGTAAACAATAAAATATTTACTATCTAGTAGGTAATACATAAAAATAAAACATTTTAATATCTTTTATTATATTACAAGAAAAGTTTAAAAAGTATTTCAAAATAAAGTTATTATGTAAAAATAAAATTTCAGTTTCTTAATGACAGGAATGAGCTTTAAATATTAGTGGGTATACATACTTCATGGAAAACGTCAATCCATTTTGCAAACATATTTATAATATTCGTTTCCATTTTTTAATTGATTGTGACTCGTGGTATGTCTTAGGTATGCCTTGTGTAACCTCAGGGTTCCGTGGAACACAGTTTGAAGACCACTGCTCTAAATTATAGCATTTACTTACATTTGCCTCAAGATGTTATAATATAATTAATGCTAAGTTACAGGAAAAATGCTTAAAATACATTTTGTTTGTATATTTGATTCAAGAAGTTTATATAAATGCTGTATATGTAGTACTTTTATAGGGATAAGACACAGATAATATATTTATATATATATACCACGCAGTACAATGTTCATATATTATTACAGAATTAGCCCTAAGTTTTATTGAAGCTGAAATTCATATTTTTAGATTACCTTGATAATTCATCATTCTGATGTTGTTAGTTAGAACATCACAATATACCAATTATATATTTTTTAAATCATATTTCATATTTGTTGTTGTTTCTAATCCATAGTTGGGCTATCTAAGACTAAACCAACTCCATCTCTCTCTCGGAGTCCGTATACTTCCAAAAAATCCAAGGATTAAAGAGGTTTTACGAACACCTCGTCCAAGTTAAAATTCAAGCAATATAAAATGTGCAGATCTTAAAAAAATGTACAAAATGTACAGATCTTACAAACTTTTAGCTTCTGTTCAAAGGTTAGAGATTTCAAGTGTTTACTGGCAAATTGACTTTTTCAAATCTGATGGTCTTTATGACCATCAAAGAGTAGGGCCTCACCAGGGCCGCGGGTATCAGACATGTTCAGGAAGAACTATCCAGAGATCCCTTTGCTTTTTCTAACTATCAGATAACACCTCACTGAAAGTAAAACGTCTATCTCTTTACTAATAATTCCGACATGGGACAGAATCCATAGAATATGGAATATCAAAGTTTGCTTGTTTATAATAAATACTATACATTATCAAAAAAGATATTACTTTTCTAAAAACATTTATATTCCTTTTGAAAACGTTTTTCTTATAATATGTGCTCCAATAACATATCACTTACGAAGCTTTCGATGATTGGTTAAAGCTGCCAAATGAATATATTTTCAAAGCATTCATACAACATGTGTCGATTCCAATGTGGCAAACTGCTATGAAACCTTTACTCTCATTTTCCAGCATTACACTAGTTAAGCCAACCTTTACCCTTACTTTTACTGTTCTACCTTTTAACGAAAAGATAATGACAGCCCCGACCTGAGGGACAACTCTACTTAATGATTCCGTATTTCTTTTATACACTTTTTAGCTGGGGTTGTCGAAAGTTATGGTACTTAACTGCATCATTTTTTTATTATTATTTCTCTCTTTTTTGAGTTTTTATTGTGATTTTATTTTTATTTCAAAGCCCATCATTTCTTCCTCTTTTTTTAAAGATCACATCTGTCGTATGTGCTATAATGACGGAAAAAGATTTCAGACCCTCCCCCTTCTACATCTTTCGTCTTTTTCAATCGTCTGAAGGATTGGTGGAGGGGTGGGGTAGGGAGTGATCATTATGTACAGTGCTCAACCTGTTACGTACGAGGCTGTATCATTACTCTAGGGCAAAAAATGCCTGTGCTAACGGTGAGCTTACTTTCAAGTGTTTCCTTTATATCTATATGCTTTGTATTTTGTTTCTTTTTGTTCTTTTATTTTGAGTCTGTCTCTTCTTTTGGTCCTTAGTCTCTATCAGGTCATTTTTTTTGTTGTTGTTCTTTGACTATACAGTAAAAAGTGAAAGTCAGCAGAGACAAGCAAATTGTACTGTATTTTATAATTTTAAGGACCTAGATACCGGAAGAGTATTCTTTTCGTTAGTTCAAGTTGTATTTCTTTATGATGTTATTCATATAACGAATAATGAATCTTTCCTTCAAACATTTTCTCGTTGAATGTAGAAAAATATTATTATGTGCCATTCATGAATTTGTGTGGAAGGATTACTACTATCGAAAATGACTCGCTTTTGTTGATGCTTCTTATATATAGACTCGCAATATCATTTTTAAATTATATGACTAGGTTAACTGAATGTAAATACTGAAGTTTTGACTTATTAGTTTTCTGTTTCTGAAGCTTTTGTTATAAAATCTTAGAACCACAGAAATTAAATTTACTTATTGTGAGTAATTGAAAAATTTCCTGTTGCATACCTGATGTAATATTTTATGCTTCTGGTTTAAAAAAACAAATGTGAAATAAATAACAAAAGAGAGAATTTTTACTCTACGTTGAATCAAAACATAAAAATGTTTTGGGAAATTTAATTGGAAATCTATGAGTTCTTGGTTTTTAGTTTTTGGAAATGTCTTAAGTAAAACTACTTTAGTGAACAATACTTTTTACCAGATTCAAGTTTCTATACATCAGCTTCTGTAGATTTCGTGTGACTGAATCTATTTGTTCAACAGTAAATGTTCACAACGAATGAATGAAAAAAAAACCCTGTTATGTTATGCATAAAAAAATTTAAATACTCTTTTTTAATACGTTTACCATAAGGATGAAAATCAAGTAGTAAATTATAACCAAATTTTTATTCTAGATAGAAATAAACTATCTTTTCTTGTAGGCATTTTTTTTTGTTTTATCTTTCTATCGGGGTGTAACGTAGCAGGCCTCCTCGGGGTGCACCCTGGTTAACGCTAAATCTGCTAAAGCGATTGCCGCTCTCCTCTCGTTTTGTGATGCATTCGAGTTCTGGTGCTAACCGTCCTTTTAAGGATCAGCAGTGGCTAAGAATATTACAATGGAATGCTGGTGGTTTCTCTCATGAAAAAAGAACACAGTTGACGTCTATTTTAATTTCTCAAGATATTGATGTCTTCATTATTGTTGAAGCTAATTTGTCTCATGATTCATTGAAACTTCATACTTTTGGACATTATTGCACTAAAATCCTACCTAAATCGAGGAGGATTGCCAGTGGCATCCTCGTTGGTGTTAGAAAAGGCTTGATTTCGGATTTTCATGAAATTAGTAATCTCTCTTCCTATAATGGTGCTGAAATCATCAAATTGGATGTATGGAAGCGGAAGAGACACTTCAAAGTTTACGGTTGCTACAGCCCACCTGGTAACACTAAGCTTGACTTTAGCCTCCTGACTTTTACCAGTAAAACAATACTATGCGGTGACTTTAATGCTCACAGCAAGCGCTGGAACTACAGTGATATGAATTTCGCTGGTAAGGTAATGGAAGATCTTTTGATCGCTGACCAAATGGAACTTTTGTATAATGACTCAGATATTCCAACCTACTTGCACTACAATGGCAATGGTACTAACCCAGATCTGACTTTAGCTTCCGCGGATATCGCTGATGATGTAGAAAGAGAAGTCATTTGCGATCCTGGCTCAGGTCACCGCATGAATATTACTGGGATTGGTTTTGACACAAGTAATTCTTCAAAGAGACCCTTTAGAAATAGATGAAATTTGGCCAAGGCCGACTGGAAGAACTTTACTTTGGAAAACGAGACTATATTTTCGAATCCGTTTCGAGTTTCTGTAAGGCCGGTGAAAGCGTCGATAGAGTTTTTTCCAGATTTGTAAAAATTATCTTTGAAACTGCTAAGAAATGGATTCCTAGGGGCAAGTAGTTTTATAAACCCTTTTGGAATGAAAATCTCGCTGCTTTAAAAGAGAAATCTTCTACTGCCCGTTTTATTGCTGAACAAAGTAAAAATCCAGAGGATGTCCAAAACTGGAGAAAGAGTGTCGCCCTCCTTCGAAAGGAAATTCTTACCGCGAAACGTAATTGTTTCAATAATTTTATAACAAAAATCTATTACAGGAAGGATGGAAAAAAGGTTTTTAATTTTGTAAACAAGATTCAGAATAGGGCGAATACTTCTTCGACGGAACCTTTGAGAGTCGGTAATCGTGTTTTAACTAACGACATGGATATTTCCAACTCCTTTAATTCATTTTATTCAACTATTCAACGCCTAAAAAGAGCCTTAAGACCAGACAGAAAATTATTGGGCGAGAAATCCGTAATATTGCTTCGTCTCAATCTCATGGACATGAGATTTTCCATCGAAATTTTAGTATTTCAAAGCTAAGAGAGGCTGTTGGGCACAAAAAGTGTGCTAAGAGTCCCGGACCAGATAATTTTCACCCTGAATTTTTGAAACACCTTGGCTGTAATGCACTTTCTGTGCTTTTGACACTGTATAACAATAGCTGGAAGTATGGTATGCCTGCAATCTGGAAGAAGGCAATAGTTGTTCCTATTCCTAAAAAGAACAAATCTCTGGATGATTTAAACAGTTATCGCCCCATCTCACTAACAAGTATCTTATCTAAGGTCATGGAAAGAGTGATCACTTCTCGACTCGACTGGTACCTCGAAACTAATAATCTCCTGACCTCTTCTCAGGATGGCTTTAGAAAATGTCAGTCCACAAACCAACAAGTTGTTTTTCTTGGCCAGTCCATCAAGGACGCCCTTGATCAGAGACACTCTGCTCTTGCCCTATTTGTGGATTTTGAATCAGCCTTTGATAAAGTTTGGCGGCCTAAATGTATTCAAAAATTGCAGACCCTGGGTGTGTGCAATAATATGCTTATGTGGATAAGGAACTTCATTTCTCAGCGTTTCTCGGCCGTTCGTTTTGGAAATGCTATTTCCAGTTTTAAACGAAGTGAGACTGGCCTGCCCCATGGCACTGTGATTTGTTCTATCTTATTCAACATTTTTATTAATGATTTCCCTGATATCTTGGCATCTGATGGACTGACCAATACGGCTCTATTTGCGGATGACCTTGCCATCTGGGGCAGCACACCAAAGAGGGATCAGTGCAAACTAAATACCACCCTAAATCTGACCCTTGAAAGATTACACCTTTGGTGTATTGAAAATAATATGACTGTAAACCTAAAGAAGACTACTTGTCAGTTCTTCACTTTAAATAGACAACCATTCAGTCCCCAATTGGTTTATAACGGTATGCCTGTTCAACAGAGTGATGTTTCAATTTATTTGGGTTGCGCTCTTGGTAACAAATTGAAATGGACTAAACATGCTGAGCTTGTTGTTTCTAAGGCAAGAAAGCGACTCTGCATTCTTAAAAGATTGACCGGAGTTAAATGGGGGTGCAATAGGGATACCTTAAATACAACTTACAAGACATATATTCAACCAGTTCTAAATTATTGCAATGAGGTGCTGATCTCTGCCTCAGAGAACGTTAGAAAACTTCTTGACACTTTCCGTAACCAAGCCCTTCGCATGATCACTGGCGGAGTTAAAACTACTCCAGTGCTTGCCATGCAGTTACTTTGCGACCTTCAGCCATTCACTAATATAATTGAGAAGAATGCTGCGCTATTCTCTTCAATAGACTTATTAGACTCCCAAATAATTCATTCTGGCGGGACTATGATTCCGATGGAGGACGTAATCTTAAGACTCAAAAGGGCTTTATTTAATGTGTTCGTGAGAACATTCAATATAAAAGTCATTAATGATGTGCCCTTTGAATTACTGTCTTTTGCTAACCCACTCGACTACGCAATACTCGACATCAGATTGGACCTTGTTCTGAATGTAAGAAAACGTGATCTAAGTCCAACTGCTCTTCACGCTATAGCTTTTGAAACTATCAATACCCGCTTCCCACCGGAGGAGTGGCTTCACATTTACACAGATGGCTTACTCTTGGACTTTGCCCAAGGCGCTGCCATTGGTGTTTTTAGTCACCTCTTTTTCTATTTACACGCCGGCCCTTTGACAACTCACTTTGATGGTGAGGTTGAAGCTATACATATAGCCCTTCAGCAACTTGCTGTTCGTCTTCCCATCATTGAAAGAGCTGTAATTCTTTCAGATTTTACTTCTGCCCTTCAGGCTTTGTCCAACTATAATGAGAATAATTGTTTACGTGTGCAGAACTGTAGAGAACTCCTGGGAAAGATAAAAGGAAATATCGTCTTTCAATGGGTACCATCCCACTGTGGTCTTTGGGGAAATGAGAGGGCAGACTTTTTTGGCAAAAAAGGGAACGGGTATCCTTCAGAACTTTCGCAGAGACCTGACACTTCATTCTGCCAAACTGGAAATTAAAAGGATTTTTAGGGAATCATTTCGCCTTACAGCTTCTCGTGTTGCTCGTGATAAGCCTTGGAGTACACTATTTAAGAAATCCCACGGTATTCCAAGTTCTCCTCGTGCTGCTGCTGTGGCTAAATTTAGACTTTTAACCGGACATGACTGCCTTTGTGCTCATCGGTTTCGTTTTAATTTAGTGACTTCACCTATCTGCGTTTTGTGTGACACTGGACAAGACATGACTGCCCCGCTCATTTGGACGAGTGTTCTGCACTGAATGATCTTAACTGCATTGCAAAAAGGTATTGGAGAGCCCGTTGCCTAATGACCTGATGGTCAATGGCCTGGCATTTGTAAAATATAAATAATCTTTCTAATAACAATTTTTTTTATCGTTGTTACCCTTTATTGTTGCATAACTGTGAGGAGATTGAATAATCACAAACCTTTACTATTGGGAGATGTTCAAGTAAAGTCACGAATTAAAAAGTACTAATTTCTTTAGAGTCCCATTAATCGGAAAAATGGAAGATATTAGGTGAGTGCTTCTCAAACTTTTAATGTACGCGAATTCAATCATCTTTTTCATCGCTCTCTCCCCTCCATACAAAATCAATGTATTGAATTCAATAATACTATACTTTGACACTAAAGCTGCAATTCGACTTTAACCTCTTATGTGCCACCGACGTATAAAAACGTCTCGCTCAGCCAACACATAAATTTTCTGGACGTATATATACGTCTTTCCGAAGTACGACACGTATAAAAACGTCTCGCTCAGCCAACACATTAATTTTCTAGACGTATATATACGTCTTTCCGAAGTACGATACGTATGAAAACGTCTCGCTCAGCCAACACATTAATTTTCTGGACGTATATATACGTCTTTCCGAAGTATGATACGTATAAAAACGTCTCGCTCAGCCAAACGCATTAATTTTCTGGACGTATATATACGTCTTTCCGAAGTACGATACGTTTGAAAACGTCTCGCTCAGCCAACACATCAATTTTCTAGACGCATATATACGTCTTTCCGAAGTACGATACGTATGTAAACGTCTCGCTCAGCCAACACATTAATTTTCTGGACGTATATATACGTCTTTCCGAAGTACGATACGTATGAAAACGTCTCGCTCAGCCAACATATTAATTTTCTGGACGTATATATACGTCTTTCCGAAGTACGATCTTTTCTGTGCAGTGCTATCCATAAAATTATTCCGACGGCTTCGGAATGCTATAAAAGAACCTTGATAATGTTTGCGAAGAATTTATTTATTTCAGAGGATTTACTTATTTATTTCTTTTCTACCCCTCAAAAAAAAAATCAAAAATACGCTCGTCTACGTGGTAAACGGTGGTATTGGGGAGAGAATCGCGTAACTTTTTTATTCGGCAGTTAAGGAATTAATTATAAACCGTACAAATTATCAAGATGAGTATTAATACAAGCCCATGGGGTCACTGAAAATTATCAAATTTGTTCTTAACTTAGTATTGTTTAATTAATAATAAAATATACATTGTACAGTACTGATACATATATAAGTGTATTATATCAGTATAAATGTGTATTCTATATTTTATTATATCAGAAAGTATTTTGTTTGTTTACTTTCAGTAAATTAATAATTTTTTAAATAACCTTTTCTTTTCGACTCTTCAATATGCTCGCCTCCCCCATGTATTGTAGAGTTATCGCGCTCCCCAAGGGGGACATGCCCCACAGTTTGAGAAACGCTGTACTAGATGTATAATGATAAAATACCTCTAAATAATCCCCCACAGAGTGATGTAGAAGTTAAGAGAGAGGTACAAGTTAGATCTCGTCCTTGTCTCTCTCTGACAGCAGCTCATAATCTCGCCTTCAATAAACCTCGAAACTCGTTGCCTATAACCCTGGAGTAACTTCAAATGTGAAGTTGTTTTCAAACTGGAACCTCTTTTAAGCCAAACTTTTTAACGTGCATTTATATATCAGTCAGTTATTGCATCTGAATAATATTATAAAGGTACTTTCAAAATACTTCCAGTTGTCACAAACTCAGCGCCACTGTTGTTATTTCAATCACATTTTAAATGGTGATGTTCAATGTCACGATAATATAAGGTGATAAATTTTTTTCAAGTCGGAGAAATTGGCAAACTTTAAAAAAAAAGATAAAAATTTACATGGAAAAACACATATAATAAATATTTCACTTCAACCTTGTTGATAATTCGGATGAAACATTTAAAGCTTTATGAAAAAGATCAACAGTTTTCTTTTGTGTGTATATTCTCGATGATTACTTGCTTAGAAGTAAACAATTTCGAATGAAACAAAATAACAGTGATATAAATGGTTTTTTAAACTAAGAAAGCATAAAATTGGTTAAAATAGATGGGAATATGGAATATAAAGTTTCATTTCTTACGTAAAGTAGTAAAATGATTGTTCTATATTTATTTAGTGATATTTCTAAAGTATGCCTTAAAAGGTAAGAGAAAATAAAGGATCCACTTTTTTACCGAATTAGATTTACAGTCGAACCTCTATGTAACGAAAACGCTGAATCTCGGAAAAAAGTTCATTATATGGAAAATTCGTTATGTAGAGGGGTTCATCTTTTAATATACTATATAAACTACATAAAATAAATTTTAAGTTCATAAACACTATATTTTAAAAGAGGTAATCATTCACACTTTTTTAAAAATTGATATATGTTCATTTTATAAATCGTACCCTCAAAAAAGAAAGAAAGAAAAGAAAACTGCAAGAAAAACAAGAAAAAAACAATGTCAAATGTGTCATTATATATATATTTTCACTATTATAAAAATAATTTTATATTAAAAATAATGAATTTTAAGGGCACTTTCTAATTTAAAGCATACAAGCAATATCAAACATACATTATTTCATAACTAATAATGAGGTTGATTCATGTGACGTCATGATCACGTGATGAGGAGAGCACGTGAATATGTTTTGGTTTGTTTCCTGCTTAACTCTAACCTAACACTTCTTTTGTGTACTACTTTGGGCTTGCTCTTTTACATTATAATTCGATTACAGTAAAAGATCAGATAATTGTATAGGAAAAAAATTTGTTTTTAATATCCCGGTAAAAAAATTCGAGTGTTTAGTTAACATGATGAAGCGTAAGGATTTTAAACCATCTCCCTCACTTATTATGCTCTGACCACTTTGAATAATCTTGTTTTCAATACCAAACAGTTTTAGAAATCGTCGCCAGCTCCATTACTATACTATTTTTGTGTTCACAAAAGAAACTTCTGCTAAAAGGAATTTGGATAGATATCTACAGGAATGTAAATATTTTTTGTTTATTTTAAATTAAATTATATAGAGAACATGCATAAAAAGATAAAACATATTTAGTTAACTTAAATTTTAATTATTTTACTCATCTTCAGATTAGTTAATAGATATTTCTGTACTAAATTATCTAAAATAAAAACACAAGAATCTGATATGTAACCCTACATGTCATATATTAAAACAGGTTTTTGTCTCTCTCTCTATATATAATGTATTATATATAGAGAGACAAATATGTATCTATATATATATGTATATATATATATATATATATATATATATATATAGATATAGATATATGTATTACTATATAATTTTATTCTTTTGAGAAACAAATTTCGAAAAGCATTCACTACAGAAATGAAAAGTACCTTAATTTACTACAAGTTCATTATTGTTTACACTTGAAGATAAATTAAAAACCATTTTCAAACATTAGAAATGAAAAAATGACCATTTACTTTTTGTAAAGTTATAAGTAAAAAACTATGCAACATTTTTAAAGCCTTTATTCGCAGCACCATTTTAGTAAAAGATATTATTTATCGAGAATTTCATTCTGAATGTGGTAAAAAATTAAGACATTAAAATTTTTTAATTAAATTGTGTATATTATGGAAGATAAATTTGTGTGTATATATATTGAATATAAAAGTCCTGTTCTCTCCTGCATGGTCAAAATAATGTCATTTTTGAATTCATAATTCTTTTACACAAAAAAATAAAAACTGTAAAATATTTGTGTCGTGTATCTATTTATTATGTAGTATACGGATTTCTTAACACAGCATCTGCTTCTCAGAATTTGACTGGTATAAATTTGTCACACAGTTTTTTGTACAATTTTTTTTACTATGGATAACATTTATTGGTATTTGCACAAGGGTTATCAAAATGTAAAATTCATTAATTTTGATGATAAGTTTCACGTATAGACTATACACATATTATTGAACTATAATACAGTTTATTGAAGAAATCTATGCAACCCCAGCTGAAATGTATTAAGCATAAGAATACTCTGGATTTTAATTTTTACATAAGTATTAAAATCTAAAAGGTTCATCTGTATTGATACTATCCTGCTTATAAATTTAAGTCCTGAATAAATTTGTTGTATTGAGTTATTTACAAATATTGACCCAAGAAGTGCACTTAGATCAGTTCTATGATATTTATCAGTAATTAAGATCATGAAACCAAATATGATTTTACATATTGACATTTGATTCTGTAGGATATTTACTTTCTAAAAGCAATAGAAATATAACCTTTTCAATTCTCTATTTACCCTTAAAGGAATAACTTGACTTGCTGTTCGCAATAATCTACATTAATGCAAAATTCAGTAAAAAAAAAAAAAGGTAATATTTCAGAAAAAATTTCAAAATTATTTTTAATTGGTTAATTGTCCAAAATCACTGATATTTTTGTGTGACGTGTATTGAGAGGGCAAATTTGGAGAACTTGTATATTATAATATAGACTCTCTAATTTCTTAAAATCATAAAACCGCCAAATGCTACGATATACAACCAATAGTGGAAACTGTTCATGATCATGTTTGAACACAGTAATTATAGTGATATAATTTTTGTTAAAATTCGAATGTCTTTTTGATTGGCAAAATTAGTTGGCAGTTTAATATGTATGTTCCAAATTTTGGAATGGTATGAGTACTGATTTAGCATTTCTTAGACAAACTTTGAAGTAATTAATTTTATATTTGAAGTTAATATATTTTCAAACATGAAACTTCAGAGCAAAAATTCTGAATCTATTTTCTTAATGTTGTTTCATTTTCAATTTTTTTAGTATAAATATAATTATGTATAAAAGGATACTTTAAGATGCATAATCAGTGATAACAAAATAACATGTCAATACATTAATCCAAATAAGTTTAAGTTTGGATGAACTGAAGTATATTTAACACTATACATACAATAACTAGTAGAAATAGGTATACATTAAGTGTTGGTATGTTCAGTGTAAAAAAAATCAAATATTCCCATTAAAACAGAATATAATGCTTCGTATATTTTAAAGGAACAGATTGCAGAAATTTTGTACTTAGTGTGAAATTCAAAAAAAAAATCTTTTGTCGATTTTATTTTGATGTAGTATATGCAATGTAAAGATTTATTAATAAAATTAAAAATTAATGTAAGGAAAATTAGGGTGGTTTAAAAATAAATATAATAAGCTTTAGTATTTAATATGTAATTTTACAGGTATGATAAACAAATGTTATACAAAGGTTTATTGTACTTGAAATTGTATTGGACATGATACAATTTTTTCAAGATATTTTACAAAAAATAGTTACATTGCCATTTTATATGTGTATTCGTTTTTTTATTCGAAACTTCTTTCTATAAGTTGCATGATTTAAGTATTCTAATTTGTTTCATGTAAATTCAGAAAGTTGATTGTTTAGATTTAAGATCTGAAATTTTAAAATTCTTAGGATATTTCATTTAATCTGTTCGTTAGTCAGTTAGATCCTCTATTTGTTCTCTATTTGTTCTTAGAGTATTGTGTTACATTCATAGTCTGCTTTATGTACTTATAGTGTATTCATGTAATGTTAAAATTAAGTGTCAATAAATAATGTATATTAAAATGAGTATGATTATTGAAGAAAACTGTCAAATAAGAATTTTCTGCTTCATTATATGAGAAATTTTCATGAAAACAATTTAATCTGTTCTACTTTAAAATAATTTTATTAAAAAGCGTATTTCTTTAAGCATGTTTCTTAATTTATTTTTAAAAAGTCAAGTTCATTTATTTCTGAATGTTGGAGACAGGCATTTCTAAAAAAATTCAAACCTTTTGAAGGGTTATAATTACAAAGGAAGTCAAACTATAAAACATATAAAATGTTTGTTTATAATGAGATCATTTCAGATATCCCAAACCTTTAGATGATGTTAAAAATAATTTCATTTACATCACAGAAGAATTCCTAATTATTAATCAAAAACTTTCATTATTAACCAACTATTATTTCATACACTCTGCTCTCAAAAAGTATAAATCTCTTGTTAAACATTAGAAATAGGCATGAAAATTTTTAAATAATTAAAAATATATCCATATCATTGACAAATCTTATTATGAATTCATTTCCAAAATTATATTTACTTGCATTTCCTGTTTCTGAATGTGTTCCATACTCTTCTATGAGAAATTATAGAGATAGTATTTTTAAAAACATTAAATATTTGTAGCTGGTATTTACTAAGGGAATCAGAGAATGAAAGGTATAAACATTAACATTTCAAAATGGGACCATTTCATATCTGCACGTTTCTTATAAATTACACTATTTTATGAAGTTATGAGGAGTGATACACTATATGTACCAATAAGTAATTGTACACATTTGAGAAGTTTTCCCAAATTCAGTGGTCTCAATTCTATACTGTAAATCATTTTCGTCCGTAAATAAACTTATTATTAGGATGCTAAAAATAATCAAACTATTAATAAATATATAAACAAACACTGCAAGAAGCTACCGGCTTCGCACACTAACACCTAATGACAAATATACTAAACTGAAACAAAAATTATGCTAAAAAATTACGAAAAATTCATACCTAATTATTAAACAAGGATAATGCAAAAATATAATAAAAATAAATAAAATTTAAGAAATAGGCTTCACACACAAGAAGTAAACATATCAAGCATACGAAATTTACACACTGATTCAAAACGTGAGGAAATGTTGCTATCCTCGTCAAGTGATTTCGACTAGGCGTCTCAATGTCTGTGAATCAACCTCATTGTAAGCATACATTACCACATGCGTCCATAACTCATAAAATAACTCATAAAAAGTTAATTTTATTTAAGTTTTTTTGTTCTAGGTGAGTCAGGTTCCTGTTAAAACGAGTTCAGGATTTATGACCACCATAACATGTGTTAAAAGAGAGAATAACTTGAAATGTTCAAAAATACTTTAAAAATAGGGAGAAAAAAAATTGAAACACAAACGAAAAAGTTCGTTACATAGAAAATGCTTTTCTCTATAGAGACGTTATTTTACGAAGAAAACCGTGAAATGTTCAAGGTTCCAGGAAAAAGTTCGCTTAATAGAAAAATTCGCAATATAGAGGTTTGTTATATAGAGGTTCGACTGTATATCTTATATGAAATTACTTGATGAGGATTGGAGTTGGTCTCAGACAAGAAATAATAAAAAAAAATAATAAAAAATAAATGTCTGATAAATTACGAAGTACAGATATTCTTCGACCAATAAATTCATCAGCAACTGGTATAAATCTGCGTAATATTAATATTATTGTATTTTCATGTGTTTCTCGAGAGTTACCCCCAAACAACAAACGTGAACTAGACCCTTGCCACGATGAATTTCATGTGGGCCTCGATCTAAACATTAAAACAGCAACATAATATTGTTATGATTTACGACTAAAAAGTGATTATAAAATATTTGTTTAAAAATACCGTTAAGTCTAATGCTAAAATATTGCTTACTCAAATTTTTTTTTAATTTGCATAATTTAAAAATTACTACTTAAAAACACATACACAGACTTTTTCATTCAATTGCTATTAGCGTAAATTTTATTAGAAAGAGCTAAAACTACTTTTACACGCAATTACTACGTAACTGATTGCATCATAACTACGTAGTAAGTGTATTACTATATAGTCGATTATATATATTTACTGCATTGCCAGAAGTCATGAGGAAACTTTTAATTTGACATGCGACCCTTTTTTGGTCAAGAAAGGACAGCAACAAATTTTTGGAAATCTCTTAAATATATTCAGCTCTGCAGCCTCCACAAGTCGTCCATAATTGCGGAAGTGTTATCTGAAAATGATTTTGCGCACTATAACTCATCTTTCAATAATTTCACTATTTGTTCAATGGAATTTATTTGGACAAACCCTTCACTTGAGTTATTCAGAATGTTCCTCAAGCCAATCGCTAATGATTCTGGCTAGATTACATGGTACTCATGGCGAAATTTTTTTTATTATTATTTTAGTATGGGAAGTCCATCAATGGTAGCAAAAGGTTTCCAAATATTGAGCATAAACACTTCCAGTCAATGATTGGTTCACTTTTACAAAAGATTTCGTCAGTGTTATGGAAAAATAGTCCACGCCATTATAGCAATATGGAGCCACCACCAACTAGCGCAGTGTCTTGTTAATAGCTTGAGTTCGTAGCCTCGTGAAGTGCGCCCCATTCAAAACCTACCATCAACTATTCCCAGTTGGAGTCGAGATTATCCTTTCGAAGCAATGTTATTCCAGTCACCAAGGGTCCTACCGTTACATTCAAGAGTCGATGAAAGGCGCCGCAGCCGATGGTGGGCTGTTAGTAAAGAAATTTGAGTTTTTTCCTACCGTATTCCATCAACATCAAGTATTAACTGTATTGCCCTCACCGATACGTCTGTTATACGTCCCACATTGATTGTTTTTTTTATTTGAGACAGGGTTGCTTGTCTGGTAACGATACCACTCTCTTCATTATGCATCATAACGCTACTACGCTTGTCATTGATATCAGCCATTTAGTTGTGGTCTACCACCATTTCTCTGCGGTAATGCCTAGATTTATATATTATCAGCACATTCTAATCTGGGTGTCAAATTCTCTAATAATTTCCTAAATGGAATGCCCCTGTATCTAACTCAAACTAGCATTTCACGTTAAAGGTCTGTTACTTCAAGTTGCGACTGAAATGAAGTGTGAAAGCATTCAATGCAGCGTTTCTCAAACTGTGGGGTGCACCCCCTCCCCTTGGAGAGCGTGATAGCCTTACAAGGGGCGTGAGCCTATCGAAAAGCATTTTTCCATCAGTGAGCGGACTTCGTCCGCTACTGTTTTTCAGCAGATATGTTCTGCCCATCTTAATTATTTCAATCATTTATAAATTTTTCTCTATTACTTTATGTCACCCCACTAATTCGGCTCTAAATTTATCAGTTCTGATGAGGAGGTACGTCCCCCCTATAGGGACAGGAACTCCGTAAATTACATGCCACTTGCCTATCGAAAAGTCAAAAATAAAGGATTTAAAAATTTACAAGTTTACTGAAAGGAAGTGAAACAAAGCATACTCCGACATAATAAAAGTGTAAAATGCACATTTCCACTGATAAAATAAACTTAGAAATGCATCGGTTCTGCACCATGTATTTGATAATTAATTTATCAATACTAAGTTAAGAACAAAATTAATTATTACTAGCGCCATGGGCTTGTCATATACAAAATTTAATACCTCTTGATATAATGAACGGTTTGTAATTAAAATCGTATTATACTTTACGCCAAATACGTTATTATTGAATTCAATACATTGTTATTGTATGGAGAGGACGCGATGAAATTTATGATTGAAAATTGGGTCGCAAGTATTGAAAGTTTGAGAAGCACTGCTTCAATGTAAATAAATCATTTGAGTACAATTGAAAGCCCTGATAAAAAATTTCCCGTTCAATTGCATATTTCTTATACGGTGTTACTGTGCTCTGAATATTTCCATGTAACTAACCCTATGACTTTTGGATCTTCGGTGTATGAATGTAGTTGTAATATATTACCCTGATATTTTAAAGAGTTATTTTGAATATTTTAATACCGGTATGGTTATATTTCTCTTATGTTGTTATTAGTCAAATCAGGTTATTAATAATCTATCAAGACTGCATCACAGTTTACTTTGAAACAAATAATTCAAGTAATTGTAATAAGTGTACATCATTTTATGAAATTCTAAAAAATAATAAATACTAATTTCAGTACTACGATGTTCATAATAGTTATAAAAAGCAGTGGAGTTGGTAAGATAATATCATATATATAATATAGCTACGTAAGTGTAACATTCTTTGCAGGGATTGGATTTTTTAATTTACGTCGCGCTCTGAAGAAACACAAGGGTTATTGGTTACGAAGTTTGTAATTTTGAACCACGGTCATAACGACACTTGATATGGAACCTCCTCTCCAAACTTCTTTATCATATCAACGGTAGGACTTTGAGCCTAGATATATTTAACGTGCATAAATCTCTCTACGAGGGGGTGTCTGTGGTAGCAATAGGTTCCGAACTCGTGGCTCTACAACGCGGTGATGAGTTCCTGACCATAACCGTTCAGTTACTACGGACGTTAATTGCTTCAGAATACATACAGTCAGTAGCGCATACAGGAATTTTTCAAGGGAGGGGGGCTCCGGGTCGAAAGTTCACCTTTCTTGTATCATGCTCCTTTTGATTTTGTCGATTTTCGGGAACATAACACAATGAAAAACTAATTATTGAATAAATAAATAGCATTAATTAATAAAATTAATCATTAATAACAAATACTTAATTAAATTTTTCGTACTATATTCTTAGAATTATAATCAATTGGAAAAATTCGAGGGCTTCGGGTGGGGGGTCCAGACCCCCAGGATCCCCCCTTGTGTGCGCCACTGTCTACAGTAGATGTATAAAGCGAATACAGTAGAACGTCGTTTATCCGAACATTTATTATCCGCTGCGTCAAATATCCGGACCAGTTTTTTTGTCAACTACATGTACTGTATATGAATACGTTTTCGAGAACAGTGCAATGCTTAACAGTTGTTTCACGTGAGGCCAAAAGTGAAGGGAAGACCCAAGGTCAGGGATATTTGGGGAATTTCAGTTGTGGGATTTGGTAAATATTTGCACGGAATATTAGGTCAGTTTGTTTCCAAGTTAGGTTTGTTGAGTTGTGACCTGCTATGGCTTCGAATGCAAAACGGAAGCGCAACGTCTTGAACATAGAGACAAAACTTAAAATGCGATGAAGATATAGAAACCTGGATGGCATGCGATGCAGAAGACTGTGGATTTCAAATGCTAAGTGATGATGAGATTGTGACTTCCGTGAACGAAGAATCCAACCCTGTCGACGATGAAATGGATGAAGACGAGGAAAACAACAACAACGAAAGTAGCAAGGGTCCATCAAATGCTGACGCGTTTTCTACGTTAGAGACAGCTATGGGATGGTATGAACAACAATCAGAGTGCTGTCCTACTCAACTATTCCTCGAAAAAACGAAGGTGTACAATGGTACAGCGAAAAATAAGTTATTATTTTCCACAATAAAGGTATAAAATTTCAACATTTTGCACCTATTTTGCCTTTTCTTCAAGCACGTTTCCCAAATGTGATGATTTTCAGTATTCGTATAGTGTCTGGTTTCTTATACTGCATGGATTGCATTCGGTTATCCGAACAATCGTGTATCCGAATGGTGTCAAATTCAATTGATTCGGATAAACGAAGTTCTAGTGTAATACGAAAACTAATCCCTTATAATTTTCTTACGTTTAGTTTATATTAGGCTATATTACATTGTGAATGAACAAAAAAATCATTAATTATACATTACTAAAAGAAAAAAAATGCTTTAAATTTAGTTTTCGTCATAAGCCTGTCCTTGATGGTTCCACAGATTCCTTGATAGATAGTCCTGTCCTAGAGAGTATAGTACATTTATTATTCTTAAGCTAATAACAATCATTCACAATTAAAGTTTTTGATAATAAAATACAATGCTTTAAAATAGTTTTGATGATAAGTAGTACCTTGGAAAATGAGGATATACAATTTTTATCAAATTTTAAAAATTTTTCTAAAAGTTTTCCCATTTATACCCGAAATTATATCCCTTTTCCCTATAAAATATGGAATGTATCCAAAATTTAGAACGTGGCTTATAATAGAGGCTAATATGAAATTTATTTTTTGAAACAATTTATATATATATATATATATATATATATATATATATATATATATATATATATATATATATATAATTGAAGAGACGGTTTAAAATATTTTTTATAAATCCACACAATCTTCTAGAGAACATTTAATTTTAAACTCAAATGAGTAATCAAGGATTTAAATATACCGATAAAAATACTTGTACTTAAAGAATCTACGTAGAGTTTATGAACTGCAACAAATACGTAATAAAATTGCGTAATCATAAATGAAATACTGAATTGAACACAAAACAAGTAATATAAAAAAATTAAGTCAATTCATACTTAGGTCAACAAAGAAAAATTTTATTTTAGCTACATTTTATTAAATAATTAATATTAATATAAATATGTATATACATAGGACAGAATCACAACATTAAGTGGTCATTAATTTTTATTAATTATCATTAAAGTATCGTATTGGCATCCAAAACAATCGTGTATATAAAATTTCAGTTCAACTGAATGCCTTAAAACGTGAGAAAAAAACCATTTCAAGTTTTGACACAAGTCGTCAAAAGGGTCGCTAAGTTGCCTCTAAGGTCGCTAAGTAAACAACTCTAACAGTTACACTTACAGTTATTCTACAGTTAATTTCGTGAAAATAAATAAAACTGATAATGGCTTTGCAAGAGCATCCCAGTTTACATTTCTATCTGTCAAAGTGGGCGCGGCAAATCAGTTGATTATTTTTTAAAAAACATTTTAAAATACTTCTAATTCATAAATCGACGAGTATGTTAAATCAGTGGAAAGGGCCTGATTTGGCGAATTTAGAAATATCAAAATCGATTTCTCGAAGGTGTTTACCATACTGACTGCTCTTAAGTTGCCAAAGATTATGCCAATGTCGCTGTATTTGTAATTCTTTAAATAATTAGTATTCAACAACTAAATTTTATTAACTATAACTAATTCATTGTATTGTCATCCAAAATAATCTTGTACGTATAATGTCAGCTCATTTGAGCGCTTTAATTTTTTTTATTAACGATTGAAAATTCCACCAAGATAAATAAATAAATAATATAGAGAGAGCGTGAGCTAATAGTAGGAATTGAAAAAGAATTTTCGTAGAAAAATAAAATTAACTTTATAACAATGGGGAGCATATTCCGAAAATAAAAATATTTTTAAATGATTTTATGATGTCATTTTATATTCAATTGAGTATTTTTCCCCTTAACTTCCCTTGTTATTCTGAATCGAATTTCATAAAATTGAAACTTAAATTGTACTTTATCTCAATTATAAAAAAAAGAAATGAAAGTTTTTTTAAAAATAATTACTTTTTTTACATTAAAATATCACATTTGATCAACGGGTGCTCAGTATTATACCAATCAACAAGTTTCTAACTGTTGAATTTTAAAATGCAACATATTATAACGAGACAACGTTGAAGAGAAACCTCCTATTTCATATTCCCAGCAACGCACGCACATACAAGGGATATTAATCCTAACCTAAGGACACATCCACGTTTGCCAAAAACTTTATCCCGTGTTGTTCTAAGGCACTCGCCTAAAGGAGGAAAAACCGAAATCATAGCCTCACTATTTCTCAAAGCAATACATAGCTCGCTGTCAGATACAACTATGAAATAAAACGGCCTAGGAACTGCTACAGGATATAAAACACGAGATAAAGCAAAAGAGAGTACCCCATACACTGAAGGAAAGGAAGAAAAAAAGATAGCTTCTTTATCAGCCGGTGGGACATATCAGAGGCAACTAAGTGATAAAACGGACCGTTTTACCTGATGTTAACCCCAACCCGCTTCACAGGTAAACCAAGTCGATAGGGGACTTGGAAACGTTTTGGCTAGGGTGAAGGATGGATGTTGGATAGCGCCAAGAAAAACTATCTATTTCTGAGATAAATTGCTCTTCTTGTGACTGCGGCCAACCGGCAAAACTGTTTCGCGATACACATTTTATTTTTACTGAAAAAATAAAAAGATAAATGAATCTGTACATTGATGGAGATGGATTTTACCACTGATGACGTGGGTTGAGGGTAGGTGAATACACAAGTCTATTGTTAAAATGAAGATTTTAAAATTGTTTGAACTAAATATAAATGATTGTTTCTTTTGACATCTTTTTTTAGAACTCTTTTTGCTTTTGATACAACACTTTGAAGAATATCTCCAAGTTTAATGAGAGGGTGTTATTACTATTTATTTACTTCGTGAAACCAATATTCACCAATTTTTAGGGAAAATATTTGCTTTAGAACAGGGATCGGAAACCTGGAGCATGCCAATCCTTAATGGCACTGTGCACTTCTCTAGAAATGTATCAATTTTTGTGTGGTTGGAAATGATGATTGGAAGAAATTGTTTAACAAAAGAATATTCAAAATCGTGTTCAATTGAAGGTCACAAATTATATCCTTAATTTTGCGGTATGAAAGTAGAAAGATGGAAGCCCTAGGTTCGCATTAAAATTTGTATTTATATTTTTATATAACTATAATGAAGGGAAATACTTATATTTTATGTTTGCCTATTTCTTATTTAAATAAATATGTGTTTAAAATATGTAATTCATGTACAATTTTAATTTTTAAACATTTTTTTTTGAAGAAACAGTTATATACATTTTATGTTGTTTATTTTTATGTTAATAAATAACTTTATAAATGAAGCAAAATTAATGTGTAACAAAACTGTGAATCTATAATTATTGCCCTCCATTCTCTAACTCCACATGCATTTTGGCGGGAATCGAATTGTTTCAAACATGTCCTACTGTGCGCTAAATCATATTGGTAGATTGGTTTGGCCCGCCACATTTAAAGGTTGCCAACCTCATTGCCACCTGTGGTTTTTTAAGCATCGCAGAGAGAAAAAAGGCCGTGGGGTAGCCAAGTGGTCATGGTCACGAACTCCTGGGTAACATTGTTGCACTCGAATCATGAGTTCGGATCTGGGTCACCAAAGTTACATCTTGAGGTGGGGTGATGTACGTTAAATCTACTGATCTTGGTCGCCCATCCGGTATAGTGGTTAGTGACGCTGACTGCTGTGCCATTGGGACTGGGTTCGAATCTCGGAGAAGACATGGATGTTTGTAAATGAATAGTGCCTGCACAGCATGGGGGTACTTTAAATAGCCGTCGCGAGCCGAAAGTCCTCTCTTGAGGTTGGTGGAAGGGAAGAGAGTTGGGAGCAACCTGACCCTCCCACAGGGCGTTCTTCCTTTAAAATTGGGGTGAAACCGAGCTAAATCGCTGTCACCTGTATGGTGCTCAAAGCTACGGCTAACGACAGGCGTCACTTAACCCTTTGCCATGATGAATTTCGTGGGCCTTGATCTGGCCTTTACCGATCAGGTGGCATTAGTAACAACAAAAAATCTACTGAGGTTCAAAGACCTCCCCTTGGCGTGAAATGGAAGTTTAAATAGAGAAGTGCCAGCTCAGATATTCTCGTCACTTGATCGTAGCTCAAAATTGCGAGGCTCATTACCCATGATTTTTGTATTGCTTCAAAGTGTTGTGGCTAAAGCCACCTGTCTGACGTAGTCAGATCGAGGCCCACGAAATTCATCGTAGAAGAGGGCTAGAAGTACACCTGTCGTTTGCCTTGGCCTTGAACACCATACAGGTGACAGCACGAATTAGCTCGGTGAAATTCCCCGAAGGGATGGTAGATGGTGACACCATCTATCTCCACCTCCACAATATAGACATGGAACTGATGGGGAGGGAAATATTCTCCAGTCCCTGCACTCGTGATTCAGCCCATAAAACTTTCGGACCCACTGATTTAACGAGCACGTACTCCGTGTGTACTCGGAGGGTATTTGGTGGCATCGGGCATCGAACCCATGTCTTCCGGTCCGGAGTCCGATGCTCTAACCACTAGGCTACCCACGGCCTTGCTTCAAAGTAGACAATGAAATAACAGATAAGATACGAGGTAATGAAATAATAGCCATATAGCACAATATCATTTTTAAAAGGTAGAAATATTTGATGGAATAGCTTAAAATGGTATCCAGGGCCTTCGTTATACATTGAAATGTATAACGAAGTCCCCGGAGAAGAAAATATCATTGCACCTTAAGGAAGATTTCAGCGTGAACAAATTATCTACTGTGTCAACAGGCTTCCTGTGTTTCCAGAAATGGTCCAGGGGATTAAGGTCGAGGAATAGTGGAGATAAAATCACAGTGAATCTCGCTATTTCGCATTATGCGTGATTTATTCTCTTTTGAAGCCAGTTTCGTTTCGGAGTAATAATTCCATTCATGTTGTTACAACTTTTCATGTAATATTTCTAAGTTATAACAAAAATACTGTTAATTTTGCTGTATAATGTCCTTCCTCTTTTTCATTGTTAAAGCCTTTTTGAATACCCTTTAGACAAATACAAACGAATACCTTCTTAACCAGTATAAAAAAATCACTAAGATGAAACCATCTACAAACATTTGTTAGTACTTTTTTTAAATGCTGAACTCATTTAAGTAGTGGACATATTGTTAACGTTTCACCCTCGTAGTTTTTTCTCCCCAAATGGTCCTACATTTTAGAAACTTAGCCTTTCCAGACACGGCAAGTCCTCACGCCAAACACAAGTAAGAGCCATTTCAGGGTGGCACCATCTAGTGGCGGCCTTCACCACCAAATTTGGACGTTTGAATTAATTTACCCTCGTCATGTATATGATTATTTAAGCTCAAATAACGCAGTTTTGTATGAAAAAATTTCATGATAAATTACTGAAAATTATAAACGCAAAATTGAATATTGTAAAGCTCTTACGCGTTATAATTTTTAAAAAAGATAAAGAGGTTTAGTAAATATATGCATGTTAGTATTCTTGAGATTAAAATTATTTTTACTTTGAGGAATGATGTTTTTATTACTTCCCGTTCGTTACGATTCATTTTCCAATGGAGGATCCTAATCTCTAGATGTAGCCCAGAAAGGAGTCTAATTCCTACATAATGTTTGTAAGCGACTTTGTTCTTTAAAAAAATAAAGAGAGATTTTAATATTTTTTTAAATAAAAAAAATTCCCTATTAATCTCTTTTGTGCCAGTTATTGAAATTACGAATAACAAGATTTCTAACATTATTACATAAATTCGAATGCATTTGCTCACTAATTTTAATGAATGTACACGCACATATTTATTTACATATTAACTTGGAGTTTGTTTCAAACAATAGCAAAGGTTCATTATCTGATTCATATATATAAATAAATAGCTTTAACATTTACATAGTGAATTAATTAAGTATTAATAAAATATAATTAATATTTTGACATTTTATTGAAAAGTATGTATTTTTTATTTAAATAAATCGTTCATAAACCTTCTTGATTTCCCTAAAAGAATTTTCGCAACTTACTTTGTATTGTTTTTGAAAAACAAAATAAAACTTCAACTATAACAATCAAGAAAAAAAACATAACATAATCTGATATAAAAAAATCAGTTTTTTAAAAATTTCTCTAAATAAAAGATTTGCAGGAGTATCAGTATATTTATTTCTCATTTTGAAAAAGATAAGAACTATTCTCTTACAAAATACATGACTTAAACTATCCATGCTAGAAAATTATTAATTATGTTCATTTGAAAAAAAACCACACACATGATATTCATATGTAATAGTTTTTGCAACAAACTTTATACTTGCTTTCAAGACTAAATATGCAGGAATGTAAAGAAATTTCAATTTTCTTAGAAAGATCTAAGTTTTTCCTTAAATTTTTTTTATGTTAGTTATTTGCACGATCAATAAGAGATAAAAGTTTACAGAGTAAAATACAAAGCTACTTCTGAACAATTTGATATTTATGTTTCAATTTTTAGGATGCTTTCTATAACTGCCTTTTGACTACACACATACAAAAAAGAATTACTGGTGATAATCGCAGAACAGCAATTCTCAATATTTTTTTTTGCGGACACTTTTAACAATTTCAAGATTTAGCGGCACACTCTAACAGTAAAATAAGTTTAAAAGAACTCTACTTATCTGTAATAAACTATGTAGAATAGTTATTGATAATAGTTTTCAATGTTAAGTAAAATAATACATTCGAGAGAGACAGCAAAACGTTTATTGAGTAATTAATTAAAATTAATTATAAGAATATATTTAATGTGAAATTTGAGCTTGATGATTTTCGATAATTTACGTTTATTTTGAGTCGCAAAAATGATAATGCCACTCTCATTTCGTCATCTACGTTTAAAAGTCATGATTTTTTTTTCATTTTTACATTTGTTAAAACTGAAAATCCAAATTCATGTAAATAAGATGTAAAAAACTGTGGGGTGATTGAAATTTCATCAATAATAAAATTTTTGTTTTAATTGTTTTAGGTGAAAAATTTACGACACTTCAGTTCACACTTTCGTTTAAAACTGAATTAAAAGGTTTATATTGAAACTCAAAAAAAGCACAGGATTAAATTATGATGTAAATTTTTTTCTCTCCCAATCAAAAACTCAATTACTTTTTTCCAACTATTCATACTTTATTTTTGAATGATCTTTTGATAAAAGTGTTTTCTTGGAAGATAAATTGCAAAGGAAAAAAAATGGCGAACAGATCTACTGAAATTGATTCTCATGACATATTTTCAATAAACTAAAGTAAAGTTAAAATAAGTAAATGAATCAATCATGCAAAGTATTAGAGATCATGTTCTTTAACACACACAGTATGATGAATTAAAACTTACCTTTAAGCACTATTGATTTTTACATTGTTCTAATCTTCCCAATTTGGTAACGTATTGCACGCACATTGAAAAAAATAGAACATTATTAAAATTAATTTAATACATTTTTACTTTTAAAGTTTTAAGGTACTATGTTCGATAACCTGATGCTATATAATTCAGAAAAAATAACAGCATTTATAATTAATTTGTGTGCATCAGTTATTATAATAAAGTTTTGCATGGAAAAATTTTTGCGATGAAAACTTTTTATCAAAGATAAAATCTATTTTCGTCGAAAAAGTTAGAAGTTGCACGCTCACACAAGTAACGTTAAACATATTGTATCAATATATTATTCTATATATAATTCTGGATGACTCTGATTTGTAGATAGAAGATGTGTCATTTCTTTTTTACATATTAAATATTTATTTAAATTTTGTTATTCTGAGAACCTCTTTTTTAATTTCTACTATTAGCTCTCTCTCTCTCTCTATATATATTTATTTTTTTATCTTCGTGGAATTTTCAATCGTTAATAAAATACATTTTAAAGCGCTGAATTGAGCTAAAATTTTATATACATGATTATTTTGGATGACAGTACAATAATTTAATTATAATTAATAAAAATCAATTGATAAAAATTAATTATTTAATGAATTACAAATACAGCCAGTTGGCTTCCTTTTTGGCGACTTGTGTCAAAACTTGAAAAGGTTTTTTTTTCTCACGTTTTAAAGCATTCAGCTGAACTCAAATTTTCTTTACACGATTGTTTTGGATGACAATACGATACTTCAATGATAATGAATAAAAATTAATTACCACTTAATGTTGTGATCCTGTCATATGTATATACATATTTATATTAATTGTAACTTTTTGATAAAAAGCAGCTAAAATAAAATTTTTCTTTGTTGATCTAAGTAGAAGTTGACTTAATTTTTTTGTATTACTTGTTCTCTTAATGTTGTGATTGATGAGCTCAATGAATTAATTCATTGAACGTGTTTGAAAAAGAAAAGATGGAACAAGGAAGTGTCCAGTGTCCGAGAAAAAGTCTCTGTTTGCTTTAGTAAATGACATGGGGATGGATTTGAAAGGATCTCTGTATCTGAGAAGTACACAACGACCCATGTGCTGGTCCTAAAAACATAGCCGGCTGCTTCGGACGTGATCGGATTATGTTTAGACCCCCAGTACCCCTCCTTGTGTGTTTGACAGAGGATCTACAGTGGCTGAAATGCACTAAGAAGTGGTCATGCAGCAGTTTTGGCGCCTCTCTAAAACCAAAGTATATATCCAGGGTTCTTTTGGAGAGATGCAGCCCGTTATTAAAAAAATAATACTAAACACACATTGAATTTATAAAACATCAAAAAAGCATTTCGTTTCTTTTTATTTAGCTTCATGGTCAGCCTATGTAGTATAAATTTAATATTAAGAAAGAATTATTCAGAAATCATTAAAAGTAATGCTATGTAATAAATAAACTGGCACTAAAAACTCTTATTGAAAATAATCGGATAAACAGAAGCGCTGGAATAGTGGAGAAATTAAATGCTTTATTCAGAAGATACACCAACACATAATCAATTACTAAAGAGTTAACCCCATTCTGGCCCTTGTGCATAATATATCCTATTTAAAATTTATTCGTTAAGTTGGAGGATCTTCCTTGTGTGGACTGATATAGACAAACTTTTTTTAATTAGTGACATTTGAAATTATTTGAGGTTTGTTTATCTCAGGGATGGCCCACCTTTAATAACTCTGCGGTCCGCGAAATTCATTACAACTTAACAAAATACGTTTATGCAATATTTTGTTTTTAGTGTTTTTTTAACAAATAAATCCCATAACTGTTTCTATTTTATCACGTTGCTTCTGTTACTGCGAATCTCTTTTTTCTTCCAAAAATGAAATTCACCAAACATAAATCGCGCTCAAACTTAACGGACTAAAACCTGCAACATCATTTACGATGCATAAACACAGCATTGAGATCGACTTGCAAAGACTAAGTGAAAGAGTTAAGACAAAAATATATCCCTAATTAAATAAATTAAACATTATTTGATCAATGCATTATTATTGTTATATTTTCTGTTTGTATGCATGAAAAACAATGAAAACAATAATAATATTATCAGTCTGCTTTAAATTTTCACCCCAATAACTTTATATGCATCCCGCGAGATTATAATGTTTTTAAGGGGAGTTGAAAACCTCTTTCTCTCTACCGATAATGTTAAAATGGCTGTTTTCGATATATCTTTCCTCAAAATCTGTTATATGTACATGCTTGCAATTTTTCATACAACTAAAGTACACCTTTCTCATTATACTGAAATGAACTTTTCGGCTAATTTTGAATTTTTTAATAACTTACGAAATATTTTATCAAACATTGCGAAATTTGACCCATTTTTCACATAAAAAATTTGTAAAAAATAAATTGAGTTTTTTACAAAAAGCTCTTTTTAATATATATTAGCCATCATTATAAATACGTCATAACAAATTTACATACCTGTGAACAGTAATTTCTCAGAAAAGGTACATCGAACAACAAAATCTACATTTTGAGATAAATTGGTTTTAATGTATACAGTGAGACTTCTAATCTGCCAGAAAATAAAAAAATAAAATGCGCAATTTACAATTAATGATACATGTTTTGGTTCATATCAGACATTCAACTTTTAAGCAAAAACGAAGTACTTTGTTTACATTTTTTGTCAATCAAATGGGCTTGGCCCAGTTTCAATGGTTATTTAAAAATAGGTTTTAAGGGCTTCTAATTACCCTAGAGGTTAAAGTAGGGTATTTTTAGAAAGGTTAAAATCTATACAATTTGTAAATGTAAAAATCTCAAATTGTCAAAAAAAAATACGATTTTAGCTTTCCAACACACCTGAAGAAGTGGCCCGTGAGGTCATTTCGGCTGAACACTCCTGGCTTATCTCTTACCCAAACACACTCTAAAGTGAAAAAATCTGGTGATCTAGTTTTTCAAGTAAAATTATGACATAAACGAAGGCAATCGAGTTAAATGTTAGCCATGACAGACAGACATAATAGTTGAAATATAAGTCTTAGACTAAAAGAATCGATTGATTTATTATTTATTGACATCACACACTAAAAGAAGCATGAGGGTTGTTGACAACGGATATTGTATATGGAATCTCAGTTAAGTGAGGTGGACCACATTTTAACAGTTTCCCAACAAAGGAAGAAATAGAAGGGAGATTGAAATATTATGTATTAATCCTGCCCTGCTAAAATTCTGCAATTTACAACCAACGAGAACCGGTTATCAATCCGGTTACATTATCTCAAAGCATAATTTCTAGTTATTAGAGTTAGTGGAAAGTGATGCACTGAAAAATATCCTAACGTTTCATGCCCAGAAAATAACAATGTTCGAGTTCGTAAGATTCATGTGGTTACCCAAATCAAACAACCCAAACACACTTGTTGATATGCGAGGGGAAGATGTAGTCGGAGCAATGAACAACATGATGTCACAATCTTATTTCATGAGTTGCTCATGAATGGTCTTTATGGACACCGTCTTACTGATTACACATAAGAACATTAATCATGAACAATCAAATGCCATGAAAATAGCTGTGACGATTGCCCCATCTTAGCTTTTTAATGAGCCTCTAAGTCACATTGCCTTCTTTATTCTTTAACCTTTCTGCTAAAATTGTAAAATCGGCCATTATTTTTACTCCATGAAAATCACTCCTCTGATCTGACCATTCTGCGTTTCAGACAAATCGCATGTTCTACTAAAAATGGTTACATACACTCGCACTGAAATCAATTATTGGTTCAGTCAGGGAATTGACAGAATTAAATTTGAATGGAAGCTCAGAACTGAAATGTCTTTTCTTTTATACACCACCTAGATGCTTTGTTGTATTCTATGACGCGGTTCATACACTCACTCACTTGCCATTAAATTTTATTAACTTTGAGTTAGGGTTGAAAGGTATTTTTTTATAACCATATTTATATCCTTTTCAAGGCGGCGTATATTTTGTCTTGAAATATTAAATGTATAGACATAAGCAAGCATATTTAAACCAAAATGCCAATTGCATTATAACTCTTGATTATTAATATTTTTAATTATAATCTTAAACATTAAAGTGATTTTATTGCAAATTATAATTAATTTTATTATTGACAAATGAATCATAAAATGTTCAGTACTTTATTTTATATATATATAGAGAGAGAGAGAGTAAATTTAAACCAGTAAAAGCTTAAATTTTATCCATTGCAAAAGGGAATGTGCATCACCTTGTTTACTTTCTTTGAAAAGTAAATTTCACTAAATGTTTATATTTCTAATAATTTTAAGGAATCTTTTTCTTGTGTATGGTTAAAGATGCATTAAATTCTTGTCTTATCTAACTCTTAGAGCCAAAAATTACACATGTCAGGTTCGTGAAGAATTTTAAAATTTGTCTAGCTTATATTTTTCTTTTAACTTGAGTTAACTTCTTTAACTTTACTTTCTTTAACTCTTCTCACGATGAGTCGGCTCGAAATTAGGTCATACTATAAATACTCAACTCAAGTGTTTAATTTTATTCTAAAAAAAGAGAGTAATATTAATTTATAATTTAAAAGGAATACTATCCAATACCGTATTACCAAAAAATACTAAATACCTTTCTACATGCAGCTGGGACAACACTTCCAATGTTAAACTTTCATACTTTAAACTAGTTTAATTTAAAGGAAACTCATAATGAGCTTAATTCATATGACGTCGTAGTCACATGATAATGTTAGCCACGTGTTTCTAGCATATCAGTTCAAAAACATTTGACGTCATAATAACAAGCATAATAAGATAAAAGCAATTATGTGTTTCCAGCTAATAAGTTGATGCACTTCATTGTTGCCATCTTTTGCTATTTGCAGAAACTTTCTTTTAAAAAGTACATATATGTCTGCAATAACGCAAATAATATATGCAATGCATTTTATTTAAAATACAAGCATAAAATAAGATTTTTTAAAATCATTTTGAAGAAATTATTTCGTAATATTTAAGCATCTTTACCCAATTTTAAAATTTGAAATTTTGCAAATAGAACAAGTACAATTTGTTTAACGTCTGTTTTGAATTCGATGAAGAACACGTGTTTGTCTTGATCATGTGACCGTCACGAATTGAAACCATTGATGGTAAATTTATTTTGGGGAACAGTTACCGTCAAATATCTAGAACAAATCCATCTCTAAAACTGAAATATGATGAGAGTTGTTATTTGTTCTTAAATCTCAAAAAAAGAAAAGATTATTCGTTTCGTCGTCCCAACGTTCTTTTTTGTGTAGTGGTCATGTTACGCCTCGTGGGAGAATGAGTGTGAGAGAGAGTTATATAAGGTTTTCGCAAATGAAAAGTGGACATATGCGATTGAATCAGATTGAGTGCATTCATAGCAGGGACACAAAGGACGTTAGAAACTCTACTCCACATACGATGTTTAACAGTGAAACTTGTTAGTGGTAGAGGAAATTAATCGAAAGAAAAGTCGTGCCATGTAAGGCTACATCCAGATCAGAACAACGTGCGACAGTACAGTTTCTGATTGTAGGAGCTGAGTTTAATGCGGGCATCTATTGACAAATAGTGGCAGTCTATGGTAAGCACTGTTTAGGTTGAACGTCTTGTTAGGTAGAATAGTTGGTATAAATGTTTTGAAAGGAGTAACAAACGACCTCGGATCTCCATGACAATGTCCGCCCACACATCTCCCGTGAAACCTAGGCAACTTTAAGAAAATCCGTTGTAAATGTTAGAACACCTACCATACAGTCCGGATTTGTCACCCTGTGTCTTCTAGGCCTTTAGGTTACTTAAGACAGTATTACGTTTATGTTTAGACGATGAAGTGAAGGAAGCTAGACATGACTTTCTCAAGCGTCTACCACGTTCATTCTAGAGTGAAGATATAGACCAGCTGCCGTAACGATGAGACCTGCATTACAACTCCAAGAAAATTTTTCTTTTGTTTTAAAACAAATTCTTTTTTTTATTGAGCTTGTCCACTTTTCATTTGGGCAATCTTTATATTAACGTCGCACTAAAAAACAATGCAAGGACTACTAACGCAGGACCTCGTAACATCGAAGCATGGTAATGTTATGAGGACGACACTTAAACTGACACACCTCTCTGAGCTTCGTCGCCTCTCCCACGGGCGGACAAGTAGCCTCGATAGATTTATCGTGCACCATTCCATCTAGACGATGGGTCTTCAGTGGCCCCAGGGCGAGATTATAACTGGACGGTAAAGATTACGTGTTCATGACCACTAGACTAATCGTGAGTGGAATTAATGCCACTACTAAAGACTGACTGGGATACCAGTACAGATATCGTCCTCGTCCTTTAACCTGGCTCTTAATTACAAAATACGTCATCAATAGCCCTAGTGTTGCTTTAAAAATATGCGAGGTTAATCAAAAATCAATCCATTAATCCCTGATGCTGTAGCAGACTCAGATAAGCTTAAAGTGGTGATTTGAATGAAAATGAAGAACACAGGAGAGTCATCATATCGTTTTTTCTGATGAATTCCAGTTCTTTCCAGAACATCATAATGAATGTGTCTTTGATTGGAGGTTTCGTCATCGTGATATATGCTAAAACAGGGGTCGGCAATCTAAGGCACGTGTGCTACATGTGGCACGCGATACAATCCTCAATTGCACTCTGCATTACTCTACAAATTTGTCAATTTTTGAACGGACGGGAGTTGATAAGTTTGTAATTGACATTATTTGATAAACATCTCTCTGTGGGCCTTTTCGTAATTACAAAAAAATCTGAAAGATAACTCTAAAGATAAATTCACAGCTATTTAGTAAATTATTGAATGCCATTATTGGACAGATTGAATTGCTTGAAGAGAGAACATTGCATCTACTGTGCTTTCCACTTTTGACTCTTTATCTAAGCAAAATTTTTTCCTTTTCTGAAAAATATCTTGAATCCGCCAAAAAATTGTCAAATTGAAAGTCAAAACTTATATCCCCGATGTTGCTATATGAAAGTAGTGCAGTGCAAGCACTAGATTCGCATTGAAATTTTTATTTATCTTTTCTTTTAGCTATAATGGAAGGAAATACTCCTATTTTATGTTCTCCGTTTCATATTTCAATAAATATGCTTAACAATACATACAGTTTGAATTTTTCTTATTTTTGTTGAAGGCGTAGTTACATTTTATGTCGTTTATTTTTATTTAAAATACCTGTAAATGATTCAAAATTAATATGTAATAAAACTGTAAATCTATATTATTGACCTCTATTCTCGAACTCAGCATGTATTATCGCGGGAATATAATTGCTGCAAACATGTCCTACTGTGGGGCACGCGCTGAATCATATTAGTAGATTGGTTTGGCACGTCACAGCTAAAACGTTGCCAACTTTTGAGCTAGAATAACAATACAAGTGCTATTGGGTGCACATCCAGACCATCTCTTGTTAACATGGTTGATACTTTGTGTGGACAACCATATATTTACTTTTTTGATGTGCTAAGGTTCGTAATTATGCGCCCTATCTTCAAGGTCACTGGGATGTTATTTTACACCAAGACAATACACGACCAAGGTAAATCTGGAAATCCGACTTGTAAGACTAGATAATATGTTTATAGTCCACAGGAGTACAACCACCAGCCCAAGCGAATTGAAAGATTCTTCGAGTGGGCTTTCTGCCTGAATCTTTACTCTGTGCGCACGTTCACATTGGTGGATATTGCAACTCTGAAATCTGTAACACTTTGAGATAGTATTGCACATCTTGCCGAAGAAAAATTTCGTGCTTGCAGTTCATGGTTCTAACTTTTCATCGTCTTTTTCCACCCTCATTGCTTTTGGAGAATTCATGTATTTCCATATCTCTGATATTCAAAATCCTTTCTTGAAGTGGTTAGTAAGTATTTATTAACCATGTTAAAAACAACATGAGGGCTATTGGCAACGGACTTCGTAATCCTGAACCACAGTCAGAGCGACGTGGACGATAATGGGTTGACATCCATCTCACCAAACGCCATACCATGCCAAAAGGAAGACTATGAGCAATACAGGTTTAACATGTCTAAGGTCATTTACACGTCGGTTCTTCAGTGGTTCTAGAGATCGAACCTATATGACATGCCATCCACGAGCTTGTGAGTGAGTGAGAGTTATATTAACTTTAAAGCAACACGAGGGTTGTTGATGACGTTCTTCGTAATTTTGAAATAAGTCAAGTGACGAGGACGATACCTGAACCTGCATTTCCATCTCCTAACTAACACACCAACGGGACGACACTGCACCTCGACAGATTTAACATGCACCATCCCTCTCTCTACTCCGGGTCTTCAGTGGCGCTGGGACTCAAACCCGTGAGACACTCCAGCCACGAGTTTGTGACCTTAACCACTAGGCACCACATCCACAATCACCTGCCATTGTAGCTACAGAAATCAATCGAAAAGCTTCCCTAGCCCTCGGTTTTCTGAAATAGACGCTACTGACCTTATTGAGTTAATATGGTTGGCAACATTTCTACGTTATTTACATACGCATGCCCTTATAAATTTTTCTGTTACTTCATTTTAACGATTATTAATCTAAGTTTAAAGTCTGTGTTTCATAGTTAAATTAGAATAAAAACACTTTCAGCTATACAGTGGGTGATCGGTTAACGAACAGTTTCACGAAAGATTTTTGTGTTCAGATAACGAAAACTTTAAAGAAAGATTTTTTGTGTTTGGAACACGAACACATATTCGGAGGTGATCAGGGAGACACTCCTTAAATTATGGATGAAATTTTGACAGCTGCTAGAGATCTGGAATTGGAGGTGAACGAGGATGACATAGAAGAGCTCATAATGGGAAATGAAGATGAACTGACGATAGAAGAACTCCAAGAAATTTTGAATGAAGAACACCAAGAAACACAACGAAATGTGTCTCCTTCTGAACAAGAGGAAGACGAAAAAGGGCCAATGCCGACATTTGCCATTAAAGATCTTTGGAAAAAGTGGGAGGCTGTCAGAGCAATGGTCTTAGAATGGCACCAAAACTAAGCTAATGTCAGTAGGGTTGGGAATCTTTACAACGACAATGCGATTAATTACTTCCGGAAAATCCTGAAAAAGATAGAAGAGCAATCGACATTGGACATGTTCTTCAACGCCCCATAAGGAAAAAATGAAAAGGACTGATTAATATGCAAGACTATATGTATGTATTATTTTTTTAAAAAAACTTACTAAGAAATTATACATTTTTTAAAATTTAATTTTTAGGGTCTCCAGAACGAATTAATCGATTTTACATAGAAGTCTATGGTGAATCGATGATCGGTTAACGAACAATTCGGATAGCGAACATATTCTTGGAACGGATTATGTTTGTTAACCGATAACCCACTGTACTTTAAATTTTGAATTGTAAAATATGAATGAAATCATATACATTAATAGATAAAAATGCAATAAATCAGAAAAACTGAATAATTTTTTTAAAAACCTTGCGTTTTGTAAGCTCATATTACATTTGTTTAACGGTCTGATAATGATTTGATATAACCATGAAAAAACTGTGATTTTCATAAAAAACCAACGAACAATGACAGATTTTTGCATTTCAAGGCTCTTTCCCTTTTAAAATCGTAATTTAACAAAACTATTATATTTAAGGGAGAAATTAGTTATCCATTCTTAATCTACAGGAAATAAAAAAATCATTAAAATAAAATATCAAAAATAAATTATTTAATATATGTGATTTAAATTTTTCTTTGCTGTTCCGGGAGTAACACACACACACGCAAAATAAAAGAAAAACTATTAATAAACTTTCAGAAAGGAACAAAAGTAACTTCTAAATCATTAGAAGAAAAAGACTTTTCATTTTTAATCTTCAGAAACCTAGGATATTTGATAAAATTTGAAGGTGAACAAATATTTTCTCTCCCCCCCAAAAAAAAGTATACATAAAATTCTGTTATTCTAACTATGCAGAGAATAAATAGAAATGCTGCAAGAGAGTTTTTAGCAGATTTTTTTAAATATATTTTTAAAAAAATATCTGAGTCAGAACTATATATAGAGAGAGACAGACGCACTAATTATTTTTTTTAAAAATAAACACTGTAGCGTTTGGTATATTTGTAGCTCCATTTAATTTATTCACAGGCTTATGTTGTTCAATGTATTTTAAAGAGAATAAATCTTTCTGAATATTATACCAAACTTGGAAAAACATTTTTTTTTTAATTTGGAAGAATCCCAAATGTTTCAAACTTTTTTGAAGAATTCCAAGATTAGTCTTGTGTTAGTCTTATCAATAAATCATAAATGTATATTTCGTAAAAAATAATAGAATTATAAAATATTACAATTAATGAAATTGTAACTACAAAATATTTTAATAATCATCAAAATCCCTTTTCATGGATAAATACCCTAAATTTTCTACTTCAGATATAACTGCAAATTCTTGCCTCTCTAAGAAAAAATTTTAACTCAATAAATAATTTATCTTCAGATTTCTCCATCAAAGAAGAAATTATAAATATTCTTTCTGTGATTTAACTCATCTTCAGAAGAACATTGAGAAACGCGATATCTAATAAAATACAGACGTATTACTGGTTATAAAATATTTAAAATGAATTATAGTGCATTTAAGAAATATATTAATGATACAGCTCTGAAAAATGTTTAAAGGTACTACAAAATGTTAATGATTTAAGTATTAATCGAGGTTTTTAAATTTTTCTTACAAGGAGAGGGCACGACGAACGAAAATCATTTGGGGTCGAGACTTGGTGCAATAGAAGTACTCCTTTAGGGTGTTCAACCCTCAATGTAATTCGCCGAATGGCCAGTCAATTCGGAGAAAAAAAAGCCTTCGAAAAAGTCATGCTTCGCTTCAGTGGCGCACACAGGAATTTTTCAAGGGGGTCGGGGTCGAAAGTTCACCATTCTTGTATCATACTCCGTTTGATTTTGTCGATTTTCGGGAACAAAACACAGTGAAAAACTAGTTTTTGAATAAATAATTAGCATTAATTAATTAAATTAATCATTAATAGCAAGTAATTAATTAAATTTTACGTACTATATACTTAGAATTATAATCAATCGGAAAAAAATCAAAGGCTTTGGGGGGGTCCGTACCCCAGGACCCCCCCTTGTGTGCGCCACTGCTTCGTTTTTATACAATTAAATTTCAATTTCCTCAAACGATTTCGTAGTTTGGTTGATATATTGTCTGTATTCTGTTTGTGAGGTCTGGGTTCGATTCATCGGTCAATTTTTTTTATTTCATTTAACTATTTTTAAAATTAAGTAAACTTATTTATGAAAGGTTTATTAAATATTAAACGATACTTAATGAAATTATTTTGTACTTAATCAAGTAAAAAAAAAATATTGTCGCTATATAAATATTTATATTAAATTTTATATAAATTTATTTTTATATTAATAAATAATATTTATAATAAAATATATAATAAATATTAAAGGATATTATACATACAAATTAGTTACAAATAGTTTTATAATGTGAAATAAAATAAACTTTAAATAAAATATTATACATAATATAAAATAATTTATAAAGTATATTTTTAAATTAATAATTTTATAATTAATATAATAAAAAATGTCTTTTTTATGCATTATTGATTTAATTATTTTATAATTTTTTAAAACATTTAATAAATCCTATTTAATTAAATTTAAGAAATTAATAATTATTTCAATAATAAATAATAATTTTAAAAATAAATTAATACTTTTTTAATAATAAATTAATAATTTTAATAATAAATCTTATTAATTATTTTTAATTATTAATTATTTTAATAAAAATTGTTTTAAATTATTGAAAATAATAATTTAAATAATTTAAATAATTTAAAATAATAATTATTTTTAAATAATTATTTTTTAAATAATTTAAATAATTTAAAATAATAATTATTTTAAATAATTTTAAATAATTATTTTAAATAATTATTTTAAATAATTTTAAACAATAATTATTTTAAATAATATTAAATAATAATTATTTTAAATAATTTTAATTATTAATAATTTTAAATATTAATTATTTTAAATATTTTTATTAATAATAACTTTAAATAATTTTAATAATACATAATTTAAATAATAAATTTATTTCATTGTTTTTACTTTATAAAATAGAAAATAATTACATAAAATATCATTTAATATTTAATAAACCTTTCATAAATAAGTTTATTTAATTTTAAAAATAATTAAATGAAATGAAAAAAAATTGACCGATGAATCGAACCTTGACTTTGCGCATAGTATGCAGACGATATATCAACAAAGCTACGAAATCGTTGGAGGAAATTGAAATTTAATTGTATAAAAGCTAAGCATGACTTTTTCGAAGGCTTTTTCTCCGAATTGACTAGCCATTCGGCGGAATTACATTGAGTGATGAACACATAAAGAGAGTACTACTATTACACCAAGTCTCGACCCCAAATGAATTTCCTTAGTCGTGCCCTCTCCTTGTTAGATTTAGATTTCCATAGGTTAGCAAGAGAGAGAAAAAAAAAAGGAACCTCTAATCCCTTTATTATGAACTCTATATATAAATATAAATTGACTTGACAGACATTGGAAAAATCTTAGCATTAAATCGGATTGGAGCAGGACGTCTGAAATGTTCCGAGTTAAATTTAAAGCAAGTAATATAAAAAAATATTTTTATTTTGGTTAGTTAAATTTAATTAATGAATTAATATTTGGAAAACTGTATTTATCAGCAAGTGTCATCCAAAAGAGGTTTAAGAAATATATATTTGAAGTCAAGAAAAAATTCATTATAGAAAAACTTAATGGCGCTATCTGTTGGTACTATTTCTAACTTCGTCAGTGAGTGAGTAAATATTAACGACGCACTGTTCAGCTACACGAGTGCTTTTGGCGAAGAACTCCGTAATTTTGAACCATTGTCAAGTGACGAGGACGGCACCTGAGCTGGCATCCCTCTCTCCAAAGTGCCACACCACGGGAGAACGTTTTAGCTCTCGACAGATTTAATATGCATTGCTCCCCTACATAGCGGGTTTTAGTGGTATTGGGCTCGAACTCGTGACAAGGCCAGCCACGATCCGATACCTTGACCACTCGGCTACCGCGGCCACTCTTAACTCTTCATCAGAAATAACGCAAAATAAATTTAAAATTAAGAATTAAAATTTATTTAATGAACTAATATTTGAAAAATTGTATTAACATCAAATGTCATCCACTACAAGTTTAAAAAAATGTATCTGAACTTCAGTGGATGAATAGAAATACTTTATGAATAATTGGAAATTTGAACAATATATATATAGAGACAGAGAGAGAGAATTACCAGTAGAATTTGAAAAAAAAACCTACTGCAAAGTTTTAAAATGTTCAAATTTACATTCCTTATTGGATTTAATTCACCCAGATAAGAGACTTTCGAGGTTACAATTTTACGATACTTATTGGTTTTAAGGAACACGAGTTATCTAACAAGTTGTCAACTTGTTGTTGAAAGCTGGAGAACAAGTTGTCTTCAATAAAAAGATTATATCATTCGTTTACATTTGTTTTGGGGATAAAATTCATACAACTGATGTCGAAACCGCAACATGGAAGTAAATTATTCGGACTAGTAAAAAATAAAATCTGAGACTTAGCAAACACAATCCTAAATTCCAATTCATCATTCAAAAGCTAACACCGACAACCAACTACTTTACACCTTCAGCAGCACTTGTAGCTTAAAATCCACACGGCGGGAAAAGTATGGCTAAAAATGCTGTCGCAGTAAAATTTTCTTCTGTTGAAAAAAGCATATTGTGTCTTCTTCGTGTATCGATAAATAATTAATGGTAAAATTAAACGATAGTTTTATCATTGTAGTAGAATGGTAGAAAACTCTAGCTACCAGTATAAGAGGAAAAAAATAGCATAAAATTCAAATTAATCACTATTAGCATATTGACGATATTTGCAAATAATGTTTCCTTTTTATAGTATCAGCCTCGACATTTAAAAAATTTTGGAACCTTTTTTTTTTAAGGAACCAGTAAAAGTCAAAATTTGGCGTGTTTTCTGTGTGTTTGGCTTCGGGGTCCCTATATAAGCCCTGTTAATACCCCCTTTTTACTATCTTTCAAAAGTGTACTGGAGGTTCCATAACAAATAATATATTAACCACTTATACATTGATATTATGACATACCTCAAAGCCAACATTCGATTTTTTTTAAAGCAGAAGATCATTTTGATCGTTTTTAATAACTACAGAAATGTCTATATTCGCAAGCATCATTTCTCAGTGGCCCAGACAGCCATTTAATATCCATTTAATTTTTTTTGCTTATTTTTAGTAATACATTAAAAAACAGACATTTTCCATCGCTAATGTCTTATGTGTTTTAATCACATAAAAGGTTTGGCATTATTTTTAGTCATAAATTACCTTCATAAATTCAATCATCTTGCTACAATAAAAAAAATATTCTTTTTTCTAAAATATGTCGATCCATGTCTTTTAATTATGTGTTAAGGATAATAAATATGACTCGTTCATTTGTATGTACCCGTTTTTCTGGGAAATATGTGCTAATCTGAATTATTTCAGCCTTTAATATGTCATTCATATTAAATTAATTTCAACATTAAGTTTAGTGAAAACTCAAACTGGGAAATGTAATATGCTTTTACATTATGTGAAGTAAATGCCAATAAATTCTATTGAATACTTTTTTCATTTACTAACTTTAATCTAATTGGTTAAGAAGTTATCAGCACCAGTCAGTAAAAAATTCATCTTACAAATGCATACGGAAATAAGAATTTAACTAACACTTTGATTTTTGTAGCCATTGCGGCTCTTGAACGGCGTTTTTTGCTAAGTCGAGAGTTCGTAAGACTCAATATCCTCACTTTTGCATGGTGTGGAAGATTATTGAGTTGGGTGTCAGCTTAGAGAGAGAGAGGTGTAGCTCAGGAGATACTTCGTAGTGTGACACAAATAAATAATAAATTAATCGAATTTCCAATAATAAAAGAGTAAATTTAGTTATATGGTAGAACTGTGCTCTTCAGGCATAATAAGAGTTGCTAAGACTTTTAATGAATCTTGTAATGACGAAATACATTTTTGGAAGTTGAGTTTTCGGGAAAAATGCATTTGTAGATCATAAAAATTTATTCAATGTAAATTTCAGTCGTTAAGAGTATTTAACAATTTTTTTTCCTATCAAGATTTTCAAATGTGTATTTAGTTGAAGAGCGCTTCACTCGTTAAATGTTTAAGGAGTAATAAAAACCATCGAAGCAAATTTCAGAGAAAATATTTAAGTTTTATGAAAAATTACTATAAAAAGACACTTTTTAAAAATTTAGTAGGACTTCAATTTGAGTCCCAACAATCATCAGCTGTTTCTAAAACATAAAAATTTCTTTGATTTAGATTAGAGTGTAAGATTTGATATAAGGGTAATTTTATTTTCATGAAAGAAATATAGATTCATCTGACTTCTAGAAATGTATATTTTAGATAGAATACGAAATTGTACATATAAGTAATAAAGAATTAAAATTGAATTAAATATTTAAATAAAAATACAATACAAGAAAACGTACCTGCATCAGTGAAAGGGGAATTCAAGCTTAGTTTAAAGAGTTGGTTGTTTACTAAGGTCACATACCGAAGCAATACGAGGGTGTTACTAAAGACAGATCTAGTAATTTTGAACCACGTTTAAGTAACGAAGATAACATTGAGCAGGCCCCTTGATTTTTAAAAAAACTTCCTCACTACTCAAACTAACGTGAAGATTTTGAACTCGACTGATTTTTTTTGCATCAGCTTGTGATACCCCCCAGCTCGGGGGTATTATCTCTTCATCTACATGACCTGGATTTGTTGGAAGAAATGATTGATCACCCAAATTCGCCATAATAAATCTAATTTATTATTGTATAAATATATATGGATCAACGCAACACAAGTCTTACTTATAGGGATGTAATCAGGAGTGATACCGTGTGATTTCAATTCTAAGTAAATAGCTCCTGAAATCTTAATCACTATCTTTATGAGAAGTTATCCTAAGAATCTTTATCTAACTTAGATTCCTTAACACGCTAAAGTCCGTTCTATAATTACACTTCTATATTTAATATCTTACCAATAGCTCACGGCAATCAGAATCACAGGTTTCTGTCTCCTTCTATTCCATTCATCTACTATTCATCTATTATTACACTCTTATTCTTCCATTCTACTAACACGCAAATGCTAATGCTCCATTATATATCTATTAACTAATATGCATATCGCGGGTTCTTCTTGAGAGGATTGGATTGAAATAACACAATTCTGGCCCCAAAGATTCCCCAAGAGGATTAGTGTGAAAGCCCGATAAAGCCCTGTCACAAGCTTTTCCACACGCCTTGTTTTCAGGAATACCAGTATTCTGACCTAGGACTCAACAGAAATTGTGCTGCCCACGAGTTTGCGATCATAACCACTCAGCTACCAGCGTCAACTAGGTTTAAACCGAGAATAAAGCTTGTTTTAAAATGATCACACTCTTGAAATTTGCTTGTGAATTCTAGAGAAAAATCTTTACTACACACAGTGGAAAATTATAATTTTAAATGTAAAATCTTATCGAGTTTTAAAACTTAAAATTTAAATTTTAAATGTATTTCTTTCATTTTATAACTTTTTAATTTTAAAGTTTTAAATTTTAAATTTAATTAAAAGTTCTCTCTTTTTTTAAAAAAAGTAATTAATATATTTAAAAAGAAAAGGACTTAGAAGAATCTAGGTTAAATAAATTATTATCCAACGCATAGAATATTGATCATTAAGTTTGATTTGATTATTTATTAACTACACAATGAAGAAGTAAGAACACTGCCTCTGATTAGATTAAGATTTTAATTTAAATTTCCGATTTACTTTTTATATGCTTAATTTATTTTGCCAATAAAATAAATACATAATTTTTTTTAAAAAAATTAAGTGTCATACATCGTAAAATAAATTTGAATTTAAATCAGTATATAAATTTACTATCATTCATGCAATTTAAAAAAGTTAAACTCTCCCTAGCAGTGAACAGTACTTAATCTATGTTTTTGATAATTACCGCATGATTTAGTTGCTATTGATACTAGCACGTTGTAATGCATATTCTTCGTATTCAGCAATATAAGAAGAATATATGCTCCTTTTAATATTACACAATTGTTGTGTGATAATAACCCCCCCCCTTCGGGTGAACATCTCTTTGATTATCAGCGTGAGCTAGAGGTGTAGGAATAACGGAAGAACTAGAAACATACAAAATCTTAATATATCTTTATTAAGATTTTGAATTTAAGCTTTTAACAAATGATATAATAATATATATAATTATTATAATAATATATGTGAGACAGTGGCGCACACAAGGGGAAGTCCTGCCAAAGCCCTTGGTTTTTTTCCGATTGATTATAATTCTAAGTATATAGTACGTAAAATTTAATTATAAATTTGTTATTAAGGATTAATTTTCTTAATTAATGCTAGTTATTTATTCAATAATTAGTTTTTACTGTGTTTTGTTCCCGAAAATCGACAAAATCGAAAGGAGCATGATACAAGAATGGTGAACTTTCGACCCCGGATCTCCCCCTGGAGAAATTCCTGCGTGCGCTACTGAAGTGAGAGAATCTACGGTGGCAAAACACACAATTTATATAATACCGAATTTACCTAACTCGGACCACTATCAATTACTGACTCGCCTAAACTGAATTACAATACTATCACTGATCCTAATATTAAATAGTCAATCCTACCTTGCTGTAGTCTGAAGAAACGATCACCAAAATCTTAGATGAAGACGTGTAAATGCTCGAGTGCAATGGTATGCACTTTGACTCAATGTATCTTTATCACGTATAATTACTACTCTTCGCCACGTAACGTTTTCCAAAAAATTCTTCACACTTGAACCCCGGATTATGTTTACATTCCTCTAATTGCCATCGCGCTTACTCTAACTTCTGATATTTAAAAGCTTCCTAATTTGCATCTTTTTTCACACTTCACTTCTTGGATTTGGTTGGAAAAGAGTTGCCATTAATTATGGCCCTAAAGAACCCAAAGGACATGTTAAGGAAAAGACGCGTGAGCCCGTCACGACTGTTATTTTCTCATTTTTGCAATGGCTGCACAGAATGTAGCTAATGACAAAATTCCTAAAATGTTATTATACAGGGGATCTATATATATAAATATAACAATTGGAAATATCTAATAATTATCGTTATGGATTTATACAAAAAAAAAGTAACGAGAGAACTCGATGACGATTAACGAGCACATTTTTCTGGATACCGCAGTGACCTAATATTAGAAGCATCTAGGAAATATATCAGTTCAAATAATGATACCGAAGAAAGCAAGATGATTCCCTCTATGAATGACCACTAAGATTGGCTACTTGAGATAAGTCTTGTGATTCGGCAAAATGTTGGATACATCATTATGTCAAATGCCTGGATACACGTGGTTATAAAATAAATTGATTAATTTTCGAAAAAAATAAGCAATTAAACATTAATAGTCATTTTTTTCAAACTAAAAATCTCATGGATTGACAAAGAGACAAATAAGTTTTTCATTAATAAAACAGATGTTTTTAAATTAAAACTGCACGTTCGACACTTCCCCTTAAGCGCAGCTTCATATTTTCATTAATAGTTATATATATAAATGTAGTCTACCCTTGAAAGCATAATATTTTTACAGAATTAAGAATTTCTAAAATAAATATTATTTTTATAATTACAGTTTTGCTGTGTTTTTTCATTTTAAAAGTGTTTAAATTATTTTTTTATATAACCTTAGGCAGTGGTAATCCCAAAAAAATTTCAGAGTCGAAAGTCCACCATTCTCTTATTATTCCTCAATACGACGCCAAACGCATTTTCTTTTGATTACGTCGATTTTGGGGACAAAAACAGTAAAAAAATAAATTATTGCATTGATAATTATAATTAATTAATAAAATAAATTGCTAGTTACAAATACTTAATTAAATTTTATGTTCTACATGCATAGGATTATCATCAATCAAAAAAGATTCAAGGGATAGAGAACGGATCCGGACCCGTGGACCTCCACCACCTTTTTGTGCGCCACTGACCCTGAGTCATTCATTTTCAAAGCATTTTAATAAATTGCATTTTTCTCTTTTTGTGTTTTTTTTTACTATTGTCTCTCTTCTAAAAGGTCAAAAATCCAGCCAGTTAGGAAAGGGAAATCCATGGAATTTCCTTCTAAGTTTCCTTCTTCCCTCGCCACCTATATATCAAAATGAGAAAGTGTAGAATTTTCCCATGGGCGGTAGTTCAAATTAAACCGATGTAGTATGTACCAGTTACAAACTAATGTAACAGATTAGCTGATATTTTCGTAGGAAAGTGGAGTATTGAAATAAATTCTGTAATAGAGTGTAATATGCCAAGAAGAAACTTATTTTCAATTTAAGGAAAAATGCTACAATTTAAATAAAAATCTTTTACTTAATAGTCTACAAATTATTTGCTTAGAAAGATTGTATATGTAATATGTAAAACTGAATTTGTTTTCAGAATAATATAAAATACAAACCAATTAATTTTTTTAAAGAAAATTTAGAAATCCATGAAGCGATTTTAAAATGCAAATCCTCTTGCATACACACACAGAATTTGATGTAAAAATATGTCGAATAATGTACAAAAAAGTTAATATCAGTTTTGTGAAGAGGATTGAAACTCTTAAAATATTTTTAAGTATGTTTATTTAAGATATATTAATAAAAGTATAAAATTTAAATTCAACTAGTTTGAAAAATTAAGTATTAGTTCAATTAAAATATGCATACCAATGTTCGTTATAGATATTAATAACAGTAGTTATGAAAAAAGATCAAGACATTTAGCAAAGAAAAACCCCAAAATCTTAAATGAAGACATGCTACTAATTTTTTTTAATTCTAAGATAAGTCAGTTTAAACTTATATTTACTGTCGGGATGTGAATTCTAATGAGCAAAAAAGGTATCGAAAGACAAGATCTTTTACTTTTAAACTTATAGCTCTCATATTTTGTAATATATATATATATATATATATATATATATATATATATATATATATATATATATATATATATATATATATATATATATGTGTGTATATTTATAATGCGTATTAAAAAAAACTTTAGGGTAAAAATGCGCCTTTTAAGCTATAGTCAAATAAATCGTACCATGCCTTATCAACTCTCACACTGAGGAAAGTATGTTTTTTTTTTCAAAAACAACACAATAATTAATGCCTATATGCAAATAATTCTCAAATGATAGGTAAGATTTTCGCTGACATCTCTGCCACGCGGTGGCCTAGGACGTCGTAAGGCAGTGGCGCTGTGATTGCGTTTATGTAGAGGTACCTCTCTTGCTCGCTGAAGCTTGTAGAGTAAGGACGTACTGAAACATCGTAGCTTAGCCTAATCCTTGTTTCGTTTTAAATTTCTTAGTTTACTCATCGTTAATATGGCCAATCGTCATCGTTTAAACGATGCCACAAGATGGGGGGAGGAGTTGGAAATTTCGAGGCGGACCAATCATAGGCTCTCTGCTTTAGAGAGTAATATGGGCTTTCGAGAAATGTGGTGTTCACTCTGTGGCAACAGTTTACAGAGAGAGGAACAGCAGTATGCCGACCTGGTCAAGGCCGCCAAAGGGCAACAACGTCGACTCAAGACAGTCATTTAAGACTTTTAGCGTAAAAGGAATAAGTCCGTGAGAGCAACATAAATGTCCCGCAACCTGCATAATACGACATGAACATCCATTTCCCGAATAACAGTTGCCAAGAGACTTAATGTAGGGGGCCTGAATGCAAAACGCCCTGTAGTCTGCATCCCTTTGATTAGGAACCGCAAAAAAGACCACTTAGCATGATGTCGAGAACACTTGTCTTGGACAGAGGATGATTGGGAGCTAGTTCTCTTTAGTGATGAGTCATGATTCAGTCTGTACTGAGACGTGCTCTCATCTGGAGAGATCCCGGGAGTCAATATCGGCCCTCTAACATTATCGAAAAGGACACTATGGTCGAAGTGGTCTGATGTTCTGGGAAAGCATTGTGGCAGCCGGGCATACTGACCTTCTTGTGTCTGATAAAGATACTCTAAGAGGTCAGCGGTACAGGGACGAAACCCTTGCACCCTATGTCAAACCTTTCAGTGGAGCAAATGGACCAAATTTCATCTTTATGGACGATAACGCACGCCCACACAGGGTTTGGTTGGACAAAGAATTTCCTCCAATCGGATGATATTTAATAACTGGGGTGGCTTGTGAGGGCCCCTGACCATAATCCCATCGAAAACGTATGAAACGTCCGTAGATGCTCAATTACAGCTCGATGACCTGCTCTTACGACCATCGATGAATTCAAGAGTGCATTGGTGCAAAATTGGGTGTTGTTACCACAGGGGTTAATAAGGACACTAGTAAACAGTATGAAACATGGATGCAAGAGTTGTGTAGCTGTTGGAGGCGATTATTCACCCTATTAGACTGACTGACAAGACTTCGGTCAGTTGGATTGCTGGAGAAATGACCAGCTTCCTTATTTAGGGTGCATATTGTGCCTATTTTTGTTTTCCCATATATTGGTCCTATATCGGATGATATTTTACATAAGTTTCGTTTTGTTTGTTCTGTTAGTTCTTTTTTTTAATGCAAAAAAACCACATTTTCCTTTTAATTATTTTTATCAGTGGTGTATATTCTCATATTATCATTTCTAGATGGAAATTCCAAAAATATGTATTATTGCTTGTGTTAGACATTTAAAAAAAAAAATCGGATCCAAATTTTTATGATCTCCTTGTGTTGTTTTTCCAATCCCGTTCCATGATCTCAATGAAAGTAAGCACACCGATTCGAACCCGATCTTTTGAGTTTCGTGATTTGAGGTTGGCAGCAACTGCCATGCAAATCGAGCTAGTATTTAAACTCGGCTCATGTTAGTTTTTAAAAAAAGGAAGGAGAAACGGAAATATAAGAAGTATGTGAGTGGTTTAACTCTTAGAGGAGAGAACAACTGGTTGGCAATGCAACTGCAGGTTGCATCACCATTTTAGATTTGAAAATTAGTTTTTACAATATTAGAAGACGGTTCGAATCGGATGTTTCTGGTAATGTTGCTTTTTGAACTTATTGTTTTTATCGCTCCAGTAACGAGCAGAGTGACTTTATGATTGATTTTTAAAGGCCAATTTTAAGAAACTGTTTTTCGTCTTCATGCCTCCTCGACACATAAATTTCACTGCTAGCTTTTGCAAAATTTAAATTAGTTTACCAATAAGTGTAACAAATTTGGTTATGGGCCCAGTCCATGTACTGTGTCGAGGCAGGCTAAGCAGTTGAACCAGGCCATGAACTTTGTCTATTTAAATACTGTTCCAGTCTAGAACTATTTTTTATGAACTCTGTTGCTAGTACGCTAAATCGAGTAACAGATATGGAGTTTAACAACCAGATATCAGTGTTGACTCAAAAACAACTGGAACACGTGGAAGCATGATATGCAAGTACTCTTAATGCATTATGGTTGCTGGCAGTTTATAATACAGATCAAGACAGAGCAACCTGATGAAGAGGCAACATACAAGGAAAAATTAGATCTACAACTTCGTAAGGAAAGATGTTACGTTGATCTATACTAACATCAGTTCAGATTTGAAAATCTGATAACGGAAACAACTGACGGAGTAGCGGCATGGAAGATATTAAAAGATCACTTCGAACCAGTCACAAGAGCAAGAGTAATTCAACTATTAGATCAATTTTTTTTGGAACAAAATGCCAACCAGGGGAAGATGTTGGAATCTTCATATCTCGTGTAAAGACAGCGGCAACCAGACTACAAGAAGCGGGTCATAAATTGGACGACCTGTACATAGGCTTTCAATTAATAAGGTGGCTTCCTCAGGAATTCCAGTCTACCGTGCAACAAATCTACAGATGGAAAGAAGAGGACTTCAGAGTTGTCAAAATTGAAGCAGAGCTGATATTAGAAGCCAATCGTCTTCAGTTGATGAAGCAAGATTTGGAGAAAGCGGAGAATGCTTACTTGAGCAGTTTCACTTCGAAGAAGTCGAAGACGTTACCTGGTGCTAAGGCTGCAGCTCATGGAGATCCAAATGGCAAGAATGATTACCAAAAGAGAAGTGGTAAGGTATTTAACTGTAAAACTATTAAAAATGTTAAACAATCTATTAAGACTATAGGTCCGTGTTATGTATGTAATAAGTACGGGCATCTTAAAGTAAACTGTAAGAGAAAAAGTCTCTACAAAAATCTCCTTCAACTGTAAATGAAACTTTTAATACAGAGTTTAATATAAATTTAAGATTTTGTGAAGCTGAATGTAGTCTTTTAGAACTAGATAAACAACTCGTAACTAGTTGTATCTTATTTGAGGAAAACTCTGATAAAGGTGTTTGGGTAATAGATACTGCTGCCACGAGTCATTTTTGTAATGACAAGAGTTTATTTTTAGATCTTAAGCCGATAACTAACATGAAAATGTCGTTAGCAACGGAGGATAAAAAGTTGTCCCGTAGAAGGAATCGGTACACTTAGATTTCGGGCAAAATATAAGGGGAGTTTTCATGAAATAACTTTGACTGATGTATTATTTAATCCTAAGTTGAGGAGAAATTTATTATCCGGTTCCAGATTAGAAAGTAAAGGTGCGTTTTTGTGGGTACTAAAGGTAAAATTAATGTTTTTAATAAAGACTGGATAAAATTGTTCTCGGCGACACGCCATGAAAATTTGTATTTTTTAAGCCAGAACATTATATTATACCAAAGAGTAAAGAAATTAGTTTTTTTAGTGATATAACCGCTAAAAAAAAAACGGATCAATAGAAATATGGCATCAACGCTTTTGTCATGTTAATAACGATTACTTGGTAAAAACTAGTAAAAATGATAGTGTAAAAGGTCTCCCACGCTTAACTGATAATGGTAAGACTCATTGTATACCGTGTAAATTAGCAAAGTCCAAGAGAGTTTCATTCAAAAAGACGGGGGCCGTAAGATCAAAACGTCCATTGGAATTGTTGCATATGGACCTCTGTGGTCCAATGCCAACTGAAAGCCAAGGCGGTAATAAGTATTTCTTGAGTATAATTGACGATTATTCAAGAAAGGTGACTGTATTTCCCATCCGAAATAAATCTGACGTATTTCATACGTTTATAAGATTTCAGAAACGAGCAGAACGTTTTCTAAGTAGAAAGGTAATAGCAGTTAGAACTGATGGCGGACTAGAATTTTGTAATAAAGATATGGATAATTTCTTGACAGAACTGGGTATAAAGCATGAGGTAACAAATTCATATACGCCAGAAATGAATGGGGTCGCGGAGAGATTCAATTTAACCGCTCTAGATGGCATCAAAACATCGCTTAAGTCTAGTGAAGTTCCCCATAAGTTTTGGGGAGAAGCATTACTTTGTTTCACTTATCCTTGGAATCGAATTTGTCACAAAGACAGTAACAAAACGCCTTTCGAAAAATATTCAGGTAGAAAACCATCGGTATTGCATCTAAAACCTTTTGGATGTTTGGCATATGCTGGTGTGCCAAAACAAATTAGAAAAAAATTCGATATGCGTGCGAAAATGGGAATTATGATGGGATACGCACAACGTACTAAGGGTTATAGAATATGGTTAATAGATGAAAATAAACTAGTCGAGACTATTAATGTAAGATTCTATGAAAATAAGAGGGGAATTAATTTTAGACAAAAAGTTAATAGTAACCTTGGATATAATTTAAACCTTCCTGATTATTATGATGATGAGGATGATTCCGATAGAGCAAAATATTCATTAACGAGTCGTTTAGTTTCAAAGACAAGTACGGAAACGCCCTCAACATCTGAAAAACCAGATGTATCTTCCGATAATCATAGCTTGATCCCATGTACAGAGGTTAAGTGGATTCGAAACATAGGTAGGAAAGTAACTGGATCTAACGTATATTATAGTATAGAAGGGGAAGCAACCCGACTGAAATCTTTTAACGAAATAGAGAGATACTGTAAGAGGCATAATATTGAGTATGATCCTAGTTTATTTAATTTTAGAAAAGATAATACCGAATCCCAGGGATTTTCAGATTTGTCAGAGCAACAAGAAGCTCTTATGGTTGAAGTAACTATTCCTAACTGTTACAAACAGGCGATAAGATCCAGAGACGCATCTAAATGGCATGATGCAATGGATAAAGAAATTAACGTAATGATGGAACGTAAAGTTTGGGATTTAGTTGATCATCCGGATAATATAAAAATTTTAGAAAACCGTTGGGTTTATACCATTAAATATGATGAAAATAATAAAAATTGTTAGATACAAGGCCCGCTTAGTTGCGCGAGGTAACACACAATTACGAAGTGAGTCATTTGACGAGGTATTTCAAGAATACAAATTAGAACTTTCAAAAGTTAAATCATTAAAAAACTAAGATGTTATTCAGACTCAGATTTTGCTACAAATAGGGATGATCGAGTGTCAATGGGAGGGTTCATAACTTTTATAGACGAAACTCCAATTTCATCGCGAACTTTCAAGCAAAAATCCGTTAGTCTGTCGACCATGGAAGCTGAGTATGTTAGTTTAACAGAAGCAGCTAAGGAATTCATTTGGCTAAAGAATGTAATTGATAATAAAAGTTTAAATTTGGAATTAGTGAAAATGTAATGTTTTGTGATAATCAAGCTGCTATAAGTTATTCAAAGTCACCGGTAGAAAATTGTAGAACAAAACATATCGATGTTCGTTATCATTTTCTAAGGAATTTGATATACGACAAGGTTTTCCAAATTAAATATATAGGTACCAAAAATAATTTGGCGGACATTTTTACCAAACCCATGGTAAAGGAAAAATTGTTAGAATTTTGTAGAAAATTATTTCTTTTTAGAGAATAAGACTTTGTTTCTTTAAGATTAAAATATTAGTTTGTTTATTACAATAAAGATTGTGAATAAAATGTATTTTTGTGTTAAATTGTATAACATGTGATTATAGATTAAAATTAATTTACTGATTTGTAAGAGATAATGGTACGAGAGATTGGAAAAAGGGGGCCGATTGTTAGACATTTAAAAAAAAAAAAAAAAATCGGATCCAAATGCTTGAACTTGTAGTTTGCTAATATCCATCGGAACAGTATACGAGGAGAAACACTGCTCAAAGATTGGTGTGATGGTGCATATTCTCTAAAAATTCCAGTGATGTTTATGCATTTTCTCAAAGATTTTTTGAAAAATATTTTTCAGTTACTTGTCACAATGGGCCATCCGCGGGCCCTATCCATCCAGCTAAATTGGCAGATTGAGCTAGAACAATTCTCTTACACAAACAAACGTCACTACTAAGTACCATATAAATAATCAGTGAGATAGAGAATAATTATTATGTGAACAATATTACCACGCCAGCAAATTTCTGAATTATAGTCATTATTTGTGGATTTCTCTTTGGCGAGTTTCAGGGGTTGCATCTCATTAAAGGTAAGTACTCATTGTTTCTTACTGGTCAGTTTGTCTTGTCAACACATCTTGTAATAAGGTTTAATTTTAAATTAATAAATGTGAATTATTGTGAATACATATGTGTGTGTTCGTAATTATTTCACGTCTAATTTAATGACTTCTTAATCCTTACTGCGTTCGTATTCTTTCAGGAACCTCAACGATCAGCTAGATCTCTACCTCAACCAGCACGAGGAGGAGGTACTACGATATACTTTTTCCCCAGGAAACTCAAGCCGATCTTTACGAGTTTTACAATGCTCTTACGACAGTGTTTCTCAAACTTTCAATATTTGTGACCCAATTCTCAATGATAATTTTCATCACCCCCCTCCCCTCCGTACAATGACAATGTATTGAATTCAATAATAATGTGCTTTGGCCCTAAAGCTACACACAATACGACTTTAATTATAAACCGTACAAATTATTAAGATAAGTATAAAATTCGTTCTTTACTAAGTATTGATGAAATATATTGGGAATAACTCATACATATATAGGTATACTAGCCGTTACCCACCCGCTTCACTGGGCATTTCATGATGTTGTATAAATGTATACTGTTTACATATATATGAATTAATGATATCTAGCATTAAGAATTCGATTGTATTGAAAAATATATTTATAGCTGTAACTCTCGCCTCTTGATATGAAAAGGATAAATTACAAAATCTAATTTCTATTTATATCTAAAATAGAAGTAGAAAGACTTTTTGCGCTCACTTAATCTAATAACCAAGTGGATTTCCACCAAAGCAACTTTCAGTGGATCTCTACTCCATAAAATAAGCATGCGTTCCAAATTTCAAATCTAACAGAGAAAAATCGGAATTTTTATCATCAATACCTCGTTGAGAGCATTCTTAGAGGATTCCAATTCAACAAAAGAAGCATGCAAACCAAATTTTATTATTGTAGTCCTAGCAGTTCGAAAAAGGGAATTTTGTCTATCAATACGCCCCAATAACTCTCCCCACTTCCCCCTGCAGTTGATTTCCGTAAAATCCATTCTTAGTGAAACTCTGTTCAAAACTAAAGAAAAAAAAGTGCTCAACAAATTTCAAGTAAATGAGTTAAATTCAAAAACAGGAATTTTTCTATAACACGCCTTAATCCCTCGCAACCCCTATCCTTTGGAGATCCGTTTTCGCAAAAATATTTGTAAAAGGAACTTTATCCCATGAACGGAACATACCTTCTAATTTTCAAGCAGGTGTTTCTATTAGAAAAGCGTAAATATTTATCTATTACGCCCCTTAATCCCCCTCAGTGACCCTTGGGGATCCATTTTTCCCAAAACTATTTTGTAGCGGATCTCTACGCCATGAAAGGAATTCGCTTACCAAATTTTAAGACTGTACGTCTAATAGTTTAAAAATGGAAATAATTATCTATAACGCCCCTTAAGCCCCGCAACGCCACTTAGGAAACGATTTTCACAAAACCCATCTTATAGCGGATCTCTACTCAATGAATGGAATTAGCTTACTAAATTTCGAGATTTTACGTCTAATAGTTTAAAAGGAGTTAATTGCCTATATATATATATATATATATATATAACGCCACTTAATTCTCTACAACGCCACTTGGGAGACGATTTCCACAAAACCCATTCTTTAGAGGATCTGTATGAAAGGAATCCGCTTACCAAATTTCAAGACTGTACGTCTAATAGTTTAAAAATGGGAATAATTATGTATAACGCCCCTGAAGCGCCCTCAACGCCCCCCTTGGAGGTCAATTTTTGTAAAAATCATTATGTAGGGAATCTCTACTTTACGAAAGAAATCTGTGTACCAAGTTTCACGACTGTACATCTAATAGTTTAGTAATGGAAATAATTATCTATAACGCCCCTTAAACCCCCGTAACGCCCCTTGAGGTTCGAACTTTGCAAAATCCGTTCTTAGTTGACGTCTAATACATGAAGGGAACCTACCTACCAAATTTCAATTCTGTAGGTTTAATAGTTCCGGAGATATCGTGATTAGTCAGTGAGTTGCTTTTCTCCTTTATATATATAGATTATATCAGTGCAAATAAGTATTTTATTTTTTATTATGTCAGAATATATTTTATTTTGCTTCTTTTCAGTACATTATTTTTTTAAAGTTGTTTTATTTTCAACTTTTCGATATGCACGCGACCCCCTGGCAGGTTTACTACACCTCCTAGGGGATGCGCCGCACGTTTTGAGAAACGTTTTAAAAAGCTCTTTACGAATTTTGGATTACTTTGATACCTTGAGCATTTTTTACTTTTACTTAAAGCACATGACTGTGTTAATAATTGTCATTAATAAACGAAATGTTCTCATTCAAACTTTTTCTATTTTTGCAGCTTAAAATTTTCTTAACGTTTTTTTTTTCTTTATCACACGTTTTGTATAAATTTTTTTCAAATGTAAAAAAAAAAAATACTTAACTTTTTTTGAGCGAACAGATCAGGATATTATGTAGGATGGTATGGAAAAATAAAAAACAAGATGTCTTTTTATGCAACATCTTGCACATGTGCTCCAAATTACAAGTAATAAGAATGCCCAATAAATAAAAGTATGGAAGAAAATGTGAAATTTCCCCTGGAATAAAAAAAAATTCAAAGAATAAAATAAATATATCGAAAAAATTATCTTCGAGCACACTTAAATAAAGGACCAAAATCTCCATGAGATAAATATCATGCAAAACAAATCCATTTTTTAATAGGAGATACGGTCCCTCTTCTACTGTGAATGATTTATACTAATTGTCCATATTGGGCATAAGGCTGAATACGAATTGTCGAGGTAGCGCTAATCTATGAAACCGTTGCTGGTGGATGAAGAACCTCGATACATTAGCTGGTATCAGTGACTGAATCTCCTCTGAGGATGTCGTTGATGCGGTAGCCAAGTGGTCAAGGTCGTGCACTCGTGGCTGGCGTGTCATGAGTACAAGCCCTAGCGCCAAAGAAGATCCGTCACGTAGAGGGGGCTGATGTATGTTAAATGGGCCGGTGCTCAAGCATCCTCTCATTGGTGTGATAGATAGGAGATGGAGATGCCAGTTCGGGTGTCGTCCTTGTCACTTGATCATTATTCAAAATTCTGCCGTTAATAGAAATTGTACAACTTTATAATATTACGTAAATATAACTCTCTTTCACTCCGCCCCCTTGGAGGATGTAAAATTCAGTAGATCCGTTCACTGGTAGCATGCATAATACCTCTCCAAGCGAGAACTTCGCTACTCACAAACCTGTCTCTCTTGATGATGATGATGGAGAGGTAATTGAGTACCTCTGATTCTCTACAGATGTAAATATGTCCATAATCACTAGACAGTCTAAATCTGCTCTTATCAGTAAAACTATACGACTCAATTTAATTGCATTTTTGTGTGCTCCCATCACTATAAGTAGCATCATATTTAACGGGCAAGGGTAGTATTATATATACCAGACTGGTCGTTGTGCAAATAAACCACCATTATGCGACATCTTGGCTACAATAAAACGTGTTATCTGTCGACTAATAATATATTGCAGTGATGTTTTATCCACCAGGCGCTTGTGGTGGGTGCCCAGGGCCCAGAGCGATCCAAAATAGCCCGGATAAGCTGGACTTAACCAGATTTTCTGGTTATAAATTTCGATCCTCCAGTGCCAAGGAGGCCTGTAGATCATCTGCGCTCAGGGCCTGAAATAAGCTTAAATCGACACTAATATATTGTATGTGTCTTGTGATTTTTTCCGCTGTGTCCCTTCTCACCAATAAGAGAGCCTAGCGCCACTTTTGTTGTTCGTGAATGGTATTTACTACACTCTCGGACAACTATTCGTGTAATCTGATATGTTCTTCAAACTCGTGAAACAATATTGTGAGCGATCCTGAACTTTACAGCCATTTTGGTCAAATTTCTACTGCCTCCATTTTTAAATGACCTTCATTAAATGTGACACGAACCTTGACGTTACCTTGCAAAGAAAATGACATTTACCTAGGGTAAATGGAATTCAGGTTTATATGTTGGCATATCACATCACCTCGACGTCTTTTAAATTGATGTAAAGTAGGCAATAACTTTCATCGAAAAGCTGAGGGTTCACAACACAAGCGGATTTTATACCCTTCCGACACTTGTTCAATCTACCATTGTTCTTTTGATGTTAATTTCTCAGATTTGTCCTTAATGTTTGAACACAAGTATATATATCTTTTATCGACAAGTAGAGATACATTTATACACAATTTGCAATTTAACTTTTATAGAATATTATTATATGCATTCTTTTTATTATAATTATTATACATTATCTACGAAAGAAAGTTAAACGATAAAGCATTATTATGCTATGAACTTTAATATGAGACTAATTAAAAAGTAGTTCAACGTTCTGAATAAGCATATGACATAAGCAAATGAAAAAAAAAAAACTTCATCCTTATTCTCTTTCAATTATCTTCTGGAAGAAGAAAATACACAAAAATTTTGGTCAGCTGTAGTTTCATACAGTGTTTCATTATATAAAAAATATAGTTGATGGTAATCTATGTCCCTATCACATGATACAGAATAAACTTAACACTGAATTCAACCCTACACAAAAACATTCATAAACAATTTCATTCGAAATATTTATTTGCCATTAGACCCCATTCCCCCCTAATTAAACAGAACACCAAAAATAATATTATTTTCAAAATCAGAAGTGATGATGGAACGAACCTATGGGGTTTTTTTATGTTCCAATATGTCAAAAAATATGGGTTTTAAAATGAACGCACAAGGTAATAAACAATAAAATAAATAAATAAAATTTAACAAAAAAAATCTGGTTCTTTTAGAAGTACATGACTGGTCAAAAACATTAAGTCCATTAAGTTAAACATCCATCCTATTCTCCTGATCTTTCTATAAGAGCCTATTTTTTCAATCTAAAAGTAGCCAATAATCATTCCGGGGTTGAGATTAAGGCTATAGAAGCGTATTTTTCACTCATTTAAAAAATAAATGGCTTTATGCATTACATTTTTGAAAACATTACACTAATACTGAAGCGAACTGCTGCAAATTTGTTAAGTTTAGTTTGTAATATTTAACCGTACCTCAAAACTGTCACAGTAATCTTCACGCACCGCGCGAGTACGCTGTTTTATTTTAGCACGTTTTATAAGTAAGATTAAAAAATAAGCTATGCACATAAAATCCTCTTAGAATTGCAATTTAACATTAAAAAAGTGTAACGAGTTGACTGTTTTACTAACGTCGCCCTTTGAAGTTACGGTAATGGATCTCGCAATACCGAGCCTCGCTCAAATGACGAGGATGAAACCTGAGTTGGCCCACCCCTGTCCAAATTTTACCAACATGTAAATGTGAAGATTTTGAACCTGGTTAATTTTAATGGGCATCGGCCCTATACATAGCAAATCATCATTGGCACCAGGAATCAAGACCCACAATTTGACAGAAACAAGGCCAGTCACGACTTAATGACCGTGCCCACTTGGTTACCAGACTTATTGTTTAGCATAATATGCAGTTAATGATTGAATAGTTTCCAGCACGAATATTTAAATAGTTTTCTCAGACAGTACCTATTGCAAGAACCCTGGGATTGTAAATTGTTGAAATGTGCGAAGTTCTAATAATAATTAACTCAAAAAATAATTACTTTTTTTCTAATATGGGCATTGTTAGCTCCTATCTGAATGTTTGTTTTTAATGTTTGCAAACAGAAATGGATTATTCATAATTCTATTTTTGCATCATAATAAATTTTCTTCTAGCATCTCGACTAGATGTATATTAAGTCTCTTTCTAATTTCTACAAATTTAATGAAATGTTTTGATGCGTTGCAATACTGTTAACCATGATATCAATATGACACCTTTTTCATGACAGGTACTTTATAAGGCTCATTGGAGAAAAATATATAACTTTCATTCCTTCTATATTACTTGTTGATGTTTAAAAAAAAAGTCAAAATCAAAAAGTTTATAGCAATATAGACAATTAAATTAAAATACGATACAAACTATAGCATCACTCACAGTAAAATTTGCATTCAATAATTTTGGAAAAGAAACGAGAGAGAGAGAGAGAGAGAGAAAAAAAGTATACTATTAAATTAAATAAAATCAGTAACTATGTACATTTTTTACTTCATTAAAATATAATGAAATAAATGGTACAATCAGAGAGAAAATACGGTTTAAAAACATTAAATGAGCTGAGAAAGCATTGAAAGAAATGACAATATTATTTATTGGATATAAAGCTGCGAGAATTACAATTCTATAAAAAAAAATGTATTAAATAATCGAATGTACTTGAAAAATTTTCTCTTTGAATATTTCGCGCGTTTTTCTCTAGTACAAAACTTCTCTCGCTATAAAGTTTAACAGTAATAATACTATTTAGTGATAGTACTATAGTATTTTAGTACTATTTTGTGAAATATGGACAATCTAGACTAGTATTGGCGTAAAAATATGTACATAATTCTTCAGTAAAAAAGAGAATAATCATGTCTTAAGGTACAAGAATATACCTGCCAAAACTAAGAATATATACCGAATATATATTTTTCATCTTAATTTAAATATATTAATACAAATTAAAATGTTTAATATAGATTAAATATATATGTGTTCTAGTTATATACGTGAGTAAACTACCTTAATTAAATTCAACAAAATTACCTTTTTTCAAACTATACCGAAAAACTTAGGAATATTTTAAAACATTCCATGTGGTAAATATAGCTTCTCGAAAGATGTAACTTAAAAAAGAATAATCGACATGTACATACCATTGTTAAATGAAGATAGCTGATTTTCATTTTGTCCCTGGAAATGGTAAGAATAAAAGAGCGCAAAGCCATTTCACTCTCCATTTATGCTCTTAAATACGACAATCCATTCCAATCCGCCCCTTTCATTTTTCAAAGGTAGTCTTCTTTCTTGGAGAAACCTGGAACGTGAAAACACTTTTAAATGTTTGTACAAAATATAAAACTGTTTAACTACTTTTAATTTTGTAAAGTTAGAAAATAACAAATTATACTCCGGATTAGCTGGGAGCTGCACTTTCTCTACTGTTACAAGATACCAGAGATACAGACAAATCAAGGTTTGCATTAGAAACAATTAAAGTATTCTTAGATGCGTTCATATCTGAGAAATTTCAAATTATCGATAGTTTTTTTAAGTTTAACTAAATTAAAAAAGTATTTTAATAAAAGTATCCGCTCTCATAAATTTTTTTACGAAGGATCTGAAATGCATTATTTTTCTTTTATTTTATCGTATTTCATAGACTTTAGAGAGCTTCGGAAATAATATTACACTGCTGGACAATTGCTAAGGACGGATAACACTATCATCCATAGCAACCACAAAATGAAAGGAAGCAAAATGTGGAAAATTAGAATAAGTGCGGGATATTAGTAAGAAGAAGTATGAGTATGCAAATTTTTTTTCCCACGTCTGTTCATCACGGGATAGCGTTCATATGAGCTGTAACGGTTTTGACGCGTGTGGACAGTTGTTGTTTCAAGTCAAAGTTTTACAGGAAAGATTTAATAGACGAACTTAAAATTTTTGGCATGTCTTCCCGACATCACATAGATGATTTTATGCGTGGCCGAATTATTGGAAAGATCAAAGATGGGCGAAAAATAACAGATGTTGCCAGGGAGTTCGACATCGCTCACAGCGTCGTTTCACGGCTGTGGAAGTCATTTAAAACTACTGGAATGTGTAGTAGACGGCACGGGGGAGGTCGTGTTAGAAGTACGACGCCTGCAGATAACAGATATATCGTCCTATCAGCAAAAAAGAACAGGTGCACCACAGCTCAGCAGGTGGCAAATCAGTTTCTTGCTGCCTCAGGAAAGCAGATCTCCCGAAAAACTGTTGCCAGACGTTTGAGGGGAGGAGGACTATACGCACGCAGACCTGTTGTGTGTGTCCCATTGACCAGACAGCACCGTACTGCCCGTTTGCAATGGTGTCGTGAGCATCACAATTGGACTGAATAGGACTGGGCATGCGTACTATTCTCAGAGGAGAGTAGGTTCAGTCTGTCATCGGATTGTAGACGCCAACTGATCTGGCGCGAGAGTGGTACTGCTTATCGTCCAGAAAATATCCAGGAAAAGGACCGATATCCGACATGCAGTATCATGGTGTGGGCCGGCATCATGATCAATGGCCGCACGCGCCTACATGTGGTTGCGAATGGGACTATGACGGGCCAACGATACATTGCTGAAGTTCTACTTCCTCATGTTCGTCTTTTCCGTGGTGCTGTCGGTGATAAATTTGTTTTTATGGACGACAACGCAACATGTCATCGAACACTCGCTGTTCAGGATTGTTTAGACAGCGAGGGTATTCAACATCTCGTATGGCCAGCGCGTTCTCCAGATCTAAACCCCATTGAAAATGTGTGGGATGCTTTGGGGAGGCAAGTTGCTGGTCGAAACTATCCTCCGCCAAACAAGAACACCCTCATCCGTGCACTCACAGAGGAATGGGATAAATTGCCTCAACAGCTGCTGGATAATGTTGTGCAAAGTATGGTACGACGTGTGGAATGTTGCATCACACTCCACGGTGGACATATCCCGTACTGATACCTTTCTTTAAGGTGCCAGCTGACTTTTAGATGCATAGTTCCATTTTTCCGTACGTAGATCAAATGAACAGTTTTTTTTCTTTCAGATGTTTCACAGCTTTTGTACTTTCCAGAACAATAAATATTCTTTATTCTAATGTCTGAACAGTGTGGCAACTATATTTTATCCTACTAGGCCTCATGTCTCGCTTAATGTTATGCTACATAGCAATTTGTGATCCGTCCTTAGCAATTGTCCAGCAGTGTATAATATTCAAAGCTTTTAAGAGCAATGCAGTTTGGTATAAGGGAATTCGCAATCATTCGTCGACTCATTCATATTACGGAAGAAGTATTTCAATGTCTGCAGCTTTCTTCAATATTGATTTTTAATTTTTTTATAAACGTCGCATTTCAGGACAGCAAGAGATGATGAAATTTTGCAATCTTGAATCACGAGTACGCACTTTGTGACGAATCTGTACGGCCCTTTATCACTAACACTCTTAGGCGTCTTTGGGGATTATAAATTCGCGTATATTTTCAACCAGCTCTAAAAAAGAAGAAACCGGGATATGCAGACTAATTAAAGTGTTTAAGGAGAATGTTATAAGTTAACAGCAGGCATTTACGCCAAGAGACAGGTCGAAAGTGTTCTAAGGCGATTCTAGTTGATTGTGCAATTAGCGGTTCGTTGATCATTTGGTAGTGCTCTGCAATTGGAAAGTGAGATAGAAAAAGGGAGGTGAGATTTAAATCTAGATTATCGGATTATAAGAGTAAATATTTAATAAAGTTAGTGGTAATTTAATGAACGCTAGTAATTCAAATTGCGTATATCTCTCTATCCTCTTATTCTGGTAATCCCGTTCGATATTGAGTTTAATAGTTGATTAGTATAATATTTCGTGATTTTATTTAATAGTAAGGTTCAATCACATCGACGTAGACATATCAATTAATCTTTGTAATTAGAATGTTGGTAATTGATTCAGTGAATAAATATAATTTGTTATTATAAAAATGTCTTCTGGTCGTTCTTTGCCTCAAATCAATCTTGGTGTCCAAGGTGGAATCCAGGGGGATTCTCACAACTTCTCTTTCCAAACTTCCCCAGTACAACAACGTGATGACCATGAGCTTCCTCACATTTAACGAGCGTCAAATACACTACGATATGGGTCATGTTTATTCAAGGGGATGGGGAGAAAGGAATCACCACATCATTTTGATTCAGTTTATAGGGTGTCCCAAAATATTCCTGCAAGAAGTAATTTTCCTAAAAACATACGTCTCTATATAAACAGAGGTTTGTATTTTTTATTGATTCATAAATTTTAAAATTTTAGATTATATATGGAGTTGCATGTAGGGTATAGGTACAGTTTTTCTGGCACATATTGCATTCTATAGTTGAAATTTTGTATGGCCATTCTGTATTCAAGCGGCTGTACTTCGTTGTTGTGTAACGCGGGTCTATCCGAGAATCTTCAACTAATTCTATTTGATAAAATTAAACTAAGTTATGTTGAAAACTTCCCTCGAAGAAGAAGAGATTTAGTTAAATGGGTTCTGCTATTTAATCTTTGGCATTTATGTACACGAGGATGGTTGATGGTTGATTTTTGGCGATTAAAAGTATTTAAATTGTGAGCAAGATTTATGACCGGAAGTCATTTCGTTAAGCAAGGTACTTACAGAGAATTCTAGCATAGGAGTCTAGAACGCTCCAGGAGTCAGTTAAGTATATTGTAATTATAGTTACGTATATTTTAATTATGCCGGCTAGGTGGCGTGGTTGGTTTGTCACTGACCTTCTGTACCCAAAGCTGCGGGTTCGCCCCCGGCCCAAGTCGGTGGATTTTCATGATGTAGAAAATCGACAGTGGCCATGTCGTATGATTATACGGCATGTAAAAGATCCCTAGAGTGTCTATTTGGCTTGGATGCTTTCGGAAAAATTAAATCCAGGTACAGGTTTGCATCGTCAGATCTCAGGTGTCTTGCTCTAGGGAGGAAAATGGGCGCCAAAATTACCTGCGGCGATTGGTATCCGCTTATAATGCACCGTACTAAAATTGATATCAGCTTCCGGGGGGGATGTACTAGGTTTGCAATGGGTAATGGATCAATTCGCAGCCCATTAGAAATAATAATAAAAATATTTTAATTATAGTTATGTATATTTTAATTATAGTTAAGTATATTTTAATTATAGTTACGTATATTTTAATTACAATAAAGTATATATTTTAATTATGTTAGTAACATTAAGTCTACGCGATTGCTCTTCCAATTATTTATTAAGTGCATTCCCTACCTGTAATTGTGTTGATTGTTTAATTAAAGGTATGGTAAATAAATTCTGCTTAAAAGTTGCTATGGCTGATCTTTGCTCGAACCCCCAAACATCAACAGCTCCTATTGGGTTGTTACACTTGCAACGCTTTATTTTCTCTTTCAAGGCGTAAATGATCATAGGCATATTGAATTAAGCATTACACATAAAAGTTCAACAATGAAAAAATCCGATGGCAATAAATCACGTGATCTATACGCCCAATTCCGATTGCCAAAACGGGAAATTGCATGACCAGGGCATTTTAAAATGCTACTTAACAATAAAAAAAACACATTGTTCATTCATATAGTTCTCCATTTTTAATAACCCTGAACTTTCAGCTGTCACGTGGTCCTTTTTCTTCATTGGTAACTCTTTACCTCGTAAAATACCTCAAAATTCAAATATTGCGTAAAGTTTGGGACACCCTTTATAACGAGAGAGACTTTTAACTCTTGTTCCGAATTCTTTACGTCGTAGATAAAGGAATTTGGATTATAACTAACATTTATAGTCTCTCCCATTATTCTTTAATATCAGTTATTGGAATACGTACTAGAAAACTTTTAGTCATGAAGATACCGGACTATGTCACTCTGCTACCGAGATTCCAAGTTTGAAAAGGAATTTTTGAACTACTCTACAAGGTCATAATCATTCATTATTTTCTTAATTTTTGGCGTTTTTTGCTGAGGCGCATTAAATCTGTTGAGACTAAAAGTCCTTAAAGTATCCGACTACTTGCGACAACTTTTTTTAAAATATTGGATATATGGAGATTTTTTTGTGGTTTTTAGATTTATTTAGTACATTTTAAGAAAAAAAAGACTAAAATTAAGAATTGAAAAATAAATTATTACTACTAAAATGGGAGAAAATGGGTAAAAATTGACAAAATATTGCATAAACGGGGCCCACTCTGTACAAATAGTAAATGAACAAATTCTCAATTCTTCAATTTTAATGTATTACTTTGCTATTCCTTTTTGAAGTGATCTTCAGGATAAGAAATATTTTAATTTTTACAAAAACTAGAACACTTTATCTCAGCTGTTACATGAAATTGCTTAAAAAAACAGTGTTTGTATTCACATAAAGTACTGCAAATTTTGTAATAAAACAGTGATTGATAAATCTGAAGGTTAAAACACTTCTGCTGTTATACAGAACATACACACAAAATTTCAGCAAATTATTTTAAAAACTTTTTGAGCAATCACTGTCCGCGTCTGAGTTTTTCGGAAGAAAAAAAACATTTCGAGTAAAACGCATTTTAAAGTTTGACATCTTATGTAAAGTTATGGCATCTGATTTTATTAAAACGCCTGTGTTTTTTGTTCTAGTGAATGGAAAATGAAAATCTTGGTATTTTAATGAAGCTAATAAGATGGCCTATAAAATAAAATCATAAAACAAAATTGTCCATTTTTTAAAAAACTCATGATTTTAGGGTAGTCGGATACCTTAAGTTAGGGCGAAATTTGGAGACTGGGATGCCAGCTCAGATGTCGTCAAAATAAAGAAGTTACTCATCAATAGCTCTTTCTCTCTTTGCGTTCTCTCTGAGTGCAACGTTCATCAACAATTACTCAGTCATCTTGACAGTTTTGTTTTTGTTGAGAGCATGCGTAGAGTGAGAAAAGTAGTTTTACATCTGGTTTAACAGAAAGAACCGGTTAGACTGTATCCACAGGAAAAAAAGTTCTTATTAACGCATAAAGATCGGATTTAGCTTCCTGACTATTCATATTATATGAGACCTATTTTATGAAATGTATTAAATGAGGATAGGTTTTAAAAGCATTTCTGTTAAGTTATGTTAAGTTACGCTGGCATCGTGGAATTTGAATATGATAATTGTTGCTATGTTAGCATTCCGCCAGTGGCGCACACAAGGAAGGGGGCGGGGGAAGCATCACCCTTGATTTCTTTTTTGTTGATTATAATTCTGTGTAGATAGTACCTAAAATTTATAATGAAATGTTTTTTTTGTTAATATAATTAATTTTATTAATTGATGCTAATCATTTTTTGAATAATTCATTGTCTATCGTTTTTTGTTCTTTACAATCGACAAAATCAAAGGAATACATTTGGTGGGGTATCGGGAAATACGAGAATGGTGCACTTTCAACTCTGGCTCCCCCCCCCCGGTTCCTATGAGTGCCACCGCATTCCGTCATGAATTAATGTTGGATTTTTGCTTATGACATTTTTACTGTAGGCTTTTAAAATGATATTCCGCATCGATATAAATATAAAAAGAGCAATTAGAATTAATACAGGAACAAAAAGTAATCTGAAAAGAAAAAAAAATGTGTATTATGTGATAAAAGTTGACATAATTTATTTTTATAAGAAGAATTTGTCGATACATTTCAATGACAAGTTTTTAAGTAAGTATCTGTAAAAAGGTTATCACTATTATAAAGAAGAAAATTTCTGTGATGCAGAAGTATTGATATTTTTAAAATGAAATTTCATCTTAATTGTATTAGGGTAATTTTGCATGGCAATTATTGGTATTAAATATTTTAAGAGTTAAAATAATTTTCTTAACTATTGCGGTAAACTAAAATTTTTAAATAATAAAGTAATTTATTTTTGTAAAATCTCTGAGAAAGTATTCTGATTCTTTGATTGTTGTTTCGCCATATGGATAATGACGGATAATTTATCATATTTCACAAATTACAGAGAAGTAAATGGTCTTTCTGTGAATAAGAAAACAATATCGAGTAAAGTTATAAGAGTTTGCAACAACTTGCTGATTTATATTTAAAATAATCATACTGTCAATAATATTTTTTATGTTACTGCAATACTGTATATTTGATTAAATATAAGATTCTTCGATTCGGCTGAGAGAGCCTTAGTTAATTAAGTAAATTTAGCCTATCGTTATTATACGTATGGAGACAAATTTTCAGTCTCTCGTTTCAATTTAAATGAATTTAGAAACAAAAATTTTCTATGCAAATTTCCAATACCGGTCATTTTAATCCTTAAATATGATGTAAATGAGCAGAACCAGTTACATTTTCTTGCAAGAACTAATAAATGATTTAAAAGCAAATAAAATAGAAATATTGTGTTAGGGCACAAACATTTTTATACTTCTCGCGCAGTTTTATATTATTAGAATTATTAATCAATACATTGTTTTTTTAACTAGGAAACATTTTCAATTTAGATACTTAGAACACAAAAAAACAGCACATTTTATTTCTTATCTATTTTCTATCATTCCCTACGAATTTCGTCTGAAATATGAAATTGGAAGGAAAATATTGAAAGATTCCTGAAAAGTTCGGACGATGAAATGCAAAGGCATCAATAGGATATGTTTTGCAAAAAAAGTTAAATAACTCTAAAAGATGTAATATAAAAGTAAGAAATTTGAATATTCCTCAATTCTATCAGACTCAGAAACTCTATACCTATATTTGTAAAAAGAACTAATGATATTATTCTGCACTTGATAAAAAAAAAAGTACCAAATCTAGGTTAAGCGTACAAGTCCAATTCAAATATTTTACGATGCTGCATTAACATTTCAGATCAAGTGAAACATAGCATAAGCCACAGCGCTCCGTTATGCGCTTTAAGGTGATTTGTTTTTAAAACCATCCATCAAACCCCGCCTCGCAATTTCCTTGAATCAAACCACCACCCCAATGGGCATCTCTTTCATTTGTGATTACCCATCAAGAAAAACGAGAACGCATCACCCGAAATCACAGCCCGACACGAACCAAGTGTCTACTTTATTCATCTAAATAAAGTCTCATCCATCACACACAAAAACGATGCAACTCCCCGAGCTTTATTAAGAATCGTGATTGAGGCCCTTTTATTTTTTACCTTTCATCGTTTTCACTCGGGATAAGTTTAGTGGGTGGGGGGACAGGAAAAAATATGGACGTTATATGGAGAAGATGTAGCTATGTGTGTGCTTGATAGATCCGATCCTTTTCCTTCCCCTCCTCCTCTTCCCAGGTCATCAGTCGTCCAACATCACGTGACCAACACCGAGCAGCACCCCCCTCTCTTCGTTGGGCAGTCGAATTTCCTACCCCCTTCTAACCCCCCTTCGCATTTTGGAGAGAGCTGAGAGCTTTCTCAGCTGGTCCTGTTGCCAAGGTGGAAAAGAAGAAAGTGGCGGGGGAGAGAAAAAAATAAGGCACACAAAAATCGATTATATCGATTGGGAATATTTCTTTTTCTTTTATTTTATGCCCGCCATGTAAATTTGACCACGCGGCGGAGCAGTAGTAATGGCCGATGGCTACCCGGCCATTCCTCCTCGCCACACTTTCAATCTATTCCGTCTTTCTCTCTCTCTCTCTATCTCTTTTTCTCTCGCTCCCTTTTTTCCAAAGCTCCCCCTTTTTATACTGGGGGCATTTCTTTTTTGCATATGCCACGGTCGGTACGCTTCATCACCATAATCTTGAATCCACTTGCACCATCTTCTTCCCACCGATTCCTTTGTCTTTATTGATAACCGCCATCTTGGTTTTTACAGGACGAAGGTAAGATATATATATATATATGCATTTTTGTCATTTTAAATTCCATGTAACAAACCACCAAAGCCTTCAATCGATTGATTGAAAGGTCTTTGTTTTTCTTTCTAATGCCTTATCTTGACCCTTCCTGGCTGAAATCATTACTTTGGTGACAAATCACCAATTACTATCGTATATCTATTATATTTCAATAAATTTAAGTATAATCTCTTGATCTTAACATATTTTATTCTTAGATATGTTACTCTCAGTTTTTTATAATACAGGTTTTTTTAATTCAAAGACCTTATGGTCAGCTTTCTTGAATTTTCAAGTCTTTTGTTGGTTAATAATCGATTCTTTCTTGTGCTATTGGTCATAGTTTCTAGAAATGTGTGATGGAGAAATAAGGCAATAAGCTTCTGTAAAAACGTTCCTTCTAATGGATTTTATCTGATTATTGCTTTAAAAATTGTAATGGTGATGGTTTATCAACCATTATTGGAAACTGAATCCTCGTCTAATATTTAACAAGAAAGCTACTACTAATACTTATTAGTAGTTTTATGGGAGGGAGGGTGCCTTAACACGAATTATATTTATATATATATTATAACACATTATATTTCCCGATTTCTTTAACTTCTTATGTAGATGCAGTAGTAAATACGCATATTCTAGACATTTTGATAAAATTTTGAATGAAAATATATGTATGCATAGTACTTACTAAAATTACATACGAATCATTTGAATATAGTCCCTTGAACTTACTTTAAAATAAGTTTGCAAGAGTCAGAGGGTAAGGATAAACTTACTTTGTATCAATATCGAATTAAATGTTACTTTTATTTAAATTTTCTGAAAATTTTTAAGAAATGTAACAATAGAATACCTAAATCTAGTTAAGGCTACGGATTGTTTTAAGACCTCAACTAAAAAAAAAGGTATTTTCTTAGTCCTTTTGAAATTTTTATGTCTTAACTTTGCATCTCAAGTGAAAATGCCCCTTCGAAATTTTCATACTTTGATGTAATTTATACTCTTATTCCTTTTGTTGTTTAGTTTGTAGGTCTTAATAAATGTTACATTTTATATAACAATGAATGAGGGCCTTACCTTCAAAAATTATGTGATGATCTTATAATTAAATTAAATTAAATTAATTTTAATTGCAAAAGTAGAAAACAACTATGCTGTTTTAATAAAAAAAATATAACAGAAATCCGTTTGTTATATTGATCTTACTTTATGAAACGAAGTTTTTCTTAAAAAATTTATATAACCTTTTTAAATTACATTTTCTAGATTTTATATATACAACTATATCACATTTAAGTTTAAAAAATATGTCAACTTAAAATATTTCGTAACTTCAAAATATTTCTTTCTTTTTTCAATTTAAAAATGTAATTAGATTACAAATATGTTAAATAAGAAGTTTCTATGTACTTTTTTCTTGTTTTATTCATATTGTTTGTATCAACTGCAACAAGAATTCTCGCTCGAAAGACTTAAAAAATAAAATACTGTTAGCAAGTTTTTCCCCCTTAAAAAATGCATGTAATATTTATTTATTTCAAATAACTTTTAAGTTATGAATTCATTTTACCCTGTTTTATGGTTGAATCCAATGTTTCATAAATAAGAGATTGATCGAAAAACAAGTATCCTCATTTCATGGTGTTAACCAGCTGTAAGAATATTGATTTTATTAAAGGATTTACTTGCCCCAAAATGGATTTTTCCTTCGATTTCTCATCTTGTAAAGATTGCAAAACTTTCCAGAAGGAAATATATCATCACGGTAAGTTAGTATTTTCGAAATATGTTTTAATTGCATAAAATTAAGATTAGTCTTTCCATCTTAGAAAAAAATAGGATGCTGTTCCTCTCTTGGAATTTTCTTTTGTTCTTTTTCATACGAAGTTTGTTCACAAAATGTTGTGGTCAAATATAACTGATAACAAACTTTGATAGAATATTAATGCAATTAATCTGAAAAAATTATTCTTCCAAGTTTCATCAATCAGAACGTGTTTATTATCCCAATCCTGTAAAGGAAAAATACTTCCTCCCATATACGTTTACACTCTTATTAGTTTTATTTCTGAGGAGGAGCTGCAGGGGTGTGAGAATTACCAACACGCAGTCACATGTCGTTTCCTTTTATGATGATTCCCCCCTCTCCCTAGGGTACCATTTGTTTCAAATCCAGTGTACTCCAGATTTTTTTTTCCTATATCGGATATGATCCATTCATCACGACTTCCCATGGAATTTTTATTAGGAAAACCGCCAAAAAATGGGAACGCGTTATCTTATCTAGATCCTTCTTTAGGGAACAAAAATAGAGTATTTTTTCGCCAACCCCTAATGGCTTAAATACTCCATCCTTATCACTTTGGCGCCTGCGGTGAAATTTAAGGTAACTTAAAGGTATCCACTCTGCCTAATGATCGTCACCCTACCCTTCCATATTTTATGCCGTCGGAGGTTGGAGGGAAGGGGTGAGTGATCGGAAGCTCCTGATTGGGCAGAGTGAAAGTCGTTTGCAGCGAACCCCTTTCCTCCCTCATGGCGTAATCTGCGTTGCGCGTAATTTTTACCGCACTTGAATTCTGTTGGGAGAACTTTCGGTGCTCTTGCATTGGCTGTGGTGCAAAGGGTTACGGGAGAGACGATCCGCCCCCTTTTTTCCCCATCCCTACCGTAGGGATTTTTTGAATGTGCGGGGTGGATTTTCCTGCATAGTAATAAGATGCTTTACTGGATTGACGGAGCTGGTTCAGCCAGTCAGCGGATTTTTCCATCTCTCCTTCTTTTCACATTTTTTTCTTCTCCTCTCCTCTTCTTCTCCTGGCTTTAATCTTGGTAGGATATTCTCCTTTCGCTGTTCGTTTTTTTTCTCTCACTGCTGTTTTTTATGCGCATACTTAATGTGAGAGAGGAGGGAAAAAATGACCATTTTTTGAAGAGAAGTGCGATAATTTAACTCAAGTATACGGCGACAGTTTGGAAGAGCTGAGCTTAAAGTTTTCATGCGTTTCTTTGATTTTTTTACTTTTTCTCTCTTACCTCTCTCCTCGGTTATAAGAAGATGGAGATAAACTCCTCAGGATGAAATCTCCATGCTGAAAAACCCATCCTCATGAGGATATTATTTATGTAATGGAGGCTCACTTTTTCGTATTGCGGATGACTTGGCAAAATTATACTAAAAAATATGCAAACTAGAAGGGATTAGATGAATGTGTCACAGCTCAAATGCGAATTTTTCGTTTCGAAAATATATTTCATCAGTACAAACTGAACAAAATAACAAAAATCAAATTTTACGAAATATTTGTCTATTTTAGATTGATTTCTTTTTTTAAAATTTTTTTTGAATTTGTGCAACTATCCTAACTTTTTTATTAATTTCTAATACGGTTCTCACTGTTTGATTTGCATAACATGCACAAACAAACCTTAGTTGTACTAATCAATGTAAATAATTTAATTATTTTTTGTCGATTAATGTCATAGCATTTCTATCAAATTAGCAAACTATCAAAAAATTTCACAATGCGAAATATATATTTCGTACTATTAAAAGAGGATAGAGGAGGACAACGAATAACAATGCTAAGTATCATGAAATTTTTTAACAAAATTGACATAATTCTATTTAAATTATTTATTCTTTTATTAAAATTAAAAGAAAATCAGTTACTGATTAAATTAATCGTTAGAAGAAAAAAATGAAAATTAAATTGTGAAGCAAAAGATTCCTGAATGCATCTTTTTTTTAAATGCCTTAATTCATTCCTTTTTTTTTTTTTCGTTTCATTCGATAAGTAATATTTTCACTATTGCATAATAAATAGCAAATATTTACATTCGGAGTTAAAATTTATACGCTTTTAAAACTTATATAGATAAAATGTTTGAAAACATTTTCAATTTCGACCATTTTCAAAAAAAATTTCATTTTATTAATCCAAAGGAAAGAAAGCATGAAAAACAATTGTTTACTTAAGAATTATTACAAGAAAAAGTATACTTAAATTGTAAGTTTTCTTTTCTTTTTTTGAAAAATTGAAGGTTTTGACAAAATTCTGTAAGTCGAAATTATTAAGAGCCTTTGAATAATGTATTACTTTTTAAGCCCTGCTTATCACTGTCGTTTTCAGTTAAGCTATAAGGACAAAAATTTTCATTTAAGCATGCATTCTTCCGTCTAGTATACAACACACAATCTCACATGCTTGAGAGAACAAAATAAAAAATAAAAATAATAAATACAAGAAAATAATTACAGTAACAATATGTACAATGGATAGTATATTATGTATTCTTCCCATTATTTATAATTACAGCACAAATGTATTGATTAGATTTTTAGTATGCTTTACATTTTGAAACCTCCGTGGCTAAATTATAATTTTGAACTTGATAAAGACGACTCTTGAGCTGGAATCTCACCAAACATCCCTACCATTCAAACGTGAAAACTTTGAGCTTCGAAAAATTGAACATGCATCAGCTCCTCTACACGGCGGGTCTTCAACGACACGCAGGACTTTAACTCACAGTCCGACATCCCTGAACATGACTTCACGACCATGACCACTCGACTACCACCTCCAGGAAAATATATTGCACAAAGATTTAGATTGTGCATTAATATAAATTGTATATACGTGCATGGAATGTATAATTGCACTTCGTGAACGATTTTTATAACTAGTTGAACTGAAAATGAACATAATAATTTCAAATTAATTGTTTACTACCTAACATATTTTATATTTTAATTAGACCATTTATTTTTTCCTTACTAAGATCAAATTTATTTATACGACCAAACTAACAGATATATTTATTAGTTACTTAAGCTCTCTAATCAAATAATGTTTCTTAAACTTTATTTTTAATATAATCTCTCTAATAAAGCGGCATGTTTCTTCTAAATTGACTCATTAAAGATAGCAATAAAATAAATGCTAATCTGATTTACTTACCCTCTATCCTATGCATTATTAAACCCCCTTAGATATATATTTTATTTTTCTTTACAACTACATCTCCTGTTTTTTCAGCAGGAAAAGGTCTTTATTTTTCTCATCCTTTTCCCCTTTTTCCACAACAACACTAAGACCTATAAAGTTTGACAGGAATACCATTCCATTTTTAAAGCATAAACATCCCTGACACTTTAAGATTCTTAACTTGTGATGTGCATAAACTGTCAACGAATTCCACATCCAGACTGTACACAAAGATAAATCTATGGCGAACGGATCTGAAAAGGCGAAGGTGGCCTACGGCTATTTCTCCATACCCTAAGTAAGGTCTTGAAATTTTTACAACACGTCTTTCGAAAAGTCCATGAAAGTCAGCATGTCAACAGCAATTGCTATTTGCAAATATTTCAGTTCGCGAGCTTATCTGCCTAAAATTCCACTGTGTGCCAACGGTTCTTAGTGAGAAATCCAATATGGCGCCCGTCAACACTTTGAAGAGTTTCTTTGGTGGTGTTCTATGGTATTAGACGAAGTTGCTGTCGTGTTCTTGGGGAAGAGTATTACGTGACTCTTTTGTTGTCTTATTCCACTAGACGAGGAGAGTTGAGTTGTTGCTTCGGGAAAACAGATCATAAAAGTTGACGAGTATATTTTGGTGAGTGAAGGGACAGAAATTGCATCTGGTGCCTGAAGTGAAAGGGTTCAAGGATAAAGGGCATTCTAATTTTCAAAGGTGACAAGCATAAAATAATTTAGTAATATTTATACATCAAAGAGAGAGATAGGATAAATTATGCCATTTTAAACATATTATTAGGATTAAAATTCTACCAAAGCATTTAAACCTATAAGGAATGAAACAGAGTGAATGTGGTATTTTACAAAATATCAAGAAACTATAAGACGAGTAAGAAAATAATTATGAAACACTTCTCCCACACAATTACATACATTTAACTCAGGATCTCTAAATTTATAACTTACCATTAATTATTTGTAAAATTAGATTTCAATGAAAGGTTTGTATAGTTAAATAAAAGATAATTTATCCAGCAATGACATGTATGTAAATGAGTTATGTAATATTGGTAATCAAAGAACAGCATTTAGACTAACTAAAATTTATCCAAACAAATTTAAAATTAGAAATTTGAGATATTTAAGTAATTGTAAAAAAACATGTAAAACTGATTTATATGAGAGTATACCAATAATTTTTGACTCTTGATACATTTCAGAAATAAATACAAACAATTAAAGTTAATTTAGATACTGAATAATTATACTTACATTTTACCTGTACCTTTAATTCAGTTTGTAGAGAACAAATATTTAAGGAAACAAGTTTATTAAATTTGTAAAAAGAGGAAACAATTAAAGTCACAAATTTTAGTCTCACAATATTTCTTATCCATATTATAAGCCTCATTTCCTCAAAATATATATGAGAATATTCACAAAATCTTGTTTTCCTAATGATTCAATTCCAGGTGAATAGCAAAACAACAGTAAAACCATTTACCTTTTACTAGGCCATGGTAAATATACCTACCACCTCAAATATTTTAATCAAATCTCTTTATTAGTCATCTTCATCTGTCCAATTTATAATTCATTTTACATATTGAAACATTTTCAAATATATTTCACAAATTTGTAGTGTTTACTATGTACTGATCGATGTTCTTATAAATTTTATGGGGAATAATATGAAGTTATATTCTTAATTTCTCATCTTCATCACCTAATATTATAAAATATTTTTAATTCACTGTTCCTTTCGAAGGTTTTAGTATTTACAAAATATATTTTAGGAATCTTATGTGAGGAGAGTTAAAAGCGGAAAAAATGTATAGTTAGACCTTTCAATATCACACAGTGGGCTGTGGTAAACATATTCCCATTAAACAAAGGGGACTTAAAAATCAAAATGAGTTTACCTAATAAGGTAAATGAAATACTTTTTTTATAAATCAACCTATCCCTCCCCCCCAAAAAAATATTTTAATGCACACTCTAGAAAAAATAGCCCGGTAAAGGGTTAAGGAAAACAAAAAAAATTGTTAACAAGTGAAATAACTTAAATAGTAAATTACCAAAAAATGTAACACGAAACATACGTTTGAAAAACCGTTTTCATTTTTTGAAAATATGATGATTATTTGGTTATTAAAACAAAGTAATTTAAAAAAAGAGTTGTATTTGCTTAAAACTATTCACTATAATATTAAAGCTTAATACAATAATAAATAATTTAATAATAATTAGCCGCAAAAGGGACGTATCATGTATAAAGAAGCAACTTAATGAAGAACTGAAATGAAACAATGAAAAATTTGAAATGACTTATGTTAAATTCTAAAAAGAATGTTCAAAAAACTCTGAATGGTATATTAGACTCTTAAATTTAACAGAATGATTGTTATCTAATGTCGAACTTTGAAACTAAATTACAGCTATTGGTGACGGTCCTCGTAATTTTTAACCACCGGGATGAGCACAACGGAACTGGTACTTCACTCATCAAAGCGACATACTAACATCAACGTGAAGACTCCGAGCTTCGAAATATTTAGTATGAATCAGCCTCTCTACACAGCGATTTTTCAGTAGGACAAGGACTCGAACTTACGACTGAACAAAAAATGCCAGCTACAAATTAACGATCAAGACAAATCGATTACCACGTCTACTAGACTCTCAAAATTACAAACCTTATCCAGTATTAAATATATTTAAAATTATTTTGAGGGAGTGAATGTTTTATAACGACACACTATAAGGTAACACGAGGGTCATTGGCGACGGGCCTCATAGTTTTGAACCAGGGATGACACTTGAGAGAACTACCAGCCCCTCCCCTCTCCAAAATACTACACCAACATGAGGGTTTTGAGCCTCAACATATTTAACGTGCATGGCTCCTTCTACATGGTGAGTCAGTGGCGCACACAAGGGGGTTGAACCGGGTCAATACCCCCTCAAAACTCTTGATTTTTTCGATCGATTACAATCCTATGTTCATAGTACGTGGAGCCCAGATGTTGAGTGGTTAAGTCATCGCGCCTCCACGCGACAGGTACGGGGTTCAAACCCCTGGTTGGGCAAGGTTGACTCAGCCTTCCATCCCTTCAGTGAGTGAATAAATGAGTACCAAGCATGCTTGGGAACTTAACACTGGGGGTTTCGCGTTAGATTGATTACCTGACCGGAACATCTGCTCATGGACCTCAGGGATCAAGGTCACGTATACTGAGTTGAACACAGTAGGTCTTGGCCCTCATGGATTGTCGCGCCACTAAGTTAAGTTTATATAGTACGTAAAATTTAAATAAGTATTTGTTATTAATAATTAATTTATTTACTTAATGCTACTTATTTATTAAATAATTAATTTTTTCTGTATTTTGTTCCCGAAATCGACAAAATTAAAAAATATATATATATTGTGCAGCGCATTGGATCCTGATACGCGCAAGAATGGTGGAATTTCAACCCTAGACCTTCACCCCCTTGAAAAGCTCCTGTGCGTGCCACTGTGGCTATTCTACAGTGCTACTAGGACTAAAACCACCAAGGCAGTGTTTCTCAAACTGTGGGGCGCGCCCTCTAGGAGGCATGATAACTCTAAGAGGGGGGCGCGAGCTTATTGAAAAGTCGAAAACAATAGATTATTTAAAGAAATTATTAATTTTCTGGAAGTAAACGAACAAAATACATTCCGGCGTAAAAAAAAATGAAATTAGCATTTACTCTGATATAAAGGGTGTTTTTTTAGAGGTATAGAACTTTAAATTGCAATTAAACAACGATGTATTATTCGATTGACATGAATTTTTTTTATTCGAAAGATAATCTTGTGGCATTACATTTTAAATATGATTTCTGGCATAGGACTGCCACGGCTGGTTCGGATGTAGTCCAATCTGGACGTCCAATTTTCGATGACTTTTTCCAACATTTGTGGCCGTATATCGGCAATAACACGGCAAATGTTGTCTTCCAAATGGTCAAGCGTTTGTGGCTTATCCGCATAGACCAATGAATTTACATAGCCCCACAGAAAATAGTCTGGAGATCACAAGATCTTGGAGACCAATTCACAGGTCCAAAACGTGAAATTAGGCGGTCACCCAACGTGTCTTTCAATAAATCGATTGTGGCACGAGCTGTGTGACATGTTGCGCCGTCTTGTTGGAACCACAGCTCTTGGACATCATGATTGTTCAATTCATTAATGAAAAAGTTAGTAATCATGGCTCTATACCGATCACCATTGACTGTAACGTTGTGGCCTTCATCGTTTTTGATGAATATAGCGCACCAAAAGCGCACCAAACAGTCAGTTTTTCTGGATGTAACGGTGTTTCGACATACACTTGTGGATTAGCTTCACTCCAAATGCGGCAGTTTTGTTTGTTGGCGTAGCCATTCAACCAGAAGTGCGCTTCATCGCTAAACAAAATTCGCTTATGAAAATCGGGAACAACGGCAATCTCGTTTTGGGCCCATTCGACGAATCTACGCCTTGCTTGATGATCGTTTTGATGAATTGCCAAACCAAACTGAGAATAAATCACTTGACAGCTGTTAAATCGGTCGCCATCTTGGAAAGTAATGCCAACTTAAACTTCTATACCCGGAAAAAAAAACACTCTTTAATACACTTATGAATGTATCAGCACTACACACATGTATTTTATAATTAATTTGACAATACTAAGTCAAGAACGCTCAAGTGACCCCATGGGCTTGTCATAAATAAAATTACATGCAAACATTAACACTGATCTTGATCATTTGTACGGTTTATAAATAATCCCTTAACTGTCGATTAAAAGTTACACGATTCGCTCCCCAACGCCCCCATTCTTCCCTTAGGTATACATATGTGATGTTTTAGAGAGGGGGTGGCTAGAAAAGAAATAAATAAAGAAATATCCTGATATAAGTAAACCCTTCGCAAACACTGTCAAGGTCCTTTTATTGCATTTCAAAACCTTCAGAATAATTTTAAATATAGCAGTGTGCACAGAAATATCGTATTTTAGAAAGACGTATATATACGCCCGAGGCATTTAACGCAATGTATGGCAAGACGTATATATACGCCCGGGCATTTAACGCAATTTACGGTAAGACGTATATATACGCCTGTGGCTCTTTAGAGGTTAAAGTCGTATTGTACCTTTAGCCTAAGTATATAGTATTATTGAATTCAATATATTGTTTGTATGGAGGGGCAGGGGGGCGATGAAAATTATAATTGAATAACGGGTCGCCAATATTAAAAGTTTGAGAAACACTGCACTAAGTTTCAGTGACTAAAATTACGTTGAAAAGGGACATAACGCATGCCAAAATTATCTTCTGAAGAATATTTGTCTTCTGTTTCGATGCACCTTTAAATAAATTCACCTAAAATGAAGATTATTAGTCCATTTTTATATATATCTAAAAGTAATAGATAAGTACATGTAACATGTTTCATGTAATTAAGAATATTCTTTTTTCCTCTAACCAAATGTTTCCTTGTAAGCTTTTCATAATATATCACCGGAGGAGGCCTGTTCTAATCTTACAGCGCTATTTTCCTCCCGGCGCCATTTCTTACGCGGCGTAATCTAAAGAACCAATACAATTTCCTCTCGCGTTAAAAGAAACTAAATCTGCTGTAAATTTAAAATCCTTCCCGAAGCTTCGGCTTTAAGAAGGAACATAGGAAGGGAAAAAAATTATATTTATACTTGCGCAAAATGACACCCTCACGGGCGTCGTAAAATATACCCGAGGAATAAAGCGGGCCCAAAAACAAATAACCAAACAAAGCTAACCTCAAGACATATCGAATAAACAAAGAACGCTGTTAAAAAAGGGGAAACTCGTGGCCTGTGAGGGATTAGAGAGTTGCTTCACAGAATGTGATAAAAATTCCCATTTAGATAAGTATGTACGGATGCTGTTGGAGTTTATGTACTCCAGGAGGGTGGTTTATTAGATGGCTTTTTAAAAAATGGCCCCGAATTCTAAAGGAAGCGAAATCCATTCAATAAAGATATGCGCTTATTACAGAAGAATGCAGGAGGGAGTATTGTGCCCAAGGGAATCGATGGAAGAGCGCTGCGTTCGACAGATTGGATTTTAATGTTTGGAAATAGTGAGCCCATGCTAGTTAAGAGCCTGATTTAATGCAAGGTAAATAAAACATAACAGTGCTTACGTCTTGAGTAATGTCTGATGGCTGATTAAAGTACAAAATAGATTTTACTTTCTCATAATTTACTTATACAACCCCCTGGGAAAAATAAGCTGCAATAGTCCACATTTATTCCTTCAGGTTTCATGGCCAGAAATGCTTAAGTCATCAATACCAGTTCTGATTCCGGTCAAAGCCAGTGGCTAAGTAATCGTGGTTGCACTGGCGTAGCTAGTTCTGGGCTCCATATCAAAATTATTTTGGGGCTCTTCTTCAGATATGAGTGCCCTGTTATTGGGAATGTAGGTACACGTGTTGTGGCCCTGTAGCTAAGGGCCCCGTATCATTGGTACTGCTGATGCGGTGGTGGCTACACTCCTGCGGGGTTGTCAACTTATGGACGACGCTGCTTCTGTCAACTTATTACTACGACCCTTCGTGAAGAGGGGTTGAGGCCCAAAACCCTCCAATTGATATGTTGGGGAAGTCTGGAGAATGGGGTTTAATCTCAGTCACTATATCGAGATTCAAAATTGTGAGGTTCATCGCCAGTAAACCTCGCGTTTAATCAGAAGGCGACATTTATAATTAATCCATCCATCCATCCAAAGTCTCTATGAAGGAAGAAATAAGGTGTTATTTTATTCAAATTGGTTCAAGATCTTCGGGTACCATTTTGAGACAGTCAGAGGACTGAGGTGCTGTCTTAGGTGTTTTCTAATCGCTTGACTATGGCTAATAATTATTAAGAATCCTTGTGTAGTCTAAGAGAATAAATTTTAATTGAAATCCATATTTTGGAAAGTTCGTTATTAATTAGCTACTATGTAGAATTATACAAAATTATCAATCTTGCACAGTGTTAGCGTGCTCAGGAATATAAATAAAAAATCACCAGTTTGATATGGATAAAATTTCAAACAATAAAGATGAATGAATCTATGGACTATGAAATTACTGTTCTTAAAATAAGGATGGAAGTAATTAATTATTACATAAGTCAGGAACTGTCAGTATTTTAACTATCGTAAAATCCGGCGTATAACGTGCCCTTTTAAAATAAAAAAATCAGATTGAAATTTATCGGTGAACGGTATACGCCGGGTATGAAAATTATTGCTTTAAAAATTAAAAAAAAGGAGATGAACTAAAGTAGAGAGTTACATATATCGAAATACTGTTTATTTTAAAGAAATGATGCAGCTTATGAACTTAAAGAGTTGTAGCTCTAGAAATATACTATTTTTTCAAAAGCCTTGGATAATACCTCGACTTCAGAAATTAAGAATATTGCATACGTGCATTTTAGGTTTCGTCGTAAAAAAGAGGGTGTGCGTTATGCGGCGAATACACCTAAAAATTAAAAAAGTATAAGTGCTTGAAGTATAGGTGTAGCTTGAAAGTACAGGTGCGCGTGACATGGTGGTGTGCGTTATACGCCGGATTTTATATGATACATATTATTGATCAGTTAGTTACAATATCCCTAGTGTTTTATCTGAATCAATAACTAGAAGTATGGTTGATAACTCTCACAGTAATCAATCCCTTCATAATGGATAACCAAGAATACTGAGTAAGATAGAGAGATAATGCATTCATGTCAATGTAATGATTTCTCTGGAAGGATCAACAAATACGCAATAATTTTGATGGCTAAAAATTAATGAGTTTAAAATAAATTGCATGTATTCTTCAGTTCAGAATTATCGAATGTTTACAATCGATTTAATGAATCATACATTTACACTAATGAAATTAACAAATAGTTATATATAACTTCTACTTTTCTACTAAAATTTATATTAAAAAAAATGGCAACAACAATTTTAGAAATGCTTTACTAGAGTGTTTTGTATGTGTTTGATGAAAAGTTAATTGAAACTATTGAAAATTATCTCTACCCATGAACTCACTATACGTCAATTAGTAATTATAATAAAAAGTTAAATCTTGGCCTATTTTACAGGAATTATTAAAAAAAGAAAGTAAAAGGAATTAAATGTTATTTCTGAAATCATGACTTTTGTAAAAATAAAAATTATACAAAAACATTTTAATCATATCTAAAAAAACCCCATAAGCTAAAGTTATGAATAAAAATATTTTAAGAATAATTAATACGTATTAAAGTCTGATTTGAACAAGGCTTCTTAGTGGCTATGCAGAGGAAAGATTTTGACTCTATGCTTGAATTCTGAAATTAGTTTCTTAATTAAACTTCTCATTGGAAAAATTTGGCTTTGTACTCTATACCAATACGTGGGCTATTGAGGACAAGCATCGTAATTTTCAACCTCATGAAGTGACGAGGATAGCACTTTAGTTGTCATTCCACTCTACTAACTTCTGCACCATACCAACATGAGGACTTTGATCCAAGACCAACTTAACGGGTTCCGGCATCTCGACACGGTGGATTTTCAGTGGTATTAGGGTTCGAATTTATAATAAGCAGGTTACGTGGCTCTGACCGTGACCACTAGACCACTACGGTTACCACTGACATGTTAAACCACAAAAATGCATAAAAATTAAACTTTATTTCTTTAATAACACCGTACAGATTTAATAAATATTGTGGAACTTAAAAGGATTCATAAATATATGCATTGTTACATTCATTAATTATATATAAAGTGCATTTTATATTTTATTTTATTTTAATGAATTAAATTTCTTAATTAATGATGAGACTCAACTGGTTCGTACTAGTTAGGTGGATCTAACTTTTTGATGAATTCAACGAACCAGCTGTTAATTTGATACAAATAATAAATCTCTCTAAAGTAGGTTTAGTTTTTTATTCTTAAAATTGTTCCTTGTGTAGCTGTTCAGTTATTAGGATATCAAAGTACATTTTAAGGTATTTATGAAGTAATTGAAACCAAAATACATCTTACATAGATAACGTTGTGCAGTTGCTTTTTTTTACAAATCGGAAAAAAAAGATTATGATTTCCCTAGAATACCTACCTGTACCTGACCATATTATACAGCGAAAAACAATATAATTCTGCAAGAAACTCTAACATTTCAACTCGAAATGGTGAGTATCGCAAAACAAGAAGGGAAAAAAAGAGCAAATTTTTCCCGTTTGCTAGTGAAGTTTAATATTGCTAGTTGCAAAAGAAATAAACGTGGGGATTGCGAAAAAGAAACTTTCCCTTGGAAATCACTTTTGGAAAGTTTTCACAAAATCGTTAAGATGTGAACTACAAGTGTAAGGAGGAAATGTTTGCCCTACGAGAAACAATATTTGAGCGAGTAAAATAATAAGAATTTGTTTCGTCGCAATATTGAAGAAAAGTTTTCGCGAGTTCGTATTCCGGCCGAATGAGCAAAGTATCTAGAGCAGGAGGGTTCGGCATTAGCGACTAACTTGGTCTGGCTTCATAAGAAGGAAGAAAAACAATCTTGAATGGAGGGCAGTAGTCCGTACAGTTAAAGAAATTTTTTTTTATCATGAACTTGTTTTCCAAAGAATTTATTAAAATTGTCTTATGTAAATGTAAGATAAACAATCCTACATAAAAAAAATATTTTGATTCATTTGGCATAAAGCTTATTTTAAGAAGAATTGTTTAAACTGTATAGTATAAATTTCCTTTTTAATTCGGTCTCTAATATTTTTGTATCTCTAGATGTTTTAAAAATTTACTCTTCTATTCAATTCCTACTATTAGGTCATAATCCCTATAGATTTATTTGTTTGTTAATTTATCTTGGTGGAATTTTCAATCGTTAATAAGATACATTTTAAAGAGCTCAATTGAGCTGATATTTTATACACATGATTATTTTGGATGACACAATACAATAATTTAATTGTAATTAATAAAAATTTTAATTGATTAAAACTAATTATTTAAAGAATTACAAATACAGGCACGTTGGCGACTTGTGTCAAAACTTGAAAAGGTTTTTTTCTCACGTGTATTTAGTTGAACCGAAATTTTATATACACGATTGTTTTGGATGACAATACGCTACTTTAATGATAATTAATAAAAAATAATTACCACTTAATGTTGTGATTCTACCATATGTATATAAAGGGTGTTTTTTTAGAGGTATAGAACTTTAAATTGCAATAAAACAACGATGTATTATTCGATTGACATGAATTTTTTTTATTCGAAAGATAATCTTGTGGCATTACATTTTAAATATGATTTCTGGCATAGGACTGCCACGGCTGGTTCGGATGTAGTCCAATCTCGACGTCCAATTTTCGATGACTTTTTCCAACATGTGTGGCCGTATATCGGCAATAACACGGCGAATGTAGTCTTCCAAATGGTCAAGCGTTTGTGGCTCATCCACATAGACCCATAACTTTACATAGCCCCACAGAAAATAGTCTAGCGGTGCTAAATCACAAGATCTTGGAGGCCAATTCACACGTCCAAAACGTGAAATTAGGCGGTCACCAAACGTGTCTTTCAATAAATCGATTGTGGCACGAGCTGTGTGACATGTTGCGCCGTCTTGTTGGAACCACAGCTCCTGGACATCATGATTGTTCAATTCAGGAATGTAACGTTGTGGCCTTCATCGTTTTGAAGAAGGATTCCACCAGCCCATAAAGCGCACCAGTCAGTTTTTCTGGATGTAACGGTGTTTCGACATACACTTGTGGATTAGCTTCACTCCAAATGCGGCACTTTTGTTTGTTGACGTAGCCATTCAACCAGAAGTGCGCTTCATCGCTAAACAAAATTCGCTTATGAAAATCGGGAACAACGGCAATCTCGTTTTGGGCCCATTCGACGAATCTACGCCTTGCTTGATGATCGTTTTGATGAATTGCCAAACCAAATTAAGAATAAATCACTTGACAGCTGTTAAATCGGTCACCATCTTGGAAAGTAATGTCAACTTAAACTTCTATATCTGGAAAAAAAAACATTCTTTACAATACTTATATTAATTGTAACTATTTAATAAAATGTAGAAAAAATAAAAAATTTCTTCGTTGATTGAAGTAGGAATTGACTTAAATTTTTTTATATCTTGCTTTAATTCAATTTTTTAAGTGGGAACTTCTCACTTCCCATTTACGAAGTAGTACTTTTTATATATGTCTTCGTTACTTTAATCTTTTGAATGTTAAATCTTTCGTAGTTACTGAATAAGTGTTATCTGAGATTAAAACTTCAAACATCATATACAATAGCTAAAGTTTCTGTAACACAGAAAAGTTAATAAATTTATCTAGTACATCTGACTAGAATAATAAGAGCAAAAACAATCAAATAAGTAAATAAATAACAAATAAATTATGTGAGGTAGTAATGCTGAGAAAAAGAAAAAGGTTGTAGGAACTTTTATCAAGCCACTCCTGTGTTATGTCTTACTTGAGTAACTCTCAATGAGATTAACTATAAAAAGTAATTTAGACATTCCTCTGAAATTAGCAATTACAATGAACTGAAAATTATTTTTGTTTTTTTACCAGCTTTAAACTTATATTTGTTCAATATTTGATAACATAATTACTTTAAATATCATGTACATGTGTGTATATGGTATTTAATATATTATTATTATTAATAGTCATGTATGATATTATCTATCAATCACATATAAGTAATACATAATATATTTAACACATATTGATGGACATATATACAAGTATTATACAAATTATACCACTTATACGCATGCGTGTGAACATGCATATTATTTTGTTCCATTAATGTTAAAATTTAAAAAATATTTTAAGATAAATTTCTTCACAAATACACTTCCTTTTCTTAAAATTTTTTATTAATCTTTACCATTTTGTAAGCAACTAAAACATATAAACTTAATAGTAAAACATTTGATATTTTTCATTCTGAACCTCCTACACATTTCCCGTTGCCTCCGTTTTGAAAATAAAATATTTCGATTTGATTCATATGTAAAACATTACATAAGGAAAATAATAGCATCCAAGATTAATTTTTTAAGAAAGTACTTCTACCAGAGATCATAGTATTAATACTATTTTTTTGAAGATTATTTCAAAGGTTCGGAAGTAGCTGCGTAAACTTTGAATTAAGTGTCCCTTAATTCAAAGATTACAAATATTCATTTAAATTCAATGTTTCCTTAAATATAAAAATGGGAGATTTCATATATACTTATACATAAAAAACACAGAATAACCATTAATAAAAAAAGAAGAAGAATGTCATTACCATAAGGAAGATGCTATGAAAAAGAATCACTTCAACATAATACTACCGTTAAAGAATTTAATATATTTTCGAAATTGAAACAGTGAAAAAAAGAATTATTTTTTGATTGAACCCAAAGCAACGTAGGTAAGTTGATAGAACTGTAGTAAGAAAAATTTTCTAAAAGTAATTTTTAGCATTTTCTAACGAACGTGGACAAAGTAAAACATCATTAAAACTTATTTTCTGTATGCCTTTAATTGAATCAGTTGATTGGCATTTCCAAAATAAAGATGGCAATATATGTTACGCTTGAAGAAAAGTTTAAAGCTACACAGCACCCTAAAAATTTCATTTTTACCGAAATTTTTTTTGCATGTTTTGGTGGCCTATATCATTGAGATGCTTGCCACGAAATTTCAGATCTGTTAGCAAATTAGTTTTTAAGATATTTGAAGTTTTATGAGCTATGGTTTTGGCTTCGATTTCCTTTTAAAGCATTTTTCACACTTAAGTTGAATTAATTAAAATATTTTCCAGCTTTTAGTTTGAAATGGTTATTAATTCCAATTTTCATTACTAAAATCATTTCTGCTTGATTATGTTTTGAGTTCTCATAATTAGTTAATAAAGATTAATTTCATGGCAAATTTTTGCTTTAAAATAGTTTACATAACTTAAAAGCTTGATGATTAATTTTTTTTGTAGAGAAAATGCCATGGCAAATGCGTTCTGGGTTTCTGTGAGAAACAATATTTCGAAGAGATGGAATACTACTGAAAATGATGTATCTAAAAATCAGTCCTCAGCTGATTCTGCAATTAGACTTCCGAATACAAGTATTCTGAATTCAAATGGTGCAGATATAACTGAATATTTCCTTGATGTGTACCAAACTACATTATACTAAACATATTGTAGTACTATATTTTAGTATTTTAAAGTCGTACGAGACAAGATCTAAAACTTACTAAACTGACCCAATTTAAAACTGAAAAACATTTAATTTTATGAGCAAACCTATTTTTAGCTTAAGTTAGTATTATTATTATTTTGTACATAAATGCTTCGTGTTTCAAAACTTTTGTGAAATATTAGGTTAAGATAAAGCTGAATAAACTGACGTCTTAACAAATGGCTATCAATATTATGCAAAAATATATTTTGAATTAAAAATATAATTTTCAGTCATATTTAATAAAAATAGTGTTTTAACGTACAACATACATTGGAAAATAAATATTAAAAAATTAGAGTTTAATGGGCTTTATAAGTTTTGTTTTATGAATTTACAAACTTTAAATGCGTTATTCTCAGACTTTTAATTTTAAAGGTATAAGTGTTTTCTAATCCCTAAGACTTTTTTTCCTGTTCAAGATAGAACCTTGAATTTTTTGTATATACTCCCAAATGTATGTTCTATAAAAGTTAGTATGGATTTAGGGCTGAGAACTCTAGTTATTTTTCTAAAAAATGCTAAAGTTGATATTTTAAAAATTTTCGTGTTTTTTCCAGGTTTTTCTAGAAAAATAAATATTAAAAATCAACAAAGGAATAGACTTCCAAATCCATACTAAATATTGTTTGTAATAATCTAAGAATCATAAATAACTTAAAATTACTAAAAAATTTTAAAAATTGAGTATTTTATAAAAGTTTGAAAAAAATTCAAAATTTCCTAATTTTTTAAAATTGTAAAATAATGGCTGGTCAAACTGACTTTTTACTTACAGAATCAGCTTAATAATATAATCTAAATATAAAACATCAATTATTTTTACTGTGACTGTCTCCAAAATAATTTTTTGAAAAAGGGTACCGTGTAGCCTTAAGCCAATTTTAGTTTGTATATTTTTTGAACAATGTAAAAAATGCGCGATGGATGTACTCTTTTAATTATACCTATTTTTCAAAATTTGTATGTGGTTAATTCTTTTTTGATGTAACTTAAAAATGTTTTTCACCAAAAATGCAACTTTTATTTGAAAAGCCCAAAGAAAAGTTTTAAACTTTTCTTTTAAGAATTTTATAAGTAATTCCAACTATATATAATAATAAATAATCTAAACTAAAATCAGGGGTGGAACAGCCCATGAAGGTCAATGCCTACTGTTCTTATTTCTGTTTTGGCAACCTAGACACTTCAGGTGCATGAGCAAATGTTGCGGTCAAGTTGTCAGTCTGGTGCAAGACACCCAGTGTTTAGTTCCCAAGCAAGTTTGGTACTCATTTATCGACTCACTGAAGGGATGAAAGGCTGAGTCGCGTAGTCCAGGGTTTGAACCCTGGACTTGCTGCGGGGAAGTAGTTTGTACATATGTTACACAATAAAGCTGTAAGGTTACGTAAATAAAAACAAAAATCCATTTAATCACAAAATTTATAGCATGAAAATAAATATTATGACCAATATATAAAAATTATTTGTAGCAATAATATATAGCCAATAATTATAACCTTTTAAAATAGGAAATAAAATAATTTGTTTTTTCTTAAACCCTACATTGAATGAATAATAATTTTAATGTGTACTTTCTTATTCATTTAACGCCACAGAAGTGCATTCATTTCACTTTACTTCTTTGAAAGTTCTCGACGAAAAATAGCAACGTTCCGTAACAAAATAACATTGACAAAGAATCTTTGAGTCTAGAATAAGCGATTTTTCATAAACGCTGAACAGTTAGAAGAGAAATTCGAAAAATAAATATTAAAAAAAAAAGAACCGAGTTTAACAAGATAACCCTTTTGAAACCGTTTCGCACGGAAGGGAAAAAAACTGGTTTATGTGAAAATCAAAACAGAAAACAAGGTGATGGATTGCTATTTTTTGTGAAGAAAACCGAGTTTTCCAAGAAATAAACTAAGAAATAACAGTTTAGAGAGACTAGCTTCCAATAAAAGTATTCTCCCTCTCTCTCTCTTCTGTTCTGTTCTGTGTTATTCTTTGATCAGGCAACATAATTGCATTTATTTCATTCGCTCGCAAAATCAAATATTTTACTTGGATTCGAAACTTTTCAATTTCAAGCGCAATATATAAAACTGGTTTTGAAAAGAGGCTAGCGGTGGCGTTAAAGTCGACAACACTACCCAGAAAGAAAATAAGGCTGAAAATACAACCTTGTACAAGGGATAAAAATAAAATTTCCCAACAGGCAAAAAAAGAATTGAAATGGTATTTCTGTAAAAAAGGTAACTTTTACCTTTATTTACTTTATTTTTTTTATTGTACTTTTTTCTGGTTTTTACCGATAAATGTCCAATTTTTGGAAAACGCCGTGTACAAAAAGACGGCTTTCCCCACCTCAAAAACAACCTACAGGGGCAATAAAGTACACCCAATACTATACTCTTGGTATCATGGTCGTTATATATAGCCAACCAATGCAGTAATGGATAGCCCTTGGCGATTTTAGACTCGGAACCGGAATGTAGACTACAGAAACCCTGGAAAGAGATTTCGGCGAAAGTGAAGTAACTGAACCGAGTCGAAATTTAATTTTTTTCCGATGTACGAATTAATTTAAAAGTGCCTTTGTAATCCATCCTGAAATTAATACATTATTAATTATTAATGTTTAGAAAATATTAAATATGTAAAAATGTTTTTCTCAAAATTAAATTTATATATTTGTTTAGCTAAACATTAAAAATCAGCGAAAAATTCAGCAAATCCTTCATTTACTTAAAATACACAAATTTCTAAAATCAGGTTAAAAGTAACATAAGAAATTGATTTTCATTAATAAATGAAAAATATTGACCTACTGTTAAAGATAGGTAATGAAATTTAAAGAGTTGAAACGTTTTGAGAATATGAAGATTAGAGATAAAATACAATTTAAAAATCTTAAAATATTTTAGAAAATACGCCAATTTTTTATAAGAGGTTAAAAGCAGAGAGAGGAGTTATTTAGTTTAAAATAAAAATACACTTTTTTTTAAAAAAAAATGAGATTAAAAAATTTTCAAAACATTTTATTTCGAAAATATTTTTTAAAAAAATTAAATATTAGAGACAACACTCATTTAGATAATATTTCTCATTCTATGCACTCTCTCTCTCTATGAACAATTTTATAATGAAGTATCTGAGGATTTTTTTATGCATAAATTAACAAAAAATACCACAATTAAAGTGTTGTTCCTACTGACTTTGCCCCCCAATACCACTGATTTAATTTTTTAAATATTTTCTTTCATGGAATGTTTCAAATAAATACTAAAACAATCAGATAAAATTCATTATTTTATACAGTGAATATTTTTTAACGTATTTTCTGTATATAATTTAACAAAAAAAAACACAGTTAAAGTACGATTCCTGCTGACTTAGACGACTTTTTCTATAAATGGTCTCTAACATTTAGCACTGACAGCACAGTTCCTATTCTTTGAATATACTGTAAAATCATGAACGACGCGGAGAGGCTTTGAACTATACGCTGGGAATCAATTTTGCTCTTATATTTATTTCTTTGGAAGATAGAGGATATTAACGGTAAAGTTTCAGGTCATTAATGGTAGTGTTAGACCGATTAAATGTAACTTCTGCTTCCAGCTATTCTTAGATAAAATGTTTCTACATTTTACGACTTCTTTTTATCTGTACAGGTTGGACGAAAAGTTTAATTTAGAGCGATGCTTCTTGCAGTTACTGTACACTTGGAGAGTTTCGAATACACATTTCAGCAACTTTAAGTTTCTTTAAAAATAATAAAGCTTATCTTGTTTGATAAAAGATGCGACTTTTTGATTTACCTTTGTGATAAAACAAATCAGTAAATGAATAATATGTATCGAATAAAATGTGTTCTAGATTCAGATGTAAGGTCAGATAATGATACCGTGATTTTGAAAAAGCGTATCAATGCATATTTTTTTCTTGTTACTTAGTGCTAGTTGAATTAGAATGTACATATAAAATTGTTTTTGGAGTATTAGTACTGTAAAAATGATTTAAATATAATTTTTAGGCAAACAAATGAAGAAAGAACGACATATTTTTAAAACGTTTTCCTTTCTTGAAACATACTACTTTAATATTAATAATATTTTACCTATATATAGCTAGGACTTTGGCATAGAGCCTGACTTTTAAAATATATGATTTAGAAGTGGATTTATTCATATTTTAATATATATTAGAATAGAGAAATTTTAACAAAAAACACCTGTTATTAATTCAATTGATCGTAACTCTGAAAATAATCTAAATTTATTAGAAACCGTAGTTCAGCTCCTGAGCAGAAGTCCTAGCTATATATAGGCAAAATATTATTACGGAAATATTTTTCGTAAAAAGGAGTATGTTTTAAAATATGTCATTAATTCTTTATTTTTTCCAAAAAAAAGCATTTGAAGGATTTTTTTCTTGCATTTTTCTTAAAATAATTTTATGTGAATATTTTAATTCAACAGACGTTAAATATAAAAAAATCAATTATACGCTTTGTTAAAATCACGGTTCCGAACGCAATCAGTTACCTTAAAAAAGGTGCTAAATTAGAAATTTAAATTAAATTTTTTCAATTAGTTTAGTACTCCAGAAAGAATTAAAAAATTTTTGTTCATAAATAACTTATCAAAAGTTATATAATGATCTTGTTACTTTTCAATGTAATTTAGATATTAAATTGTTTCAAATTTAATTACGTTTTAAAGAATTTGCAAGTTAAGATAAGGTACACTATACTAATCATTTTTTTTTATTTTCAAGTTAATGTGGTAGTTTTAATGCGAAACTAATTAACTAAAAATTTAAAGAAAATAATTTTGAATGCTTTCTTTTTACGAAAAAAATCATTTATATTCAATTTTTAAGAAACTTTAATAGAAAAATTACTTGTTTTATAACTTTTCTTACGTTATTTTACAGTAAACATTCAAAATATTCTTCCATTTTCCTTATTTAAAATTATTTTAGTTAATCATTTACTTACAAGTTTTTATTTTTATTTAAGGTTTTATTTTATTTTAATTATTAAAATGCATAAATATATTAAAAACATTCAGTTTTATGTTTTTCTATTGGAACTGTTTTGCTCAATTAATTTATATTTATGTTCAGTTTTTTCTACAGTTCATTGGGGTTTTTTTTCTAAGAAGTGCATTTTTATGTTGCTTGTATTATTAACATTCTGTATTAAAAGGTTTCAGAATTTAATTTAAATATAAAAACATTAAATCCATTTTTTTTCTTTCGTAATTTATTCAAATACTTTTTAGAATGATATCTTTGTTGCTTTTTATATGAAACAGGAAAGAAAGGTTTTATACTTTTTATTACAATATTTAAGAAATTATTAATATAAATATAATTCGAAGTATTAAGTTCAAACGAAATTAAAAATTACTCAAGTACTAATTAGTATTTGTAAAATGAGGACATTGTTTTAATTAATTAAAATAATTTCATTATTAAATGGATAAATAAATTGTAGCAAAGATAAAGAAAAAAATACACACAAGTCAAAACAAATTTCCGCTCAGATTTATTTTTAAAGCTAAGTACCGCAAAAAGGGCTTATTAAAAACTACTTTTATATTTCTTTAATACTTTTTAGACAAATAAATCAAGTGACAATTGTATCTTTAGTTTTAATATAAAGTGTGGTTGGAGATTATATTATTAATAGTAACTAATATGAGATATAAAATTTCAGCAGCTCTTAAAAAGTATTATTTTTAAGTATTACTTAAATGCCTTATAAAGTACTTTGTTTTGAAATTTTTAACGATCAATACAAAATTAAAGTTCACTTTTACCATTACTTAATAAAATTTGCTATTCTATAAATCATTATAATATCATAAAATTATAATTTATTCCATTCTACTCAAAAGTAAAATGTTGCTTTAAAATAATGCTGCTAGAAGTTATTTCAAATAATTCGAGCTATTCATCACTTTTATATGACATCCCATCCAAACACTGAAAAGAAAGATGACTTCATTTTGAATATTGCAACTAATTTTGTACATTCCACGAGAAATTCCCTTCCTAAATTAACATACTTGGAAGATGTGCATTAAGCAAATTGTTTGAAATATAAATTCAAATATTTCACCCACCACATTCCCGGAATAATGCATTTTGAATTAGGTTTTGATGGTCTAAAGTACTTTCAAAAAGCGAAAACATATGAATAACATTTGCGTAAGTAATGAGTTAGATCTCGTGTTTTTATTAAATTAGTCATTTGAAAAATTTCCAATGTCTACGATATATAATGTTTTTGAGATTAATAACTTTTTTTCTTCCGTCATTTTCTCTGTCTGAAATGAAATGAACAGATCCCATAAAAATGATTTTTTTTCCTCTTAAGCAAAGACGTTTATTTGAATACGTAAAAATGTTTGTCAATTTAAAACCAGTTCATTAATTTAATTTTATATTATCTGAATAACTCTTTCAGTATTTTGGTGGTTATTAAATTTAGAAATTTGAAAAATGTTAGCTATTTATAACTTTAATTCTTCAAACTGCATTCTTTACAATAACAAAGAAGTTAAAATAAAAAATAGCAGTTTTTTATTATTGTAAAAATTTTCAACTGTTTAATTAATTAACAGTATATTTTAAATTAAATATCTTAGACAAAAAGTATGATTTTGTGCTATTATGAAAAGTTACAGTAAATTGGAAATTAATCATTAAGTATCATCTTACGTTCAGAGCCATAATTTTATATATATATATTATATTTAGCGTCACCTGAATTACACTATGAAAATGTTATAAGATAATTATTGTAAAAAAATTATTTAAACGCAACTTTTTGAGAAAATAATAAAGAATAACATATATTTAAGCATTCTCCTTCCATTAAAAAGGCTTCTGTAATGATAATATCTTTGCTTATTAATACCAATGGTTTCTATACAAGGACTGAACGAGGAGTTTTGAAAAATTTACATTTTCCGTTACTATCAATTAAAATAATAACCAGTGTTTTTTTTTAAATTTCTCTACTTTGATGTATCAAAATCTGAAAAAAAAATCACTTCGAAATTATATATTCCTAAAATCCTAGTTCCACTTTATAGGCAAAATATTATTGTAGAAGTTTTTTTTTCGTTTTTTCGTAAAAGGAAAATGTTTCTGAAATATGTGTCACTCTGTTTCTTCATTTTTTTTTATCAAAAAATTGTATTTAAATAATTTTTACTATAATGCAATTTTTAAAATAATTTCATATACATATTCTTTCTCAAGTGACATTAAATATCAAAAGTTATTCATTTACACGATTTTCAAAATTACGATTCCGAATGTAATCGAATGTGAGAATTAATTTATATAAACACTAAAAACATAAGTTCTTTTTTTTTTGCTCCATTGCTATGAATAATTTAAATTATTTGTATTTCAATAAAAAACATTTTTAATAAATTACTTGTTTAGAAAATTACAGCTTTCATTAACAATCACCCTCCGCTCACCCGTTTCGAAATCTGTGAAGAAAAAAATGGGGTAAAATTTCGAAAAAAATATTTGCTTACTCATTTTAAGATAATTTGTTGAATTAGATTCATATTCAAGTATTCAGTACTTTTTTAAATAAGATATGAGCTTACAAAAAACATTACATGCCCCTAATTTAAACTATACATTTTTTAAAAAATAAAATAAAAAACAAGTATAATATATAAAAAGTAATTTTTAAGTCAATTCCTACTTAGATCAACAAAGAAAATTTTTATTTTAGCTACTTTTTATTAAATAGTTACAATTAATATAAATCTGTATATACATAGGACAGAATCACGAAATTAAAGGGTAATTCATTTTTATTCATTATCATCAAAGTATCGTATTGTCATCCAAAACAATCATGTATATAAAATTTCAGTTCAACTGAATGCCCGAGAGAAAAAAACCTTTTAAAGTTTTGACACAAGTCGCCAAAATGGTCGCTAAGTCGCCAACGTGGCTGTATTTGTAATTCTTTAAATAATTAGTTTTAATCAATTAATTTTTATTAATTATAATTAAATTATTGTATTGTTATCCAAACTAATCATGTATATAAAATTTCAGCTCAATTGGGTGCTTTAAAATGTATTTTTTATTAACGATTGAAAATTCTACCAAGATAAATAAATAAATATATAGAGAGTGTGAGCTAACAGTAAGAATTGAATGAATTAAGAATACTTAGTCTATAATTTCTGTAACTTAAATAGATCAAAAGCATTAACTTACCATTTCCTTAATTTTTAAACTATAAATGAATTATTTAAATATAAAATTTTATATTATGTAGGACTTCACACCTATATGTACTACTACCCTACTGAGGACAAATACAAATTTCCACACGAGTGGACAGCCGTTGAAATTACATCTGGAATGAAATGTGAGTACTCACACTAACCCACAACCCCCACCACCCACCGTTACTACATCAAAAAACGAACTCTAATTAAAAAGGTGGGGTGAGAGAGAGAGGGAGTTAAAAGTAGGAAAAGAAAAAGTTCATTACTCCCAGCCAACGAAAACCGCATTGTCGATGAAGAAATACACGCTGCAAATAAATAATGTTTTGAAAACCTACTAAAACCTTTTTCTCGAATTGGAATAGTAGGGTTCACCCAGATTCACTGAACTTTAACCCAAACGTACATTTCCTTATTGACTATAAAAAATGCCTACAACGTTCCTTCATCCAAAAAAAAAGCCTCCTACAAGCACCAAAACTACACGAGTGCCTTTTTTTTACTACCATGGCCCATTGTAAGCAAGTATTATAGTGAAAAAAATTGTGACACTTCCCCACACAAGGGATCAGTTCGCCGACCCCTTGGAGGGTGGAAGAGACGTTTTTCAGAACGTGCGGTACTAGTTAGTGCAAGGGGTGGTCTATTACCAGATGGTTTTTTTTCTGTCGCGTGTCTCTAAGAACCATGGAATGGATACAACGGATTTTTTTTACACGTTCGCTCTCTCCGAATAAAGGGCAATAACTTATGTAGGCGAACAGAAAATAGCATGGAAAAACTCGTGCCGAACACAATTCAGGCATTTAGCGGGGGGAAATAGTTAAATGCTAACGTTTTGAGAAATGGAATCGTGGGATGGATCCATCAGAGAGAAATGAAAGGTAAGATATTTGTTTTTCATTTAATGATAAATCTATCGAGGTATCATTTATTGAAAGTTTTTGTAGGGAAATTAGTATCAAATTATTTGCATTTTCATACCTTTTTTTTATAAATCAGCGTAAATTATATGTCCAATTATATTGATATTTTACTAGAATTTGTTAATTATGGTAATTAAAGTAATTATCTTTTTTGATTGATTACTAGTGTTGGATTATGAATATTAAATAATAATGGCAAGTTGAGCCTTTTTTAAAAATTGAGTTAAAAATTACTTCATTGATTTAAAACGGACAAAAATAAGCACATTGTTATTACGAAAAACTTTTATAGAATTTTGTTTAATACGAAGTTTAATGATTCTCTTTCTAGTTAGAATTAATTCTTTTCTTTAGCTTAGAAAAGTACAATCTGGATGTAAATAGGGTGAGAGTATAGCTTATATATTAAATTAAATTTATTAGCTTATAAATTACCATATTATAACGGTAACAGGATTCATTATGATGTTAAACATTGAATACGACTCTCAGAGATTCTTAATAACTTATATTTCATGAAATGAGTTGGGTTCATATGGAGAACGTAGTGTTAAAAAAATCAGTTGATGTGCCCCCCCGTAATTAATAATTGCATATTATTAATAATTTTATAATAAATGTACGAAGGGGGTACCACTTGCCCGGCTAAGGTGAACCAACCCCCATTGCACAAATTATACACCTGTTCTTACTCATTGCTCATTTTTCAGATACGTATTTATGATGTAATGTTGTGTTAATCTTTGAGCTTGAAGTAGTTGATTGAACCAAAAATTGCACCCTATTGCCAATTTGTAACCATAATATTGAACAGGAATTACTGCAGTTTGTTATTGTTCTCGTGTGTGAGATAAATAAATATAAATTTATTACATCATCACGAAAAAGTTATATATATATATATATAGAGAGAGAGAGAGAGAGAGAGATTTAATAAGTTTTTAATAATTAATCTTTTTAAACAATTTTATTTTACCTTATAATTCTTTTATAAAAGAACTTTTACTTTAAGTAAAGATGGGAGTGATAATACTGATGGATGATTTTAAGAAAGTTTATTTTACAAAAAAATTTTTATAATAATCTCAAAAATTTACTAAAAAAATTAAGAATTCAAAAATATTGGATTGAAAATAAATTATACATCCTATTAAATTAATTTTACTTATGAAAATACAAATCGATCATACAACTTTTTTATGCATAATAAAAAGCTTAAAAAGAATTTTTTATGACAGAAATGCCTTTAAACTTAAATCCTCAAAGTGTAGAGATCGATAGCTTCAAAATAATTCAGAGTTAAATACTAATTGTTACTTTCAATAAGTTTCTACTTCTAATTTATTTATTTGGTCAATTCGTTTCCAGTTTTAGAAAGTAAGGTTTTTCCATAGGTTCTTCGATTTACAAAATGCCGATAAAAAAGAAAGTCAAATACAAGTATGTTGCCATTCCTATCTGCTGCACAGATAGTGATAGTTCAATACTATGCATCGATTAAATCAAATATTTTTCGTTCCGATGTAGCAGCGATGACCTTTTTCGCACCCCTGCGACTGCAATATCGATTAAAAAATCGATTCTACAGTGACAAAAGAATAATGCGAAAATTCGTCAATATTGGCTTGAGATTCAAAAGGTTAAAATAGAGGTGATTTTAAAGTTTTTCTGCCTAAACTTTTGCATTTTTAAGAGTGTTTAAATTAAAAAATCATTAGGTTTAAATAACATTTTTGCATATTGATTGAGCGATCGATTTGCTTACATAATGGCGTTATTGAAACGATTGCGCTTCAATTTAAAAAGAAGCAACTTCAAAGAATAAATTTCTATTTTAATTTAATTAAAACAGCGAAATAACATCCACTTATTTTAAATGAGCAATTTTAATTTTGATTGAAATTACGATTAAATTTGAATTTTACACTTATTAATTTTTTTTTCAGAAATAAGAAACAATTTAAAATCGGTAGAATCGGTAATCAATGTAGAAGCCATCAGGTAATTTTTTTTTCATGTTTAAATTTTTTTGTTATATTTTAAAATATCCGAGTTTAAACGAGATTCGCTTATTGTTCTTTAAAGGATGCTTCCACTAACTCCATCCTTTCAAATATTTAACAGAAAATTTATGATCTTGCCAAATTAATATAGCTACAAGATAGTTTCTTCTTATTTAATTTCTTCTTTTTGAACAATTTACATAAACAATTAATATGAAATTATTTTAATTACATAATAATCGAAATAAGTATCGAAAGTTTCAACTAAAATGTAAATTTCGATACTTGTGATACATAGTTAATATTACTCCGATTAATTATTTTAAATTAAAATTTTTTAAATAAATATTTTTAAAAGAGTAACTTTAATGCTCTCTAATGTAAATATATTCAATCGTTACGTATCTATTAAACATGTACACATATTAGTTTTTAAAAATATAAATTGTAATTAAAATAATAATTTGTAAAAATAAACTGATTTTCAGTTTCAATAAATATAATACTAAATTTTTTAATCGATATTAAAACATTGTATGAATACTTTTGTATAAATGCGTGCAGTAATCAAAGCAAAAAGTAAGCATCTTTGCCGAATCAATGGTTTTGGAAAAAGTTTTTTTATAAACTTTACTACTGAATGTATTTAACACCACAAAAATTTAAAATTCGATGCTGTATATTTGCATCGAAATAAATTATATGGCTAATAAAAAATTATCTACTTGATTAAAAAAATACTCTAGCTATAATTTGTAAAAAAAATGTTTTTTTTATATTATAAAAGGAATATTTCCTTATAAATTCTCTAGAGAAACTCCGTCCGATTTAAAAAGCCGCGACTTGAATTACAACAATCAGATAAGTTCTCTCAGTTTGCTTAATCTCAGCCATCAGTTTTATCTAAATCTTAAATATAAAGTCCGGTCAACGTTTCCAGTGCAAAGACGAGAGAGAAAAATCACAACATATATTTATTGCCTAGCAAACAGCTCTTCCTCGTATCAATATTATATATCCTTGGACCTATCCTGCAACAAAAGAAATAAAAAAGGGAAAAAAGAGGGGGAAAATCCACTCTATTCCAGCTTTAATACTCTACAGAAATCTTAGTTATAGGCAGCGGCACTACTTGATGACCAGTCGTCCAGTCTTCTCCAATCAAAGTAAAGTTAGCTCGCTACACAGTGACAGATTTATATATGTTTGCGGTACCAAAAATTTTGCGTGCTGAGGTTATTTTATTTTGCTCTATTATTTATTTTTGCTGCTCTGTCTCAACTTGAAATCGCACTCAGAGGCCTCTTGTCAGTTGAGGACTGGCAGTTCATTTATTTGGCTGGAAAAATCCATGATAAATTTAGGAAGAATTTTTTTCCCTATGGCTTTTCGCTTTCGTTTTCTTCCCTCTCTCTCCTCTCTTCCTTCTTCCGTTCACTAAGAGGAGAAATGAAGGAATAAATAGGATTTTTGTGACGAACGACTTTTATCAACATTTTTTCCCTTTTCTTCATTTTTTTTTTTAAATTCATTTTCGGGATCCGTCATTTTTAATTCATCAAGCCCTTGAGATTTGAGCTCCTTGTTGTTAATAAGCTCCGGGTGATATTTTTTCATACCCCTGTGCCACCCCCGCTTTATGTATGTTTAAGGTTTCCCTCATATTTTTGGAGCTTCTTTTTTATTGCTCGGTGATTGATGATTCTTATTACTAGAGCTCCTATTTCATGTATAAATGGAAGTTTTGTTCTTTAAAAACAGAAGCCCAAGTGAATGTTGACCTTAATTATGTAAAAGTGTGGGCAAAGCATATTTAAAAAAATAACTCTTAAAAATTCTGCGTGAAATATGCGATTTTAGTAACTTTCATATCTTTGTATTTACTACATATTTTATGGTTTTGATCAAATTTTTATGGGAAATAATTTTGTAAAGAATAAAGCATTGCATTTAAATATTTCTTCAAAGCATTAAGAAATCGTATATTTGTAATGGCGATATTCAAAACTTACTAATTATACACGAAATATTTTAAATTAATTGGATGCGTAAGGTCTTTTTTTATTTTACAATATCTGATAATTTTAAAAAAACTAATTAGCTTATCACGTTTAATCCCTTTGTATTCATTAATTATTAATTAAATTTATAAACAATTAAGCATGAAAAATTTGTTTATAAAATTTTAATAAATGAATTATAAAAAGTATTGCTTTGCATAAAATATTCTTAATTATTTGTATTCGTGTTTAGTAAAAAAATTTACGTAAATGATAAACTTACATAAATGGTTTTTAAAACGTCGTAGGCATTTGTTAATCATCTTTACAACTAAAATTTTTTTTAAAAAAATAAACATTTATTGTGTTTAAAATGTATGTTCAAAAAAACGGTAAAAAATAAAAATCAAGATATTTTAGTGAGCTAATTTTGATTTTTGAATTTTAAAATGTGACATAAGCTTACAAAATCGAGAAACCAAGATCATAAGCAAATAAAAAAAATTTTATTTACAAAATAAAACACGACAAACTTTCGTGGGAAAAAAATTTAATTCTTGATTTCTTAAAATTGAAATTCTGATTAAAAACAACTGAAAGTCAACCATATCAAAAAAGTATATCAATAGATTTAAAAAAAATTAAGTAAATAAAAAAAATTAAAGAGCAATTTTGGATTGTAATAAATCTTAATTAAATTACCCTTGTTATTTTGTAGATAAAGAATATCAATATAAAACAGGTTAGGTTTTGTTTTACTCTAATTCATAAACGCTGTTGAGAAAAATATAAACAAGATGTATGAGAACTAATTTTTCACAAGCTTTTAATTTCTGAAAAAAATTGTTTTTCTCTCTTACACACGCTGCCAATCGTGTATTCGTATGAAAATCTCATCGAGTTCATAAACATCACTGTAAACTGCAACCCCTTTCTATGCTCGATTTTGTGATATAAAAAGTTCCAATATCTTCTCATTTTGATACCTGAATCTAAATAAATATTCATTTCATTAGAGAAAAGAAAAGAATAAGAATTTTTTAAAACTATTTAATTTATCTCTACATTTGAAAAAATTCGAAATATAGGTATAATTCCAAAGAACTTCACATTCTATAAAAAATTCTTATTAAAAATCTGAAATGTTTCAAAAAATTTTTTTAAACAAGAAAATTTAATTTTAATCAAAAAGTATAATTATCATTACAATATCCCTCTCTCGAGATACACATATTTTTTTAAAAAAAGAATCATTAATCGAAAATCAGCCGTATCAACTAAATTATCATACTTTAGGAACAAACAAGAACACAAAAAGTATCACGACTTTCCTCATAATTTTCTCTGGGTTGAAAAAAAGAGGAGAAAAACATTTACCACTAGTCACCCCAGCACTAAGCCTATGCTAAGATCCCAAATCCTCCATTCATCCTCAGTGAAACTCTAACTAGTTAATTACCTATAATCACCTTCCAGGTCTAGCGTAGGACATAAAAAAGCGAAAATCTCTCTCCGATTTCTATACGTAGGTCGAAATAAGATCTCTCCTTGTTAGAAAAAGGAAGAATAGGCGATCTTGTGCGGATGTAAAAAAAAGAAAAGAAAAGATATATGAGCGACTTAGGAGAGGACTTCACGCCTTAACGAGGTTAGTCGGTGGTTTAGATTCCTATCCAATTTACTTTCTTCTCTGTGGCGTTGTATGGTAGGCTAGTGACCGCACAAAATGTTAGGGAGGGGGATGTCCAGGCACGGGGAGGGTCATGAAGGGAAGGGGCATTTATCACGGTAGGCCCAGGGATGGTGTTACACAATAAACTGGTCCTGGAGTACTCTTTAAGGGGAGAGGGTTCGAGAGATATTTATTGGGCGCTCCTTTTATCATTCTGTCGGAAGTAATTAATTGTAGCTAAGGTTGGCGTGAGTGGAAAGGTGGCTTAAAATTTAATTATTGGGCCTTCAGTTGGGAATTAACAGGTTAGGATGATGTGAGATTTGATGTGTCGTAAGTATTTGTGTTTTTCAAGAATGGTTTAAAAAATTGGGAAATTTTTAAGATATATACAGCAAATAAAAATAAAAAATGCAGTTATACTTTTAAAAAAAATAATGAGCATCATTTCTGTGTTCCGTGTGCAACGAAGAAAAAAGTTTTTCGGGTTGCTTAAAATGATGTACAATTAGGTATACAAAACATAGTTCTTAAAGACATGCATTTAACAATAATTTAAAAGTAAAGAAAAAAATTGAAATGTAAATTTCTGCAGATTTTTAACTGAGGAAACAGTCAATCAAGAAGGCCTTAAATCGTATTAATGATACTTCTACGAAACATTTGTATGAGTGCATTTCTCTCAGAATATACGTTATAATTATTTCACAATTACTTTTTTAATCATGAGTTTAAACATTAATTTCTACTTATGAATGAAACAAATTCCTGAACTTAAATGAATAGATAATGCTACTGATTATCTTGTATATAAAAACTGGTTTTTAATTAATATTTTAAATCATATTTTAAGACACGCAAGAGTATACATATATGAATACATATATAATATTGTATGCCTTAAAATCTATATGTACACTCATAGGGATAATATATAAAAAAGACGACTGAAAACCAGTTAGATTCTGATAAAAAGGATTAAGGAGAAAAGGTTTTAAAAGTTTCAATTTTGATTCTTACAATTGAAAAGGAAGCAAATAAATAAATTTAATTTATAAATATTTAAATCTAGCTCAAAATATTGATCGTTACGTCGGGAGAGAAGAAGATAGAATATGCCGAGAGAACACCGCACAACCTCGGCATTGATCGGCGAAACTTATCCGTATTCGAGGTTAGGTTTAGTGGGCGGGGAGAATTTTTAATGCGTGTTTTGCATTAAAGCGCATGATACCTGAGCAGGACGGGTTTAAAAACGGTAAACATGTTTTACGTTGTTTTTATTATAAAGCAATATGTTATATTTTGTAACATATGAAAAGGTTTTAATGCTGTGTAGTTAAATAAATTTAAATATTAATGTAAAAAAATCTGACAGCTTTTCAAATGCATTTACCGTTGCGCAAAACTAAAAGTGTTTGTAACTGTTAAAACTTTAACAAAGATACTTTTGTCAGTTTATGAATTGTGTTTTTCTTTCGTATTTTTATTATGTTAATAATCTTATCTCATATTTTAAGACAGTAAATTTCACCATTTAACTTTTATGTAATAGTTTTTACGTTCTTTTGCGTGAATATAAATATTAAATAACATAATTGTTAATGGTAATCTCACTTTGTATTCGCGAAAGCAAATGTCTGTATGCGTGTATAATTTGAAATTTTTTGAAAGAAACAATTTTTTTATTGTATTTTCTAAATTTTAAGATTCAAATATTTAATGATAACCATTTTATTAGAACATTATGTACAAGCTGTACCCTCAACGATCGTAAAATGTATCATTTAAAATGTATGTCTAAAGCGCTTTTGTCTGTAGATATAACTGTTAGCTAACAGCTAAGCGTTGCGGGCCCCTGAAAGTTGCTTCCTTACACACTGATAATGTTTTCTGAAAAGCAGAATTGACAGGGGTTGGCGTAGGGATTTTTTCCCCCTTGACGGATCACATCGTCGAAGTGGTCAGGGGAAATAGTGTGGTCATTCAAGCTTCAATCGGCAGTTTTTTTTAAGCCGTGCTTTTTTCTTTCTTTCTTTTTTTTGAAAAAACTTGATTTTCATTTGGAAACACAGTATTGGAGAAAGGTAGATTAAAGAAAATAATCATCTCTGTGATTTTGTAATTTGATACGCATTTTGCTTGGTTTAATACATATTGTTCTTCAGATAAATATTTTCTAATTAAGAATTCGTGATTTAAAAATCGTAAAAGTTAGTAAATTGAATGTAAACGTAAGAATTTTAAGAATGTCCAAGTAATTCGTAATTTAAATATATTAATTTATGTATGAGAATCAATAATGAATTTATTTGGGCTTACATCAAATGAAACTATTCTTCACATTTCTTGAATGACATTCCTATGAAAAGCCTTTTAATTGTACTCTAATTATTAAAAATAATTTGATATTATCCTGTCAAATATATTCAAAAACAGTTCGTACTTTCATGAGTAATTTATTTCCCCTTAGCATTGAAAGTATTGAGAGTCCTCTAAAAGCAAAATAACACCAGAATAATTCGATATTTTCAAGTGAATACTACATTTTTATTTTTTAATTAAATTCAAAAATTTAAAAATGTATTATTTCTGAAACAATATTTAATATTTCGTATCATTTGTCAATGCTAAATATTATGGAAATGAATACGAACATTTTCAAAGAAGTGGATCAGTTTAACTTTAAAAAAAACTGTATATATCTAATCACATAATTTTCTATTTGATATGTTTGATTTTGTTAAACTGTGTATATCACATTTCAATTGATTTTGTAAAAAAAGTTACGTTTATTACTGCTATTTCAAATTGCTACTATGTAACTTTAAGAGACACATTTATGAAAGCTCTTAACGATCATCTCCAAAATCTTTATTATTTTAACCATTATGTAATAACCTTATTAAAGCTTCCTGGCCTTTGAGAAGAGAGCCATTCGAAATAGAGCGCAACTGACGCAAACAATAGTCACTTACGCATGCGCAGAGCGTGAGATGAGCGGGTAATTAACTAGAAACGTGCTCAAACTGAAGAAGTAAATGACGAATCATTAATATGACATTTCTCGGTTGCTTTTATTATTTAGGAGCCACGCTAATGGAGCTCTCTTCCTGCACCCTCGCTCTACTCGATCGATTGGACAAATACAATTATGCTGAGAGGCCAAATGTATGTTTTTCTCAATATCAATACGTCGTAACAACAGCATGAAGGACGTAATAAGTAGTTGCGAAACTAAGAAAATATTTAGAGTTTGCATGGGTGATTTAGCTGATAAGAAAATGGCCTTTAATATGACAATAAAATTGTACGTTTCACTAGTGTTTTCGCTTTCGTATACTTTATGTGGGTACTGTTATTTTTTATTGTAATTATAATTGACATTTGCTGAAAATATTAATTTGCTCGTAAAATGCAGCAAATGCTAAATTTTTTGATCCTAGAAAAAGCAATTATGCAACATCAAAAAAATGTTTGTAATTTTAATGAGATATTTATCAAGTTTTCCTATACAACCCAGTATGATACGATGAAATATTTCCATTGATTTAAATTTTTAAAAATTGATATAACTAGAGATGGAAGAGTTAATACAAAGTTATATGAAAATATAGTTGTTTCATTTATTGATTTGTGTGATATTGAATGCCATACCTCCTGAACAGAGGCGGTGGCTGCATAATAATACATTAATGTTATTTTTTTAATCATACATTTCTTTTAACCACCTATTCTTTTCCATTTTTATTTCCTTTTTTGAAAATCATTAATCACAATTAGAAGTAAAAAATCCTCCACCCGAATAATTTTTTTCAGAATGATCTGTCTTTTTTTGCTTGAAACAATTGTAGTTTCACAATAAAATTACTGCCCTTGAAAGGATTAAATAGAATGTTATTATAAAATTCAATAGTATGCATTTAAGTTAATGTTTTTTATGAACTATAAGTTGCAGAAATTATCTAGATGACAGTTTTTAAGGGAATGTGATATAATAGATAAATTAATAACCGATTATTGTTTTAAGAAGTTAGGAAATAGGTATAAATAAAGAGCTAGTTTTCAAAATAATTATGCTAAAAAAAGTTACATTTGAGTACATTTATTAGAAGGATGCATAGCTTGTTGCTTAATAAACTGATTTAGAAGTAATATAACAAAAATTAAAATATGAATGCCTAAAAATTTTCCACAAGCTGTAAAATAATGTTTATAGCTTGAGGAAAATAAGAAGTTATTTCCATAACACACACACACACACATAAAATAACTTAAAATCTAGTAAACATTTCGAATACTTTTCTGAATTTATCATTTCCGATTTCGTAACATAAATAAACATACTTTTTGAAACATTTTTTTGCAACTCTTTTTTTATAAATATTAAGAAAAAAAAATTTTTTTTTCTCCATAAAAAATATATATCAAGTTGTTTACACATTTTACAGATTTCTGGTATACATCCCTTTTCCAAATATTCGAAGTCGTTATAAGCATACTTTTAAATCAAAGTTAACGTTCAAGATAAAACTATTACATATTAGCAATATTTAAAGAAAAGTGCGTATTCCATTATTAATTGCCTAAAATTAAGGGAAATAAATTTACGTTGTGTGATTATTACGTAGCTTTGAAAAATATATTAAGAACATCTGAAGTAGTCTCGAAGAAATATATACCACCTTCTAAGAATTCTTTCTACCACTTTTCTTTTTCCTTTTTATAGTAAGGATATTCAGTGGCCTTTTCTTCCTGTTCTTTCTGAATAACAGAAATATTTCCGGAGAGATAAAGTTAATGTTTCGAAACAACACAAAATAAAAAAAGAAAGCATAAAAATTATCTGTGACTCATAAATCCAATACCGTTATTTCTTAAAGGAAAAATATTACATGCTTGTATCTTTAAGATACAATATTTTTATTTTTTTAACTAAAGATGGAAGAGATTGAAATATTTTCCACTTATAAGTCTGTAACATTTTGGTAAAATTAATAAATGTTTCTTTTATATGGTTAATATTTTACAAGTATTAATGAGATTATAAAAATTTCGATTTTTTATTGTTGCATTTGAGTAAGAAATATAAAACTCGGGGAAAAAATTACTTTTGAGTAAGATATACAACTGCCTTAAAACTTCTGATTTCGTCAAAAATTGATAAATGATTCATAGCTTAGTTTTGTAGGATAATTTAATTGGTTTACAAAAATATTTTAATTTTTTTTGTTTACTAGTTAAACTGTTTTAGAAAAAGTGGATGCATTTTTAAGCATGCAGTTGAAAATTTTAAAACACATTTTAAGTAAAACGTGTTTTTTCAGGAAATTTGAAACCGAAATGGGAATTGCTGAGAAAATTATAAAAATAATTAACTGATATTACTTGTGAATGCTTTTGCTTTATTGGACAGTTTTATTTTGACCTATAAAGCAATTAATCTTTAATTCTTAGAAATCATTACATTATTCAAAATTTACAAATAAACTGCTACGTTTTTTGTAAAAATTTAAATATTTCTCAACTTTTTTAAGCAATTTCTGAAACGAATAGGAATATAACCTATAAATGTTCAAAAGTTGAAAACTCGTTTATAAACATTTTGTTCTAAGTGGAATGCATTTATGTAATTTTTTATAAGTTTTCAAAATTTTGGTATTTAATTTTTCTTTAAAGCACAGTTCTAGTTTCTATCTAATATGCAGTGAAAATCGTTTAACACGAAACTGAATGAACTGAAATTTGTTTTCGTGTTAGAGATTATTGCAAAAAAAAATTAAGTTTATTAGAATACATTTTCGTTACGTAAATATGTATATAGGCACGTATTTAATAAAAATCAATGAAACAAAAATAATTCCAAGAACTTAAGAAAATTCAATTCAAAATTTTCACAATTTTTTTTTTTTAAAAAAAGCATTTGTTGAAATTTTGGAAAATTATCTGATATCTTTCTCTCTTTGCATTCATTTTTAACATCAAATTGTTCGATGTCGTTCATTTTGTTCCTTCTTTTTTACCATTTTTGCGTCTTAGAAACTGCGCATATTGTTCATGATGTTCCTCATTTCGGATGATGCGGGAGTATGAGCTGTGGTATTCATTTCATTTTTGTCGTCGGAATCTGCACCAATGATATTTTTTTACCTTTGAACGAACTCCCAAATAGATCGTGCCACGGGCTATTCCAAGAGTATTTCAAAACTAAGCTGGCCTCCTTTTTACAATACATGTGGAACCACCTCTATTTCTTCCTTCTTAAATCTCACTTACGCAGCTAGTGTTTTCCGCATTTTGCTCATTCTCAGAAAGAAAATTTCGTGTTAAACGATTTTCATTCCATGTTAAAAGAAAAAAATCATGAAAATGCATAGTAGTTTGTTGGTACCGTTGTACTACTTCGTGTTGAACATGTTTCACTATAGTTTACTAAACAAAACTAAAAACTATAAAAATTCTTCATATCTCAGTTTTAAAATAACCTACTGGATACTTAAACTTGCTTTTTACTTTTAAATTTATTATTTTTCTTCTTTTTCGTTCTTGTATCTTTCCATCCATATTTCAAGAAGTATTGCTGAAGAAGGAGCTGTTGCTTTTTAGAGTTAATATGTGTATTTATCAGAACATCTCTACTATTAACTGTAGGTGTAAAATGAATTTTTATTAAAAACTTAAACAGATTTTTTAATTATTTTTAAGCAATAAAAATTAGATTATTTTATATAATTTTATTTATTATATTAGCTTTTCTGTTCCCTCCCCTGCGCTTTCCATTAATATTAATTTTTTAAAACAATTCCTGATGAATGGTAACAGTTGAACACTAATTTCCAGGCAGCATAAAAGGAAGACAGAACGCATCTTTTTTTTAAGCTTACATATATTTCTTTTCATTTAATTTTATTTAAAACAATTAAGGAAGCTCACTATTCTTAAGAAATTATTACAGATAATTGAAAAAGTATAATTTTTTAAGTATAGTTAGAATATAAATGAAATTCAAGCAATTTATTTGCAGCTAGGAATCTAATGGCTGACATATTCCCCATATCGAAATTTCCCACTATTTACATTAAGTATTCTAGTCTAATTTAATAACATTTATTTTTACGAAAATTCTCCTTTAATTATAATTATTGTTTAAATAGTACTTATTTTCATATTTTATTGCAAGCGCTTGGGGCAACTCGTGTCACAGTTATAAGGAATTTTTAACTGTATAATGTCGCTATCACCTGATTTTATGTTTGTCATGACAGTATTGGTTCTAAATCAGGGGTGACCAACCTTTTTTGGGAAGAGTGCCACTGTTTGATAAAAAAAATAATTATGCGTGCCACTTCAACTTTCCTAACAAACCAACATGGAAAAGTGGAAAAAGTATTACTTATAAGCATATTACGCAGTTTTTACGCAAATAGCTCATTCCTTAATGCAAATCTATGTAGTCGAAATTTTTAAAAAAATATAATAAATAAGACGAAAGTACAAACATAATTTACTGTCAATTAACTTTTTACAAGTTCAATCAACTATGTTAGTATAAAATAAAAATGAGCAACTTGAATCATTTAATTCAAAATAATTATTAAAATATCAGTATCTACTTATAATGTGGCTTTTAAATTACTACTTTTTTTACTAAGTCACTACTAGGGTTAGCACTTACAAATGCTAACCAAATTAGGTTATTACAAGAGCACATTAGCTAATTTTGTGAGTGATTTTTATTTTATTATGTTCATAGCAGAAAGCATTTATTCACACAAATACATTTTAATCCAAATTTTGAGGGTTTTTTTGTCTGAGACAACCTCATTTCAATAAAATTGTAAGAATTGGTGATTTATTATCAATTCAAAATTTTAAAAAGTTTTCTTTAAGTTCCTGCGTGCCACTGACACAATTCCATCGTGCCACACTGTGGCATGCGTACAGCGGATTGCCCACCCCTGTTCTAAATGTCACGTGGTTTGATTGTGAAAAAGAAGATGGAAGAAAAACTTGAAATATTTATTTGAAATCGAACAGCACAGACCTCAGACTAAGGAAATATATCACAAAATAAACTTGGTGACCCGGACGTGACTTATAAAAATTAAACAGATCAGATTTTCAATGTGATATTCTTCACTCACTCGCAATTATAACCTAAAACCACTCCCAGTAAATACTCTCTCGTTCCTGTATTCTCCCGATTGTGAAAGAGACAACTTTAAATTAAGAAAGGCAGCCATCCCCCTACTCATCCTTCAAAATATAACTACTACTCAGGAGGATAAAGAAAGGATCCATCCACTTCGAAGCACTCCAAGTAATTCAAGAATCTAGACAAAGCCCTTGCATTAGAAACTGGATATAACACTTCACCGACCCGTCTTAGTTAACTTTAAAGACTTCCTTTCTCTTTCATATATAAACTTCTATATAAATCTTTTCCCCCTTCCCTTTTTTATTATTAGTATTTTTCTTTCGTTCTTTTCTTTTATACTTTATTTTTCTTTCATAGCGGTAGTAGGGAAAAAGAGTCGATGGCCAAAGTAAAAGGGGAAATTGACAAGGATGAACTGTCCCCTATTCTTCTGAAGAACTTTATCTTTTTCTTTACGTTTACTAAAAAAAACCTTATTGTGATTGGCAAAGTAATTCTCTTGTCGTAGCCCTAAATGGACAGGGCGGTGTAAGAGAAGTGTCAACACGAGGGCCTGAAAAGAAAGGAAGTTGAAATATGAGCACCGAGGAAAGGGGGAGAGGGAAGAGTTTTATTAAATAGCTTAAATTTTGTTTCTTCTCCTGTTCCCGGGATCTACGTTCATTCGGGAGATTAAAGTTGGACAGCGAAAGCAATTTCCTTATATTAGAAAAGCCTGAGTCGAGGAGCAGGTATTTTTTCCCCTCCTCATCCTATGGACTATAGCGGAAGTAATACTGTCGCTAACAGTCTCGTGTAGTATAACGTGAGAAATAATGAATGAAGGATTGAAATATAAAAATAGCTCGCGGTGTATTTTACGTGGTATGACGTAGTGTAAACTCAAAAAGTTTTAAGCTTGCACTAAAATACGCTTGCTTTCTTAAAAAATAGAACTTACATTCTTGATACTCTATTTTGGCATCCATTTTACTGTACCTCTCCTTCATTCAAAACTATGAAAAAATAAACAGCTTTTGTCCTTACATTTTACGCTAATTTTTCTCCTATTTTCTAAAACGAGTCGGTCCGGTGGCTTAGAGGCAGCATGTCCGCTTCCTAAGCTCAAGGTTGTGAGTTCGATCCTGGCATGAATCGATAGATTTTCTGAATGCGAGAATCGTAAGCACGCGTGTTATATGATAATACGACACGTAAAAGATCCCTTGAGTATCAGTTTGGCTCTGGTACTCTCGGCATAATTAAATCACGGTAATATTTGGCATCCGATGAGAACGTGAACTGAAATTAATTCAAGTATTCAAATTTGGTTGTGAGAGCCGCCACTAGATGGTGCCACCATGAAATGACCGACACTTTTGGGGACTTGCCGTCTGTGAAAGGCTTAGCTGGCATTATGCAGCTCATTAGGAAAAAATATATTCTCTTTCTCTCTGTAATATTCTCTCTGTATATTTATTCTCTGTACATTTGCGTCAGACTGACCATTCCACCGAAACATCTGCACATGCATCCCAGCTCCTAAGGTCACGTAAACTGAGATAGGAACAGTAGGCCTTGGCCTTCTTGGACACTGTTGCACCACTGAGTTCAGTTCAATAAATATATCACTGAGATTTTTCACATGTTTTAGGCTATTTGGTAAATATTACTTCATGTAATACAAAATGTACATTTAAACAATTGAAATCAAACTCTTTATAATGACAAATGTCATTCTATTCCTATAAAATTTTAAAAATACTACACATTGTTATGTATTTTTTTTCGAGATTTTAGTTTATATATTTTACGTCGAACCAAACTAAAATAAACCATTACATATTAATATTTACTCTTAGCAACCTTATGGTCCTGTACAGATTGAAAATACTTAACTTGACGTAGTTTAAAATTGCTTCATTTTTATAAAAAAAATTATATAATGTGACTGAGAAATACATTTCATTTAATTCCTTAACGCTCACATAAGCTTAAAAAATAGATGATACAATTTTCTGTGTATTATTTAAGAAAATTTTATTAAAATAAGTGCAGTTTAAAATAAATTAGTAGAAAAATATGTCCAGTATCTCCACTCATATTATAAATAGTCTGATGCTACTATCGGATATGTAAAATAAGAAAAAAAGTTTATTCCAGGCCTGAGAAATAATCTTTTTGATGCGTTACGTTTGAAATTTCCAACTAGGAAATGTCATGGGCACAAGAAGTAGAAGGCTTCAGCCCGTCATTTTGACGGCAGCAAAAGGAAAAAGTTAAAATTGTTTTCTTACTTTTCCTCAAAAAAAGAAGTTCCTTTTATCAGAGATTACTAGAGTGATTAAATTCATATAACTTTCAGTAAAACTGAATAATGGAGCGACTGAAATGAAGACGTTTGGTGTGATTTGTTTTATGTATAATCACAAAATATTTAAAAACTAACAATATTTATGTAGAAAATAAATGATAATAGAAACTTATTACTTACCAAGTAAAACTTACAATTTATTTCGATTTTAAAATTTCTCAAAAAATATCTCAATTTCATTTAAAGAAAAAAATTGATTTTAAGTAACACTGCACTCAAAGAAAAATTAAGCTAGACTTTAATGAAAAGTTTATAATATTTTTAATTTCATCTGTTTTGACCGTGTTATAATTAACAAAAGAAAACAGAAAAAAGAAATTATTAAATCAGTGGTTCTCAAACTTTCACTACTGGCGACCGAATTTTCAATCATAATTTTATCGCGCCCCCTAAAAATATTAATGTATTGAATGCAATGATAATGTACTTTGGGCGCTAAAGCTACAATGCGATATAATTATAAACAATTACGATCATATTTATATTATATATGCAAATTAACAAGATAATTATTAAATTTTGTACATGTTACTTTTAAGTAATATATATTTTTATTTATTATTTATTTATTTTTTTACTTTTTAGTTCGATTTACTATAATAGCGTGTTTTTCAGTTTGTTTTAAAACTATAATTTATTTTATAATTATTTTTACTATACACGATAAAAATCCCAATTCCAGTGAATAATATAACTAAGAGAAAATATACTTACCTACTTTCAAGGACTTTTCAATTTTTTTTGAAAATTTGAGAAAAAGATCCAATAAAACTAAAGAAAATGTTCCAAATGAGCGTCTCCTTAATAAAGGACATAAATCACAGACACTTTTCGCTAACAAGAGAGGAACGTTATTTTACAGCAAAACTGTCATATTTTGTTCACGTTATTGTAGTTTTGCTGTCGTTTGATGATCTACAAATAGCATTTTGAACTTTTTCTACCTTGTGTTTTTTTTGACAAGGCGAAGTGCTACAATTATGGCTTCATAGTTTTCTTCATGGAGATCTTTAGGCAATATTTGAAAATTTCAAATTAACTCAAACATTTCATGTCTAACTCTTTTCTGATAATTACTTTCGCTATCTTGATTAATATGCATTATTTCAGTAGGTTCTTCAATTGCTTGATCAATTTCAGCTTCCTTTAATAGGGATCACAGATGCTGCTCATTTACATTTATAAACCATAATAAGTCGTACAACACAGCCACAAAATTGTTCATGGGGAAAATGTAGCATGTTCTAAACAATAATTGTGTAAAACCTTTTTTATTATGCATTATACGTTTCAGAATACTCATAAAAATAAATTCTTCTCAATAAAATGATTCTTCCAAATGCTCAGTGTGCTTATCCATATATCATAAAACTCTTTCACATGGAAAAAGGCGAAACAGAAATGTATTATATTTACAACTTCCCTAAAAAACGATGGAGATAACCTACCAGTAAGTTCGAAGGTCAATTAAAGTAATATTTTAGGTTAAAATAAACGTAATAAAAAAATCTCTCATCCTGGAATAACAGCAAAGCAAACAAATTATTTTTTTAAATTTGGTTTTAGGATCAAAAATGGCTAATCAGCGTTTGAAGTGGAATCTTTTGTTTTAGATGATCACCAGATGATAAAAATAAATTATATCAGTGTAAATGTGTATTTTTCATTATGTCAGCAAGCATTTTGTTTTACTTCATTCAAAAAAATTATTTTTTAAACCTTTTATTTTCAATATGCTCGAGCCCCCCAGTTTGAGAAACACTGGATTAAATGATTAAATAACTCGTACTGTTGTTGAAAAAATTAGAAATAATTGTTAAAACAAAATTAAGGACAATGGGAGATAAGGATTATTTTTAATCTAATTGATTTATGGATCATTTTTAATATTAAATGCATTACATATCTATTCAATAAAGATTAAAACTTAATATTTAATCCATAATACTTTCAAATTAAAAACACAAATGATAACTGAAAATTTTAATTTTACTATATCCAAATATTTTGTGTTATTTTTTCACAAGAAATAAAAAGGCAGCTTAGAAATTTAGATAATGGATTAAGAAACTCTAAAAAATTATTTTATAGCTTTTGTTTCAATATTTTATGCTTAAATTATATAAATTAAAAATTAAACGAAATTACAACTTAAATAAAATAATCTAAGTAATGAAATATATTTCTTTTCAAAGATATAACTATATTAATCTAAGTTATTCAAAGAACAAGATCTTTAAATATACAAAATATTGAAGATAAGAGAACCTTATAAATGCAGGAAACAAGATTCTTAATATTTTAAGATATTGAAAACAAGACTTCAGATGCTTAATTAAAAATATTAAAAATAAGAATGAAGATGAAAATGTAATGAGGAATATCGTATTCACAAATAGCACTAATCAGATTAGTAGTCTTGAAAAGCATTAAAAACAAGAATGAAGATGAAAATGTATTGAAAAAGATTGTAATTTCAATTGATTGAAAATTGGATGCATTAAGTGTAATTTGAATTAAAATTCTATTGCTTGAAAAACAAGAATGAAGATGACAGTAAAATAAGGAAGATTGTAATTACTACTAACATCGTTTTACAATTGTTTGCTTTAAGTATGGATTGAATTCAGACTCTTAATCTTGAAAAGCATTAAAAACAAGTTTGAAGATGTTAATGTAATGAGAAAAATTGCAGTCACAACTTAAGGCATAACTTAACAAGCTCTGAATTATTCAAGCAAATAAATTATAGAGTTAGGACGCAAGACTCATTAACAATACAACGAAAGAATGCAAATATTAATGATAACTGCAAAATTTTGAAGAGAACAATGGCATTGGATCAAATCTGTAGCCAACTCACTGGCATGGAGAAGCCTATTTTTCATAGGCTATCTCCCCTTCTTTCTCATTTCCAGTACACCCTCCAAGCATGAAACGCAACCCTCTTTGATCTTAAACATGCGCACACCCCTCTTGGATCCCAATTCATCCTCCACCTCCGCAATCAACGACATTCTTCTCCCCGCACCCGCTTTATGATCTTCTACTCGAAAAAATATGATTATGCAAAACCACTGGCACATGGGAAACAAAGGTAAGGGGTGGTTGGGGAATGTAAAAGCCATCTTATTTCCTTACGCCAAAAACATCTGCAGAAAACCCTTTATGAAGTGCAAAGGCAAATAATTCCCTGTTCTGCCCTTTTCTTCCAACAACAAAGGCGATCCAGCCACTCAGAGGCTGCTTGTACTCGGGATCCCGCAAGTAATCCTATTGGGTAGAGGAAAACTCCAGAAAACTTCCCTAGGATTGACTCATATGCCCCAGGTGGCCATTTTATGCAAGAATAACAAGAATAGGGAATTTTCGACTTTTCTTCATTTCGCATTCGACTTCGTAGGGACTCTGGCTTAAATTTTCCACCGCCATGCATTCAAAATAATCTTGCTGAAGTCATATCTTTTGCCATTCCTTCTTACGAATCTCATTACGCGGTGTGTATTCAGATGGCAGTATTTTTGGCGGCCAAATTTACGGTTCCCTTGTCGTTGCGTATGCAAAACAGGAGAAAAGGCGTGAAGAATTTGGCTGAGTCAACAACAGGCGTGAGCACTCTTCCACACCCTTCCTCTCTGCAAGAAAATGATGATATTCAAGTTTGGGAGAAATTTGAGTGTCAATACTAGAAGAACAGGAGTAAGCAAACACAGAGGAAGAGCGAAAAAATTATTAGGTACAGCAGATAAGAAGGCTTATTCAGCATAACTTTCCTTTTTGCATCGTGTTGGTGCATAATGTAATAGAAAAGGAATCAGAGTATTGTAACTTCCTCTTGTCCATTCTTTTGATGCATCGAGACAAGCATTCTAATGAATATAATATTACTGGGAGGGGATGAAATATTCTAAAATGTAATGAAAATAGTAGCCCCAGCATTAGAATCTCGTTGCGTCGGTCTTTCAATAAAAAAGTTGTAGATTTCAGTTTTTCTATAAACTTAAAAAAATAGTTCGACATTTTTCCCTACAATTGTGAAATTTCAAATTATAACTTTGGGCTTTCAAAAATTTGGAACTTTGTTAACTTCTGACTATCTGTAGTTTCTTAAAAATGCAAAATCATCAACTGATTTAAAGCTTGGTAAAAATATATAAAGAAAATATGGTGTAAGAGCTCCCTTTGAACTGTTTTCTTTTTGAACTTCAAGAAACTTCCCATTAGATTCAACAAAATGACTCCATATAACATATTTAGATAGTTTAAGATAAAAAAAACATGTTGCTTTAAACATTATCGCGTAGCTTTCCTTTTCTTTTTTTACCTTTCTTATAGAAACGATAACATTAAAAACAGACCTCTACTTTGATAAATTTATTCTAAAAATTTTCTTTCCGCATCTTCTGTTAATTAAAACATTTTGAAAATTCAGAAAAAGAAAATTATAATTTCAAAATAAAAAATAAGCGAATAAACTCTATTTAAAAAGAGAGAGAGAGAAAGGCTTCCTCTGTGTAAAAGAAATTTGACACATTTCGGGTTTTTAGTTATGAAAAACAATCCATGTATCTATTTAAAACAGATTAAAAAAAATTTAACTTTTCTTAACGACATAAAAAAACTTAATATTAAATTTTCTTTAAATTCATAACTTCTTAATTAAAAATCTTATTAGAGTGCTCTTATGAAATTTCCAACTTTACTATAAATATATGTCTCAGATATTTTGGACTGCTCTAAAACAGAGTTTTACTTTGCCGTATTTATGAAATAAATTGTGATCACTCTTTTAAAATGATGCTCTAAAATATCAAATGTAAGAGAAATCTCTAAAAATGAATTATTTATTAGAAATACTTTAAAGTATTGTCCGTAGATTTTTACAATTTTTGGACATTTGTGACATTTCGATTGAAGCGTTAGGAAAAAGGAAAAAAATTGATTCAAATTACTGCATTCGAGTGGAAGAGGAATATACGTATAGAACTGGACTAATATTTGATTTGATCAAAGCTATAATCACTTGGAAAATATATTTCAGATTTATTTAAAAATACTGATAAAGCCTCATTTGGGTTTACAGCGATTCTAATAAAACCATGAAAGATATAAAAAACATTAGAATTACTAAAAAAAAAGAAACTTTAAATGACGATTTAGGTACTACTTTGAATAAAAAAAATCTTTAAAATAATAAGTAAATCACACACACAAAGGGGCCTTATAAAAATTATTGTATGTCTAAAGTTAATATATTAGTTTAACCAAATAAAAGTTCACATAGATAAATAAATTGAAGGGGACTATTTTTCCCATAAAAAAGTGTCTTACAATGATTTAACATTATTATAATGGATTAATATAACCGTATCTATAATGTGTGGTTTTATTAACAATCTATCTATCTATCTATCTATCTATATAACCTATCAAGAAATTAAAGTTTCTGATTCTTTTAAAAAAGGCTTCCGATCATTTCGACATGTATTAAAATATCTTTAACAGTATGATTTGGAACGAACTTTGGAAAAGGAACTCAATTAAAAATAAAACGTTAACACCTAATGAAACCAAATTGATTGATGACAACCTTTTCAAAATCGCCATTCTTTGAAGCTTGATGTAATGAATTCAACTGCTCAAAATATAAATGTTAAATTAATGAAGATGTATAGCCTTGTAAGAAATAATAAGTATATTGAGGTTAGTCATTAAGTAGGTGAGTAATGTTCACCGTAATCCAGATAGTCAACATACAACTTATAAAGGTGGCTATTGTAAAAGAATTAGCTTTCCATTGAATATAATGTTTCGTAATGAATGAAAATCAAATTAGAATTTCAAGTAAACTTAAAGAAAAGGTCAACACAATGAATATCAGTGGATGAGAATTTGCAGAGTAAATACGTCAGAAGAAAATTCTTTAATATCTTTAAGTAGGTTTACTCAGGATGTGACGCCTTACGCGTCTTTTCTTTAACAAGTCCTTTGGGTTCTTTGAGCCAGAATTAATGGCAACTCTTTTCCAACCAAATCCAAGAAACGAGAAATGAAGAGATGCAAATAATATAGGATAAATATAAGATCTTAGAGTAAGCGTAATGGCAATGTAAAGGAATGTTAGACAATTGACGTGCATTGTGGCAGTTGATGATTATTGCAGTTCGTGGTTCAAGATTTAAGTTCTACGTGTCGTGGTATTGGTGTTCGACTAGAAGTTAAACGTCAAGCTACATACCATTGTAGATAAAGACAAGTTTATTACAGAATAATATATGGTAGGATTGATTACTTATTAGTATATTTCAAGATTAGGCGGTTCGATTATTGAGATTGGTCTGAATTATATTGTGTGTTGCGGATTGCGTCTCATCGTAGATTCTCTCATATTAATTATTGTAATTAAATTTGTTAAAAGTTTAAGTTGAATATCTTAATAAAGTCATATTAAGATAATGTTTGATCCTAGTTCTTTCGCTAACCCTACACCTTTAGCTCACGCTGATACTTCGAGGGATGTACTTCCAAGGGGAGGTACATCACAAGGATTTTTCCCCGAGTCAATCTCTACGCCGGATTACTAACAACTACACAACTTCCTCTTACCATTCCATAGATACTTCGTAGTACAATTTATATATATATATATATAGGCAATACTTCTCCATTCTCTCTTCAAACATGTTAAAATAATAATGTCTATTTACAAACATTACTGTTTCTTCATAACGTGAAGCTCTTATATCAAGCAATGACAAAACCCCTGAGGTTTGTTAAAGGAAACCAAGTGAAAAGGAGCCCGCTGTACTATGATAACTCAGTTTTAAACTTGCGGTGATTGTCATCACAAAGATGGGGAAACCTCTATGGAGGTTTTATTAGGTACCATGTATCACAGGATTATTATCACGAATTTTATGATTAGGTAGAGAACATCACAAGGAATTGGATTTGCATAGCAACCCATGGTCGAAAAGATTGTCATTTGGCACTAGGATGCGTTGCTCACAAGAACATTGTAGGAAACAGACCTGCATTACCGCAGACATTTAAGCTGTTATCACCCCCAAGGGAACATGGAACATTTTACGAACACCGAGATGGAAGGTATACACCTAACTTGCGGATTGGCTAAAGGAATAAACCAGCAATAGAAAGATTGTATTGCAAAAGGAACACACAGAGAGATGTACTGCACCGGATGAACCAGATGCTTACAAATTTTTCTCACAATTTGTGTAGATGGGGATCATTACGAGGTTATAGGCATAGTGAGGATGTGTCAGGAGAGACCTTAATTTCTAGCATGAAACAAAATGTGTTGGATATCATCCGAAGGAATCCGAGTATCTGTGCTGCTGCTGTAGGAGAATCTGGGAGTAGTTTTCATAGTGTTTTGCAACGTGAGGACTTACACCCATATCATCTTCAAAGAGTATTGTCATTGCACCCCCAAGCTTATTCAGCGCCTGTGCGTTTTGCACGGTGGTATCTCGACCAATTTCACAAAGAAGGGCATTTCCCATCCTACGTTTTACATGTTTCATCTTTACAACTACGCTTTGAACACCTTTTGTGATTTGTTCACATATTATATACCCGTATAATATCTTTGACCCAGTAAATATTTCAGATGGTTTTAGTCCTGTATCACTCTTTGTTTCTTGTACCTGTCATACTACTTTCCCATGGTGCATCCGACCATGGATAGCTATGTAAACATGAATCTTAAGAATGTTTCCTATAAATTTTTTCCAATAATCCTGGGACACCATGTATATGGTTTGATTGTTAACTAATTTTTCCAAGGAACATTGAAACATTTAATTTATATAAGGTATTCTACCCTTCCTTTTAAATTCAAAACAATCTTACTGATTATTACTCAAATTTTGAACTGGTCCAAAAGAGTAGAGTTATAAATGTGTCAGAATTTAAGCTTCAGGGTCATACGCCTTAAAATATCTCAGAAATGACAAACTAAAAAGAACAAAGAAGAAAAAGATGAACCAAAAATATTTCTTTTATTTTCTTTTTCTTTTATTTGTGAAGAAACACGTAATTGTAAGGTGATCCTCTTATTCACTCACACATACACTAGTGTACTCGTAACATCATTGCAACCAAACCTTAATATGTAATCAGAGATCATAAAAAAACTTCGGGGCAAAGGACCACACATACCCCAGAACATGGATATAAAATACTTGAACTACACGAGACTTTGCATACAAATAAGTTTTCTTTCGACACTTGCTGCAAAAGCTACTACAACTTCACACAAGAGAAAGGATTAAAAAAAGCATTTTGATATGCATGAGTTGAAGTTTATTGCGTCTTGTCTCACAACAAAATCACTTAGGCAAGCAACATGATGATCTGCATATCTAGTGATAACCCTTCCATGCAGAAAAGCGGATTGACTCAATGAAGAGGGGAGTCGGATCTGTTTGAAGAGGGTATCAAAGGGGGCAGGTATCTAATTTGATAGGTTTCTTTGTAGTTGTGTGGCCGCTATTGTAATGAAGCGTGGGGGCATAAGGGTTACATGATTGCCTTTCAGACGGGGATGGAGTATAAATTTAACTTTGAATCATTGAGATTCTAGTCTAGATACCCACGTAGAAAATAAAAAAGGAAATTTAATTCCTTAAAGGAATATATCCCCAAAAAGTTTCAATTGAAATTATTATTTATGCTCTCATGAGATAAATAGTTATTTAACATTTTCTTGTTTAAAATATAAATTGTACCTAACTAAAAGAGTGATATAGCTTAAAACCAAAACCGATATGTATTAGTAAATACATTAAAAGCAAGATATTTCTTGTCAAGATACTTAAATATCCTTGGAACGAAGACTTTTCTTGTTAAAAATATAAATCGTACCTAATTCAGAACCAAGACCAAGATATATTAGTAAACATGTTAAAACTAAGCAGGTGCGTAGCTACCGCGCCGTTTCAGCCGTATCAATGATACAGGGACCCCAAGATACAGAGGCCCCAACAAGTGTAATTACAGTTTCACAAATAGGGCTTCAGTATCTAAAAAAGAGCCCGAAGGAATTTTGATACAGAGCCCCCTCAGAGCTAGCTACGCCAGTGAAATTAAGATACTTCTTGTCAAGATACATAAATGGCCTTAGAACTAAGATACATTAATAAATATAATATATAATTCCACTAATTTGAATATTACTGTGAAACAGTTTCTTAGACTTTCATTATTTTCATGTTTTACACACATGGTAGTATCTAGTATTTTAAAATTGACACACGTTTAGGGTTGAAACACATAATTGTGTGTTATTTTAGAAGTGTTCATGTATGTATTTTATACATACCTTTTCTTAAAAATAAATTTAAGATGCTTAAATATTTTAATAAAATAAAAAATAACTCAAATTTTTATGTACATTGATTTGTCGTATCATATACAATATTTTATGAAAATTAATAATTTAAGCGGCTCCAAAACTAATTGATGGAATATAAACTGAAAACCTGAGCTACAAATATTTGATTTTAAGACTTCTCAAAATTGGCTTAATTTATACTGAATTCTGTAAATTAATAGTAGTTAAATATAAATCCATGTTCATGAAATTTTTAGTTGTAAAATTCTGAATTTTACTGTAAAATTGCCATTTTTTTAATTTTAATATCTACAGAAAACAACAACAAAAAAAGGTTTTAGAATATTATAAGCTTCTTAAGTATATCGAATATAATAAAATAGCATTATATTTTGCACTAAATTTCAGATTTTATGAGCACTTATAATTATAAAAACCATAAATATATGAATTTCTTTTAGGACTTATAAACTACAATATTTACAATTTGTTTTTTTTAAATTATTAAATTATATCTAGAATTTTAACTCAAAATATATAAATCAATAATATCATGAATGCTGACATATTGCAGATCAAAAAAGCCTTATGATTAACTTTCATACAATGCTTAATTACTTTTAGAAACATAAACACACACACAAGTAGTATAAAAAAATTTTAAGTCAATTCCTACTTAGATCAACAAAGAAAAATTTTATTTTAGCGTCTTTTTATTAAATAGTTACACTTAATATAAATATGTATATACAAAGGACATAATCACAACATTAAGTGGTAATTAATTTTTATTAATTACCGTTAAAGTATCGTATTGTGATCCAAAACAATAGTGTCTATAAAATTTCAGTTCAACTTAATACTTTAAAACATGAGAAAAAAAAATATTTTCAAGTTTTGGCACAAGTCGCCAAAAACGATGCCAATGTGTCTGTATTTGTAATTCTTCAAATAATTAGTTTTAATTAATTAACTCTTATCAATTATAATTTAATTATTGTATTTCCATCCAAAATAATCATGTATACAAACTTTCAGCTCAATGGAGCGCTTTAAAATGTATTTTATTAACGATTGAAAATTCCACTAAGATAAATAAATAAATAAATATACAGAGAGTGTGAGCTAATAGTAGGAATTTAATAAGCATAGTAATTAGTAATTTATATATATATATATATATATATATATATACATATATATGTATTTGATTTTAATAAAATAATGTAGTTCAAATTTGATTTACAACTAAACATTTATATTTCACATGAAAAATTTAACATAAATGACTTCCCATTCTTCCAGAAACACTTTTGAACTTTATTTGTACTGAGAAATTATTCTTAAATAATCGTTCATTTCTTCGCAACCCCCTTAATCATCACTTTTTCTCACGTGGACGTAACGACCAAGTTAGGAGAATGGAGTGACAACTCAGGTGTCGTGTTCGTCACTTTATCGAGGTTCAAAATTGCCCCAACCCCCCGGGTTGCATTTCAGTGTGATGTTAATAAATAATCAATTTATCACCCTTTTAATCACTGCACATGATATGCAGTCCACCCCTCATTCAAGTCCACCATCACCCTTTGCTTCCCTAATCGGAGGTAAACTTCAAAGCAAAGTTGAGTGGTTTAGCGTCAAAAGGGAGAATTATCTCGATAGATGCACTCCTAAATACTGCCCCCTCCCGGCGAACATGAAAGGGGTTCGGTTAGTAAAAGGGGTAGGGCTCAATTAAAATGCACTTACCCTTTTCGGTCCCCGAGGAGCGGAAGGGGTGAGGCCAAAGAAGGGTGCCAAGCGATTGTGTAATCGTTAAACGGTTGTGTTTAGGAAGCGATGAGATAAGGGTCGAGAACTCTTCCATTGTAATTAGACGTGCTTGATTCTGCATGTTCTTAGAGGAGAGTGGATGAATGAATTTTTGTATTTCATTTAATTGGACAGAAGTATTTGATTTAGAACTTTTTTCCTCCTCCCTCCGATGTCTGTTATTTCGGAATGGTTTAAGACAGGGGTGGGGCCAACCTGCCAGTAAAATTTTGCGGTCCTCGAGATTCATCACAACTTCACAAAATGCGATTATTTTGTGCAATATTTCTGCTTTTAGCGTAGCATTTTGTAACAAATATATCCCATAACTGTCTCTATTTTATTATCTTGCTTTTGTTTTCATACATGCTTAGAAGTGAACAGCATTGCATTGCAGTGACCCCACGCAGCATCACGCTTGATTCCTGTAACTTTATTGCATTGCTTATTGCTAAAACTATGCATATTTGATCATTGTATTATTATTATTGAATTATTTATGTTTGTTTACATGAAAAATAACGAAAACAATAATTCATTCCGTTTTAAATTTTCATTCCAATAAAAATTTGTCATAGGTCCGAATCTAATATAAAGATATATATTTTTCTATGCAATCCGCGGGATTAAAATGTTTTTCTGAAGTAGCCCACAAGGTTATTTGGGCTGGTCACTCCAGGTTTAAACAGAAAGCATTTGCAAACTCGAAAAAAAACACAAAAAGGGCATGAACTATAATTAAAAGTATTCGAAATTCGGACATAGATTTTGTATATAAAAAAGCTGAATCATTTCATTTTTTGAGGATACATTAAAACATGAAATTCATCTTTTAATGTTTCACAGAAATGAATAATTTAGTTGAATCAGTGAATGTATTTTAGGTTCTGTATTTAGCTGTATAAATTCAATCAATAATCGTAACAACTTTTTTTGCCTATCAAACAGTTAAATGATTATTTGAAGTTAATAACATGTGATGGAATATATTAACTAAGTATCTCAAAATCAAACAAATATTTTTTTTTCAAAATCTAACATTTTTTTTAATTATGCAAAAAAGCCTATAAAATAGGTTTTAGAATTTGCTATGGATAATAGGATACATTACTACCTTAAATTTCCATTGCATTCCAAAAGGCGAAATTTATTTTGCAAAATTTATAGAATCAACTAAAACTCAAATTAAAGAAAAAATTTATATAACTAAGAGTAAATTTATGTTTTTATATAAAACATTAACTCATTTTTGCCCGTCAATATGGGAATTTATAGGCGCAACTATCATAAAAATGATATCATAAATTTTTCGGCCTTCGAGAAAAACTGTGTCACAAAAAGTTTGGGAGAAAAAAAATTCAAAACTTTTCTTTTCTAATCTTTATTTGGCAGTTAACCACAGGAATAATGATATCCAATCGTGAAAAATTTCTTCCAGGTAAATAAACATTCTTCTTCTGCAGGTAAAAAATAATAATAAATAAAGTAAAATAAAAATGAGAGAGAGAGAAAATATCACCAGATCTTTGAAAACTATTCTCATTTTTCAGAAATTGAAAAAGATAAATGACCACACGTAAGAAGCAACCCGAACAACAACAACAGCAGCACCGAAATAAAATACAAGAAACAGACAGATACAGAAAAGTAAAAAGAAAAAGATGTCTCCCAACTTTCCCTTCAGTTATCGTTTAGTTTCTTGAGTCGTTGCAGAAACCGTTTTCAACTGTCCGTTTCGTTTTGATTGAAACTAGTCCCGTTAGGTGAGAAGAAGAGGAAACGAAGAAGTGATCTGGGTCCGAGAGTATGCCTAGAAACCACGTGACAACGGCCCATTCTATTTCCGGTCGTTTACCGGAAATGGAAGAGGGGAAGGAATGGCAAGATTTCTGCCGCTTATACACAAAGAATATACATGACTGCTGACTGTTGTGTGGGACATTTTTCAAGGGAACTTTAAAACACTCTATAAACTGTGGGTATGACAGTTGGGTAATGGCAGTTGGTGGTTTGACAAAGGTTATGGATGCTGTCTTGCGCCGTTTGTAACGCAGGCGCACTATTAGCTATGAAAAACCTCTTATAATGCCAGAAATTTTATACTAAAAAAAATTAATACACAGTGAAATTTATTAAAAAGCAAAAAGTAAAAGACATTCGAGGCCTACTAGACCATATATAGTAACAGGATATCCATTTACTTCGTCTATTGTATGAAATGTCTTAACAAACATCGTGTATTTTGTATTAAAAAATCAAATACAGGTGAAATCGCTTAACACGAAACTGAAGGGACTAAAATATTTTTTTTCGCGTTAAAAGAATTTCATGTTAAAGAATATTTCAAAAGGAATTTTATATATATATATATATATATATATATATTCAACAAAATTAAGTGTATGAGAGTACATTTTATTTGCCTAGATATGTATATATTCGTATATTTAATAAAAATTAATGAAGCAAAAACACATTTGCAAGAACTTAAATAGCAAATTTTCAATATTTTTTTTAAAAAAACATTTATCGAGTTTTTGGAAAATCCGATATTTTTCTTTGTTTGTATCAAATTGTTTGATATCGTTCATTGTGTTATTCATTTCAAGGGGATTATTATTCATTATTCAAGGGGAACCTTTTCATGTTAAGTAATTTTCGTTTCGTGTTAAGAGGGGAAAAATGCATGAAAGTATATAGTAGTTTGTTTGATCCTTGTATTATTTTGCGCTAACCGATATTTCGTTTTAAGAGTTTTCCTGTCAAACGTATTTCACTGCATATAACTGAATTAATTAAAAAGTACCAAATACACCATGTCAAATTCAAGCAAAGATATGAATAGGCCACAAATAAGTTGTTGAGTTAGAAATGATTCAATAAAGTTGTATATAATTAACGAGATGTAAGATAGTTAAAATAAAACATATTTAATAGTAACAAAAAAGGAATCAAGAGAAAAAAAAGCAAAATAGGTAACAGTTGTGTTGATAAGCAACAAGAGTCCAAATTCAGTTTTCAGAGTTCAATAAAAACGGTTAAACATGTATTATTAAGTAATAAAATAACAAACTACAGGGATATATTTCAAAACTAGTTGAACTAAGCCAATCAACAATCAAAACAACATAATACCCAGAAAAACTTTTTAAATTCTATATTTTTTAATATTTCTCTCTTTCTCTCTATCTTTCTCTGTAATACTTTTAGATATTAGTAATATTTTTTTCATGGGAGATTTTAAAACTTGCAGTGGTACCAATGGAAAACTATACACTTTTTAGATAGGTAATGTTTAAGATTAAATCTATTTTTCAGAGAAAGTTAACAAAATTTAATCATTAATTTAAAAAAATGGAGGGTTGGAAAATAGAAAATAGTTTCATCATTTATTTGATGTTTTCCATATTTTTGGTAGCTTCTTCCTACTACATTCTCAATTCCACACACTAATAATAAACAAGCCGTAGGGACTGGGTTCGAATTACGGAGAAGACATGGATATTTGTAAATGTATAGTGCATTTGCGGCATGGGGATACTTTAAATAGCCGTCGAGCCGCAAGTCCTCTCTCGTGAGGTTGGTGGAAGAATAAAAGAGGGGGAAGGTCCCTGACTACCCCCAAGGTTTTCTCCCTCAAAATTGGGGTGTAATCGAGCTAAATCGTTCTGTCACCTGTATGGTGCTCAAAGCTACGGTTAACGACAGGCGTCACTCAGCCCTTTGCCATGATGAATTTCGCTGGCCTTGATCCGGTCTTTGCCGATCAGTTGGCATTGGTAACAACAACAACAATAAACAGAATTTTAAATCCTTTATGTAATTTATATTTAGCATTAGATTTATAAGAATCATTAGATTAACTGAAAATTCTATAAATGTGTCCTTGAATGTGTAGTTCTATGAACATATATCATAGTTGCTCAACTTGGAAATCCTTAATATTAACTTGTTAATGTCTGTCAAATATGCATTCCATTTATTGAAAGTACTGATTGATAAATTGAGAGAACTATAATTATATAAGGTGAAAATGTCTTATGAAAGATAAAAAATTAGCTTGAATCATTGCAAATTATTTAAAACCGATATTAAGTATGATTTAACAAACTTTTCGGCTCAAATTGTGCATCCAAGTACACGCCTCAAACACAGCATGAATCTTTAAATCTTTTTTTTTTGTTATTTAATTTTATTCTAATTAATATTATTTCAAACTGAAAACTATGTTATCTGAATACCTCACAAAAATATATTTATTACGTTTTAGAAATTTCGCTATTAAATGTATTGTTTAAATTTTAGAAAATGTAATTCAAACGGCCCTATCCAAACATTCTTGGAAAAACTTTTTCTCCCTTTTCTTTTCAAATGCCTACTTCATCAAAAGAGATATTTAAGGAATTTATCCTTACCCAACATCCTATTCCAAGATATTTCAGACAATATTTTAGGATTTTATGAAATATCACAGAAAGAGAAAAAGGCAGCGTAAAAGTTCGTATTCAATTGTCTTTAGAAACAGGAATAGAACAGTTATTCTTCATTTCAGTGTCACAACCGGGGTTTCTAAAAATATATAAATACATTTATTTATTGTTTTAGAATTTTATTGCGAGATTAATGCCGAAAGAAAAAAATGTCGAAAAAATGGAAGACTGAAAATAGAATTCTTATTTTCTTGGCTGACCTTTGCTCCAACTGATTAGCGAAAAAAATCACTTAAAAAATACAATAAAAATTATATAAATAATAAATTAATAATGCATAAATACCATTAACTTTCAAAAATAAATCTTGGAAAATTAACATACATAATAGAGTAGATCACGGTTATATGAGGGGGGAAAGTTATCAATCTGAACCTACCTTTAATGAAAAGATGTTCTATAGCATGAGGTTCAGAAGAAAAGTAATTTTAAACAAGTAATATAAAAAAATTAAATCAATTTCTACTTAGGGTAACAAAGAAAAATTTAGTTTATTTATTTTTATTAAATAATTACAATTAATATAACTATATATTTACATAGGATAGAATCACATTATTAAATGACAAAATATAAAGCGATTTTACTTGCAATTTTCCTTTCTATATAGGATGTTGGATTATTGTTTTTGTTTGTTACTATTTATTCATTCACAAATCCCATTCTCAGAAATTAGGCCATCCTAGGTAGGATTCGAACCCACGACCTTTGGATTAGAAATCCAATGCGCTATCCATTTCGCTACAGGGGCATAACGAGCGATTTTTCTTTTTTGCATATGGTGTTGGACTATTATTTTTGTTTATTACTATTTATTCATTATTTAAATGTAACTAAGGAGTTAACATTTGTAAGAACTGTATTAACATCAAGTGTTATCCACTACAAGTTAAAAAAATGTATTTGAACTTGTAAAGATGAAAAAGCATTTTATTAAGGATTGAAAATTTGAATCATATATATATAGAGAGAGAGAGAGAAAGAGATTTTTAACTAATAGTAGGAATTGAAAGATAATTAAATTTGACTGTCACTAAAGGGTTGCCTTTTCTAAAAAAAAATGGAAAAAGACTTAATTTTTTGACGAGATGATTTTAGATGCAAAATAATTATTTTTCTATAATTTAAATAATCAAAAAGTAACGCTTTTTAATTGGTGATTGCTGAGTTGTTCAGTGTAACATTGTAACATTTCATTGCAACTTTCTCAGCAACATCATTCCCCCGTAGTTCGAGCCAAGTTGTTTTCCGTCTTCCTCTTTATCGTGCACTGTTATTTTGACGGTAGGCATTTTCTTTTTAAAAATTTAATACTAAAGAACCTGTAAAATGAAGCCAAAGTCTTTTCTCTTAATGATTTAGTGGGTGTTCTCTCTACGTAATAAATGTTAAAAAGTAACTAAATACCTTTTTTTTTCTCTAATAAAAATCGCTCTGACTTTTTACCATAAAAAACTCAAATACTTAAACTTCATTCCCCTGTAACAGTACTAAATATAAAAATTAACTTTTTATTTTATATTTCCCTTCATCTATATACCAGAGAACATCTTTTCCGCAAAAATAGGTTGTGAAATTCTGAAAAAGTTTTCGATCCGCTCAGTGGCGTAACGGAGAATTTTAGGGATCTCCTGAAAAGTCAAGTTTAGGGCCCCAGGCCGAATCTTACAATGGGTGTGTACTTGTTATCAGTCAGACTTTGGGTCCCCTAGAGTCCTGGCTTCCCCTGCTATGAAAGGGTTGCGGGGGGAGTGCGTTACGCCACTGGATCAACCCTATTATACAACCAAATAAGAACCCAATTTTATTGCATCATGAGTGATATAATCATCATCTAATCAGTGTGTTTTACAAGACTTCAAAAACTCGCAAATTATTGTTGGGGAATATTGCCATCAACTACTTTAATTTTCTTCTTAGTGGCAGCTTATTTTCCTTATAACATAAAAAATAGCAGAGAATCAATGATTACTAAGAAGGTAATAAAAATAATAATTTAACATTGATTATACATAAATATTGGAAGAACAGCTTTTACAGAAATAAACAAAAATAGAACGACAAACACACTCGTATCAAGTAATACTTTCAAACTAACGACTTCTTTCACCCACAAATCCTTTAATTTCCACACGAAAACACGAACATCACCAAGTTGTTTCACTTTTTCTTAAAACTATTCCTCAGTTGATGTAAATACACATACATTTCATTTCTATTAAATTACTCATTTTGATACTTCGCAATTGAAATGAAATAAACCTCTTTCACTTAAAGTATGTATATTATCAATAACTCAAGTGCTCTGTAACTAATGATCAAAATATTCTATTTTGACACTTTTCTCATTAGACTCTCAATGCAGCTGACGAAAGTGGTAAAAATTCCCACATAACTTCAAAAAACTCAAAAGTGTCTCATCTGAAACCAATACATTAGAAAAAAAAAATTTCCTCTCGTCGTCTACCCTAAGTACATTAAAAAATCCGTATATATCTATATATATAAACACAATCTTAAAAGAAACTCATGCAGCCAAGATGGCGTGTCTTACATCATAAAATCACAACTCCTATATAACGAAAAGTCATTTAGAAGTACCTATAAATTGAATTTTTTCGCCACCTTTCTTTTAACGCCACAAATTATAGACCGTTATTTTTACTTGATTTTTTCTTTTCTCTTCCTTTATCGTCTGCTTCTTTATTTTTCACTCTCCAAGCGATAGTTTCTACATGAATCAGTGGCAACAGAGCGATCGAAAGAATTTCTTCTGATGAAGTAGCGAAAAGACGACGAAGGCATGGGATGAGTAGGGGAGTTACGAGATAGATGGTAGAACCAGCTAATTTATCTTATACACCGTTACGGTAAGGTGGCTATGGGTAATCGTAGTTTTTTTTCCATCCTTACGGTGTGATGTAAAATTGGATTCAAGCGGGAGAGAAGCGAAGGAAAAATGCAATTACGAAGCCTGCAGGCAGCTTCTGACAAACCAATGTTTGGCACGCCAAAGGCTAATATTGAAAATCTTCGATATCGGAAAAAGTCATGTTTCGAGCAGGAAATTAATCTCTACGCTCTCCCCCTCCCCCTCCCTCCATGCATCAGTCACAGTGGAGTGATAGTGGTTTGAATCACAGAAATCTTTTCTGGAGGTGCCAAGAATGAGAATATTTCCCCCGTGAAATATATTTGTATTTTCCATTTTTTAATGCGAAGATCGAAATATTCCGAGCATCTCAATCTTAAGCAGAAGTTATTTCAAAGTGTCTAAGACATTAGGTGGAAGAAAGACAAATTTTCAGTGAGAGAAATCGTTTCTGGATATACTAATGACGAGAATTTTCCCGAAGATAGGTTTTATATTTAAAGAAATACAGTACGATTAAATTGACAAAAAATCGGGCAAAAAAAAAAATCAAATAAATTTTTTAATCTGAATTATTCTTTAGTATTTTTCTAATAACTCACAAAACTTGAAAGCTTTAAGGTGATGAAAAAACCCCTAAAATTATAACTTTTACACTCATTTTTATTCACATCTCAATGGTAAAGAGTGAGTGAGAATTATATTAACGTCACGCTATAAAGCAACCCGTGGGTTATTGGCAACGGACCTCATAATATTTAACCTCGATCAATTGACGAGTACGACATTCGAGCTTCCACCCCTTCTCCAAACTACCACACTATGCCAACAGAAGGACTTTGAACTCTACAGACTTAAAGTGCATGGTATGAATTTTCGAATGAAAGCAGTACTTATTTTTGCAAAAATAGTCGAATTTAGAATTTATACCTTTTTCAATGGATTTTCAATTTTTCAATAAGCTTTGATAATTTTTTTTACTAATATCAATTGTGTTCACACGAGATCCGTACTAACTTCTGTTATACATAGGGCAACGTACTTGTAAATCAGATTTCATGTGAGTACGTCAATGATTGTAGGAGGAGTAGCATTTTAAAAACTTTTAATGAATTTAAGTTTTTATTTGAAATACTAAATGTGGTTAGCTTTTTGTAATATTTTGAACACAAAAATTGTGTCTTATTTCATACGAGGCAGCCAAAAAATTTGTAAAAATAATTAAATGAGCTTTTATATATATATATATATATATATATATATATAAATCATACCATGTCTCTTAAGCTTCTAAATCCCATTCCTGGAATGCAATGAGATATTTGTAATACAGAAATTGTATCAGTAATATTGAATTAAGAAAAATCAATGAGGGAAAAAGAATTAACACGTATAAATCTTTTCAGAAGATTTAAGAAATGAATTTTTTTCTTTAACCAATATCTTTCATGTTTGTTTTTATGTATGTCCTGTGTTTTACCACAGTAAAATTTAAAAATTAAAGAAATATTTTTGAAGCATAAAAATATTTTTCACAGGGGTGTTTTCTTTTTGCGTACACCATTTCATCCTCTCAAAGCCACAAAAAATCTTTCAGAATCGCAAAACTATTTTGAAAATAAAAAGAGAAAAATAACGTGGGAAATTGCACGATCCTCGGGGAAAAAATCTTTGGACAGACAGTATACATTAAAATACAGTATAATTTATTACATTATATATAAATAATAAAACAGTATAACTTGTAAAGATTTACAGAAATACTCTTTGCAATGTAATATTTTTAGACAACAAAACCTTGATCAATTTTAAAGATGATAAAACGGTTTAAATTTTTCTCTTTATTATATATTATCGAATTTCAAATATTTCCAGGACTAAATGGGTGAAGAATCCTTCCGTTAATAAGTACAATTTCTAACTGCAAAAAAGCAAAATTACAGTTGAACCTCCATATTACAAACCTCTATATTGCGAATATTTCTGTATAGCGAACTTTTTCTTGGAACCAAGAAAATTTTACGATTTTCTTCATAAAATAATCTCCCAATAGCGAAGTGCATTTTCTATATAACGAACTTTTTCTCTTGTGATCCAATTTTTTTCTCCCTTTTTTTCAGTATTTCTGAACATTTCAAGTTATTCTTTCTTTTAACTCATTTTATGGTGGTTATAAATATTGAGCTGGTTTTATTAGGTACCTAGTTCACCGAGAGTAATAGAAATCTGGGCGTTTCATCCAAGAAGCGTATTATTTAATCCCCATCGTCCAGTTCACTAGAAACATCTCCGATATCCCCTTTCAATCCCCTCAGCTGTTTTGTGTCCCTATGTCCTTGAACTAGTCTCCGTTCATTTGCAGCGTTGATCACTCATACTGGTAGCTTCGTTTATTGTAGCTCAAAAATGTCAAAACGTAAGTTCTTGATCATCAAAGAAAAAACATTAATTCTTCAGAAAATAGATAAAGGCGTCAAAAACTATACTTGAATTTTTCTTTTTTAATTTTTGATAGGTAAGATATATAAAATAAATATTTTTAATTTACAAAATAATTACTTTTTTAATAAATAGGCCTTAGGAATTTAAAATTTGTTTTATGTGGTTTATAAAGAAAATTAAAAGATTAACCTCTGTATAATGAATTTTCCATATGACGAACTTTTTTTCGGGATTTAACGAACTTCGTTTTACAGAGGTTCGACTGTTGTTTATTTTTGTGGAAGATTTGAACTCAAATACAAATCTTATTTCTTTTAAAACCACCATGTGTTAAATTTTAAACATTTTAAAGGTTTATTGCTATTATTTTTTTACTTTGCCAACAGCCGTCCTTAATATAAGTGAGTGTTCATATATTAACGTTGAAGGGAGGACTTTTATCTACTACAGATTTAACGTGCATATATATAGAATATTGCTCAGATTATTTTAAGATGTTGAAACAAGGTACTATATATCGATATATATATATATATATATATATATATAGAGAGAGAGAGAGAGAGAGAGAGAGAGAGAGAAAGAAAGACAGGAGAAAAGTTACTTCTTTATTCACTTTTTCGAGATATTCGGAACGACTAAACTTGATCTTTAAATTCGACAGGGATGTTCTCTTTATCTCGAAAATAGACTCCCAAGGAGGGATGCGGGGCGTTATAGACAAAACAATTCCCGATTTTGAACTATGAAACCCCTACTGTCTCGAAAGCACGCTACTTTTGATGCATAGAAGATCCTTTTAGAACGGGTTTTGCGGAAATAGACTCCCAAGGAAGATTCTGGAAGCATTATAGATAAAAAAAACTTCCCTTTTTTTACTGGTAAGAGTCTTACAGACTTGAAATTTAGTTAGCATGTTTCTTTTAATGTGTGAAGAATCGCTAAAATGCTGTTTGGGGAAATAGTCTACGACGAGATAAATATAAATTTAAAAATAAAATATATAAATATAATTTTAATAAATGATAAACATAATTTTTTGGGAGAAATTCAAATCCTGTCCTCTTAAAATCAAGAGGCGAATGCTATAAGTATATTTTTCAATATAATTGAAAGCTTAATGCTACGATTTAATTAACAATAATCTGAAAAATGTACAAAGACATGGAATAACCTGTGAAACGGTTGGTAACGACTAGTTTTTTCGTAAAACTTTAATGCCTAGTTGTTATTTCTTTACGACATATGATACAAGTATTCTATAAGAATTCAAAGTACAAAACAAAAAGGATTACTTTCTTTTAATCCCAAAAACCATTTTACTGTCAAATATGTATTATAATATTAGTATATTAGATTTATGTCACAAAAACATTGATCGAATTATGCATTATTTTATTCAATAAACGCAATGAATATAGTAAAATAAATTTAAAAAATATGGCCCATAAAACAAAAACTATTAAGGAGATATTTAAATGCAAATATATATAATACTCTGTCATTTTAAAAAAAGAAAATGAAGAATAACAATTGGCACCGTTTCAAAATCCTGATTTGGGTTTTGAGAAATTTCTTTACTTTGAATAGAGGAAGATAAATTTTAAGAAATCTACAGGGATAAAACGCATCACATAAATTATAATCCTACGTTCTTCTAACTTTTTGAAGGGTGGTGGAATAAATCCCTAGTGAAAAATGTAATTTTTACCGAGCGTGTTTGGAGACATTTTCTTTTTAATCCTATCTATCTTCTTCAGAGAAACTTTGCATTCGTTTTATATTTTTTTCCATATTCCTTTTTTTTAGCATTAATAATCTTCTGCATTGTCCACTTTCTTGTCGTAGGAAACTCCATATTTTAGAATTCTCATTAATCTGGTTCTTCAGGAACTTCCTGGGAAACTGATGTATTTTTTAAATAATATTGTACTCAGTAGCGCGCGCAGGAATTTTTCAAGGGGGGTCCGGGGTCGAAAGTTCACCCTTCTTGTATCATGCTCCTTTTGATTTGGTTGATTTTTGGGAACAAAACAAAGTAAAAAACTAATTATTGAATAACTAATTAGCATTAATTAATAAAATTAATTATTAATAACAAATAATTAAATTTTACTAACTGTATACTTAGAATAATAATCAATCGGAAAAAATATCAAGGGCTTTGGGGGTCCGGACCCCGGGCCCCCCCTTGTGTGCGCCACTGATCATACTTCATATATTTGATTTTTATAGCTTTAAATGTTGTTTTGTTACTTTATTTCACCGCTTAATAAATCCTTAGCTAACTTTTTATTTCCAGAATATTATAGAAAATATTTATTCCGTTACTAAAATGATAAAATGCTATTGTCTTTTATTTTATGTTTCAGAAATTAAGAGTGCAACTTCGTCAATAAGATATTTTATGAATTTTTACTCATTTTATAAAACTAATTATACAGGGATTTAAAGACACCATTATCTTACCAAGATGTAAAGAAGAAAGAAGAAAAAAATATGAATATGTTTTTATATATTATATAAAGAAAATATAGTATTATAAGATTGTGACGCGTCCTATCAGCGACTTTCTTTAATCCTCTAGAGAAAAATATTTCTTAACTGTTGTATGTTTATAAAATCGCTTCCCGCGAGGAACCTATGATTTATGAAAATTTGAGGGTTATTTAAACTCTACCGAAGTGAGTGTAGGAGTGAGTCGTTAGACTGCTATTAAAGTTAGATTAACAAAGTTACCATCCGAAGTACTTGGAGTTCTTGAAGAGAATCTTAAATCCGGGATATCCAGTTACACCAGGCAAGGCTTGTATAGAGCAGTTACATTGGATCACAAGCATATAAGTGTCATAGGATAGCGATTGAATTTAACTGCTCACTCGGTTTATTACATTTCTTGAAAGTAATTGATAGATAAAATAAAGTTGTTGATTTTGAAATAATGGCTGATCATTTGGTGTCCTAAATGTTACATCTCACAAAACTTAATGACTTAAAAATATTTAATGCATTGAAATTGAAATTTCTCAATTTTTGCCCACAAGAAACTTGTTTCACCACAATACTATGAAAAAATTTCAAATACAAAGGAGCATAATCATGCAAGTAAGATAAATTTTGCAAAATATTACGCTTTGGAGAAGTGTGAATATATAAAAAGAAAACGCCTGTTTCTTAGCTTTAAATTACATTTTTCATTTTCCTTACTTCTTTAACACACTTCTTTTAAAATTGTTACACAGCGAAACGTAATCGTTGTCATTTATTTTAAATCTTAATTGAATGTAAACTTTTTTCGGTAAACGCATAAAATATTTTGTAAGAAATTAATGGTGATAAAATGATACTCAAATACAACAGCAGGAAATTTGAAAAAAAGCTAAAAATTTAAATACATACACAAGTAATTTTTTTATGAATATCCATATTTCTCTAAAAAATTAAGGAACATTCTCTAAAGGACTGTTTCAGTCCTCGGTAGCTGACTGATCAGAGTCTGAGTATATGGCCGGCATTTAGTTGAATGTAAATGAAAGGAGCAAGCCCAATTCAGTGGAATCTCTTAAGTTAATTCAGGATATGGTATATCAGAGCAATGTTGTTCTCGTAAAATTATTCCAGTAAGGCAGGGGTTCTTAAACTGTGGTCCGCGGACCCCCGGGGTTACCCAGCCCTTTTCTAGGGGGTTCGCGAAGGTCTCTTATTTATTGTTATCTCCTTTTATGGGCTCAGAAAAACCTCGAGGAAAAATTGAAAGATGTGACATCCTATACTAGATCTGTTAATTTTCCCTAATGAAAAAACTCTACTAGAACATGTATTTCGATCAAGAATATTAGTTTTTTTTGTATTGTTTGTAACTATATAGCCATTAAAACAATGTGATTTTTTTATTAGATGTTTACTTAAGTGTTAAAAAAAGTCTGCATAAGTAGCGGAGTTAGTCTTGGAATTATTGAGAATCCCTTAAATTGCTTGGTCACGTGTTGAGAGTCAAGGAGGGGTGTTCAAAATCTTGGAGCTCCACGATGTCAGGTTGATACATAAAGGGAGGCCACAACAGTCAAAAGATTAAGAACTGCTGTAGTAAGGGAATTTCTCAAAAATTAGACCAAGGGATCCTTAGTTCATTAATCAAGGTAAAAAATAAGCATTTTTCTCATTTATTTACTTCAACAAAAATTTTAGTTCTATCTGTGTATATGTTTAAGAATTCTGTACTGTATTCTTTAAAGGCACCACCTGTTAACTATATAATAAAGTTCACACAGCCTCAGTGAAACTTTTATGTGTGATTTAAGATATATTATATACGTTTTTTTTACTTTTGGATTGGAAAAAAATGTCTTTCAAAGTGTCAGGTCCATCTCCCCCTCAAGAACCTCAGATATGAAAGGACATCTAATAACGTCATGACTTCCTAATGACCATCCGAAGGAGTATCTGTGCTACATGAAATGGAAAAACAAACGATGCTATTTATGTATAAAAATTCTTTCTGGACTCTTCGAGAATGCAACCTCCCCCTTCGGCAAATCGAAGACACCACCATCATCATCAGCTCTTTGAACGTATGCCTTGTCTTCATCCAGGGAATAGGAGGCGAATGCGAAATGAAAAATAAAAATAACAATAAAAAAATATTCTTCCAAAATGCCTGACAGCGAAAACTGATGCGCAGATAAAGATAAAAGGGGAACCCCTTTAAAGATAAAGCGTCGAGCAAAAAGAGAAAAAAAAAGGGGGCGAAATGATAAGAAAAAGGTGGGGGAAATGATTGAAAATATCACACAGAAAAAGATAAAGATAAAAGCAAAAAAATCGTCAAAATAAGAAATATCTTAGAGAAATAAGAATACCATTTCCGACGCGCTTTGGATACATTGAAAGGACGCACGCTAAAAAGCAAGATCGAAAAAGAAGAAAATAAGAAGCAAAAAAAAATCTCAATGCCCATCACCGTCATTTTACTTTTTACTTTTGTATGCTCTTTGCCACCCCCTCTAAGAATTCTTATTTTTATTTTTTTAAAAAAAGAAATCTCTTTCTCTCTACAGATATATATATAAATTCTAAGATTCCCCTTCCTTGCAGAGCGTATACTTATTTCCCATCTTCTGCGACGGTCCGTGTAAATCACGTCAGTCGGTCATCGCTGGGCATCGCCGCGTGTGTCGCCTGTCCGTCACTCGGTGATGGGGGGTGCAAAAAAAAGAGTGGGGGCGAAGGAGAAATAGAGAGAAGGAAGATAACAAGATGGCGGCCCGCGACCCTCGCTCACAAATCGATGCAAAAAAGAGGGGCGAGAGAAATTCCGGGATGCAAGAAATGGAAAGCTGAGTTATTAGACATCCACCTCCTCTAGAATTCCAGTCCGATTCCTGCTCGGCCCCTCCCAAGAGTTTCCTTTCGAGAAAGAGACAATGGAAACTGAGTTTAAAATAAGAAAGAAGTTATGGGATTTGTATGAAAGAAGAAGGAAGGTTTTTTACTCCCGAATTTTTAAATGAGCGCTTTCTCATTTATGAGTGTTTGAATTATTAAGTACGGAAAAAGGAACAGAAATCCCTAAAATCTATTTATTGTTCGGTCTTTACAAAATTCAGAAAAATACACACAATAACTTTGCATGCATATTTTTATCACACATACATTTTACTTGTTACATTACACATCTTTACTTTGATTAAAAACAATTAGCAACTTCTTGACTCATTTAAATTTTTTGGCTCTTTTCATATAAATTTAAATTGTTCGTTGAGTTTTAAAATTAATTTTTTCTTATGTTTATTCGTATTTAAAGTCATTAAAAAATAAACATATTGACTGAAAAAAATAATAAAATTGAGAAGTACAGTGAATTTATTTGGGAAAAATAGTTCTAAAATTCAATAATTCTTCAATTCCAAATTTTGAATTTATTGCAACATTTAAAGACCTATGCATGAAAAAATTATGCATTAAAAGTATCATTTTTGAATATTACAGCTTTTAAATAAAATTTGAATTTCAAGGACTACTTTGATGAAAAAGTTGAAGTCATTAGAAAAACTAAATTCCTTGACATGTAAATTAGCCTGACATTTAACAATTATGTTTTTGTTGCTATTAGTTGATAAATATTTGGAAGATTTTATATCAACCCTCTTTAATCTCATATTTTTAGTATCGTCTTAATTCGTCTAAAATTATTTGTCTTTCTATTTTGAAGGGTAAGTGATTCAGTAGTAAGTATAACAAGCAGATTTTTTTGGTTATAAATGAATGTGTGTACAGATATACAGATACAGATATAATTCAGAGACACACATAAAGGGTGTTTTTTTAGAGGTATAGAGCTTTAAATTGCAATAAAACAACGATGTATTATTCGATTGACATGAATTTTTTTTATTCGAAAGATAATCTTGTGGCATTACATTTTAAATATGATCAAGCAAGGCGTAGATTCGTCGAATGGGCCCAAAACGAGATTGCCGTTGTTCCCGATTTTCATAAGCGAATTTTGTTCAGCGATGAAGCGCACTTCTGGTTGAATGGCTACGTCAACAAACAAAACTGCCGCATTTGGAGTGAAGCTAATCCACAATTGTATGTCGAAACACCGTTACATCCAGAAAAACTGACTGTTTGGTGCGCTTTATGGGCTGGTGGAATCATTGGTCCGTACTTCTTGAAAAACGATGAAGGCCACAACGTTACAGTCAATGGTGATCGGTATAGAGCCATGATTACTAACTTTTCATTCCTGAATTGAACAATCATGATGTTCAGGAGCTGTGGTTCCAACAAGACGGCGCAATATGTCACACAGCTCGTGCCACAATCGATTTATTGCAAGACACGTTTGGTGACGCCTAATTTCACGTTTTGGACGTGTGAATTGGCCTCCAAGATCTTGAGATTTAACACCACTAAACTATTTTCTGTGGGGCTATGTAAAGTCATGGGTCTATGCGGATAAGCCACAAACGCTTGACCATTTGGAAGACAACATTCGCCGTGTTATTGCCGATATACGGCCACACATGTTGGAAAAAGTCATCGAAAATTGACGTCCAGATTGACTACATCCGAGCCAGCCGTGGCAGTCCTATGCCAGAAATCATATTTAAAATGTAATGCCACAAGATTATCTTTCGAATAAAAAAACAATTCATGTCAATCGAATAATACATCGTTGTTTTATTGCAATTTAAAGTTCTATATCTCTAAAAAAACACCCTTTACAAGATTCCCAGTACATACCAGGAAAATATATACGCCAGTAAATTTAAATACCCTCTTAGGACATCTTCGAGTAAATTTATGATCCTAAAACAAGCTTAATAAACTTTTTTTTTAAATTGGAAGACCATGTGATATTCTTTATAAATCTTAATGGTGATACATTGATTTATCTTTGATCTAACATATTAATGTATTTTAATCTACTATCATTATATCCAAAAAGCTGCTTTAATTAGATTAATTTCTAATATGGACATTTATCAAATCATTGATACATGTATTTAAAAATTACAGTTAAAAGATTTATTAATTTCTGTTTCTTCTTTAAACTTTTAACTGGAATTTCATTTGAAAAATATAGGTTGTGAAATTCCATAAACTCCTTTAAAATCCCAAAATGGTGTGAGAGATGTAAAGATATATAGGATAAAACAAATATTAGAAAAAATTCATATTCATCAGTGGCGTACAGAAGGTGGGAGTGAGTCAACCCCACAGAACAACAGATTTTTATTTAACCCCTCGATGGTTTTATCTACGTGCTTTTTAGAACGTAACTCTCCCCCATAAGAGATGTCTGTGTACGCCACTGATTTTCATTATGAGTGATTACTCAATTAATATTTATTAACTACTTAATTAAGCAAAAATTACTAAGAAATACCAGTTTCTAAAATCAGATTTGTTATATCTACATAAGTATCTGCATGCCCGAGAGCTCACAACATTTCGTATACATATTATCCACGCAATTTCAGATACTTATCAAACATGAACACACTTGATCTCACAGCAAAAAAAGAGACGCATGTCCCAATAACAGGGGGAAAAAACAATAACAATCGGTCAAAAATATCCGATTTCCTGTGCCGACATCATTTTTATGTTCCCTACACAATCAATTTAAACTCGATGAAAAATAATTTACCGACTTTCGAACTTCACTTTTTTTTAAAAAAAAAAGAAAAAAGAATCCGATTGAAACTTGGCTGACATCCAACTCGCATTCGCTTTTGAAAAGGAACACGAGAGAACAATGGAGGCAACAAAATAAATAAATGGACAATAGGAATCATAAAGCAAGTAGAGAGCTCGAAACAGACGAAAAAACGTACTTTGAGTGACATTTATCCAGTGACGCGGACGTTTTATCCATTTACCAAGTTACGCATGCAGAGAGAAGCGCTCCAATGTCACGACGGAACCGGTTGGAACCGGACGCAATTAGGTGTGACAGTCACATCGATGGATTCGAAATTGTTCCACGTTAACGAAAAGTGATAGTAAGAGAGCGATAGAGATTTTGTTTTTGGAAAGATACTTCTCTATCTGACGCTCCAGCCATGGCAATATATCTCCAGACAAGAAAGGCTTTTGTTTTTGAAATATATCATGGCGGATTCAGATTTTGTTTTATAGATTACGAGGGTTTTGTCTCTTTTTTTACTCTTCACAGAGAAATGGGCTTTTAGAATCGTGCTTATTTTTTTTCTTCTCCTTTTTCCTCTTCGTAATTTTATTTTCGAACTTTCTTTCCGGAGAATGCATGTTTAGAAATAAAATTTTGTGTTCTATAAATAAACGTTGAATTTTTGAAATCATTCAATGGCTAGTCTACTTATTTGGGTTTTGATTGTATATATGTCGCAGGGAAATGGCGAAATTAGGAATTTCATCAAATTCCTAAGGGAGAAGATTAATTGACGGGAGATGTTAAAATAACGTCTCTTTAAGGTCATTTCCCTGATGAAAGTAAGTGATCTTATCAGATCCCTGAAATGTTTCAGTGTAATTATGAAATGGACTAGTCAGGATTTGCATTGGCAAAATGTTAAACAGGGGGAGAGGAGAGACACCTGGGAGGGGGGTAGAGTCCTTGTACTTCCTTGCCATACAGGTAGTACTATCGATTCCCTAAATATCCAACCCATATTTTTTTTAAAAAATGGCACCATAGGATTAACATAGCGATTGATGTTTTAGGGCGTAAGCAACCGAGAGGAAAGATGTTATGCGTCAAAAAATACTATCATTTTCTAGATATTTGTTAATTAGCCTCGAATAAATAATTTGTATTTCATTGACTATTGCTGTATTACTTATTTATACGTTTGATTATGTACCCTATTTCTTAAATAAACACTTTTAAACTCTTGACAATATTATTTCATCATTTCACTGAAACAGCGTAGGGATTCGTTCCAATCCGTTACTTTTATCAGGGAAATGATTTTGAAGCCACGTCATTTTAACATCTACCGTCAAGTGATCATCTCCCTTATGAATTTGATGAGATTCCTAATTTCATCATTTTCCTGCGACATATATATTTACTATAGACTGTAATCAAAATAGAAGTCGAAGAAAAGCATTTGATTAATAAATAAAATATTAGTTGCAAATATATCATTATCGTAGATAAGATAAATGCATAGAGTGACATGTGTGTGTATTTTTAAATATATTTTTTTCTTTATACCATATAGAATCCTTTATTTGATTTATTTTACGCGGTAAATTTAATATAAGTACTTTAGCACATTTTACAGTGTCTATTTTCCAATCAGTAGTGGTAATTATATCCTATTTTAATATCAATAAACTACACATAAATTTTGAAATTCACACAATTTTCATATGCATTCTTATGAACATTCTGTACCGTCTAAAATTACCTGAAAGTCTTTTTTAAATAGATTCTTTTTATATTTCGAACTGTTAGCAGATAACCTTTAAGTCATTAAAAGTCAATGAATTAAATAGTTAGAATTATTTTCTGTCGTATAGGGTAACAAATAATATTTAAAAACTCTTTTATATATGGTTTTTTTAAATATTTTCTCCAAATTTATACTTATATAACGATAAAAAAAATTTCAAGAGATTTCTATTAAAATATTTGTTTTAAATTATCTTTCCACTTTTAAAATTGCTGTTGTTTTCGCTTCATAGCTTCAGATTCTCTAGTTTTATATATTTATCAGTATTTACTATAATTTGAGTTTTACATTTGGGGGGAGGGAATAGAAAATTATTACAAAAATATATTTCTTAAACGCACAAATTCAGAGAAAATTACATAATTATTATTCTTTTTCTTAATAATGACGCATAAATACTGAAAATTGTCAACACGTCCTCCCCAAAATAAAGATGATCAGTATTTAGGTATCTGCCTACATTTGGAGATAATTTTTCTAAAATGTCATGCTATTAGTAATGTTATATTTTGTAGGTGCTTATGACTTAAATGAAGGAAAAGCACCAATCAGGAAATTATATGACAATTTAAACTTTTTAAAACGAGTTATCTTAGGTAAAATTTCATGAACATTATACCGAATTTCAAAACACTCTACGTGGAATTCAAAGCCCTACGTTTAAAATATTTTTTACACAACATACTTGTGAAGCCCCGCCTGTGGAGACCTCAGTTCTACATTATCTACGCGACCTGTTTCTGTGGGGAAGAACGAAGAACCACTCAAATCATTCGTTTTAAAACCTGTTTATTAAGGTCTTAGCTTAAACACAATACACAACAATAATAATTAAGTAAGTTGATCTAGAATGAGAAGACGCAACACGTATTACCAAATAGTCGAGTATTCGACCACTGAATTTAACTTTATGGATTAATTCCTCTGTCACTAATATACGCTTTTTCCTTATAGCTTATATAAAACTAGCTTACCGCTATATCCTAGGCAATCAGCTACGTTCTTTATCTGTTCTGATGTAGCTTTAATCCGACAGTGTTCCTTATAACCTCGAACCACTTTAGGTTCCTCAGTACCACCCTGGCTAGGCTATTTCACGGAGTTAGGCTTCTTCTAACTTTATCTCAAATCACTTTACAGCTAACTCTACACTTAGCGACTTCACTTCCCTCTTAACAATCATTTCTGCGCAGAGACATAGACTTCTCTCTACTACTAACTTCCAATATATATATGATTCCTAATTTGCATAACAGCGTTCTTTCTTCTTGAGTTCGTTGGAAAGAATTGCCATTTCGGCTCCAAAGAAACCCCAAGAGGACATTAATAGAAATCGCGATGAAAGCCCAGTCACATACTGAACGTAGTTATAAATGCAATGAATTAAATTCTAAAATATATTTACCATTACCAAAAAGTTATGACTCATTGTACATTTTTTATAAGCAAATTTTATAAAATGCAAGGTGTTCATATCAATGAAAGGTTTAAAATAAAATAAAAAAAACTATTGATATTCGATAAATCATGAGATCATTACTTTTATCAAACTTTAAATAACATCTATACAAAACAATAAGGAAATACTTTCATAAAGTTTTGAGATACCAAGTTTTAAGTAACATAATTTTGACAAAAAAAATACAATCTTCAAGTCTGAAAAGTTTTATAATTCTTATTTTACTAAAAAAATGCTTTATATCAGATATTTAAAATTCAACCCTTTTATATATAGCAGGCCTTCCTCGTTATCCTCTTATTAATTTTTTTCTTTCTGACTAATAGATTTTTTTACACAAAATACCATATATATATATATATATATATATATATATATATATATATATATATATATATATATATATATATATATATATATATATATATAAATTTCAGCCAAACGTGGATTCAGAAACGTAAGTAGATAACTTAAAAAACCATTAAACATTAATACTTAAATTTATTCACTTTCCACGTTGTTTTAGGAATAATGCAATGAGTATATATATAACTTCTCTAAAAATATTTGAAATATTAATATGTTGCGATACTAAAATTAATATTATATTCGTTTTGAAATATATCCTTTGGCTTTTAAAGTTGAAACTGGTATAAATAAGCTATAGAAAAAAAACCGTAAAGTAAAACACCAAATTTATTAATCTAAAGCAGGATGTAATCCATGTACTTCACTTTTTCTGGTTCTGTTTCAGACAAATCAAACAATATATTTCAAAACTAGAGACTGAATTCAATTTACATAACACAAACGCGAATACGAGCAAAGGATAAATAAATAAAAATTGATTCACGTGGTGTAACACATAGTGCCGCATAACGCACACCACTAATAAATCAAATTCTTGAAGATTTTTAAAATATTTTTCAATGAATATTGCGATGTTTTCGCCAAGTCTGACATTGTTTGTCTTAAAGCTAAATTAGAAAGGATGAAGAAGTATAGTAATGCAAATCATAATGAAAATAGAAAGTACATAAATTATTAAAAACCACTTAACACACTTGCTCGTTACGTTATGGCTTACATAACTACACTTTTTATAATGTATAATGTTTTATAATGTGTAATGTTTTAATATGTATCAAGTAATAAATCACTTGGAATACATTTTACCCATCAAATGAATTGCCACATGCATCGATAATGTGTAAAAATACATATCGGTAAGTCAAATACATTTCTATATGCATTTATAATGTACAAAATGAATATATTCCATATTTAAAGTGGCTAATTACGATCGAAACAGTGATTTTGAAAAAGCATAAAAGTGAATAATTTTTTGATATTTAGTGTCAGTTGAGTTAGCATATACATATGAAATTGTTTCAAGAAAATTATTGCAATGGAAGTATATTTATATATTTATATTGAATATTTATGGCAAAAACTGAAGAATGTACGACATTTTTAAAAGATTCTCCTTTTATGAAAAAGGCTTCAATAATAGTAATATTTTATCTCTATGGCTAAGAGTTCTGTATTTGTATTAAACGAAAATTTTTAATAAACTCACATTATTTTCAAAGTTGCGGTCAATTGAAATAATAATGGATGTTTTTTGTTAAAAATTTGCTAGTCTGATATAATCAAATATTTAAAAATCCACTTCTAAATTATGTATTTCAAAAATCCTAGTTCAAACTCTCTAGAGAAGTCTTAAATACTCGTATTAATAGACAAAGTGTTATTGTTACAGAATAATTTTTTCATTAAATCAGAATGTTTTAACAATATGTAATCTTTTCTTGATTTTTTGTCAAAAAATTTCATTTAAATATTTTCTTCTAATAATACTTTTGAAACAATTTTATATATACTTTCTGCTTCAACCGGCAGTACATATAAAAAAATTATCCATTTATACCCTTTTTCAAAATCACGATTTCGATGGTAGTAAGTCACCTTAATACGAAAACAAATGAAAACTCAGAAGTAATTTGAACTGCAATTTACTTCTTTCCAATAGGTAATCTGAGATAATATTTTTAAGCCTAAATCTGTTCATTTCGATGTCACGAAATGTGTTCCCTCCATTTATTTGTTAGGGGACGTGACGATGTTTCCTCAAGAAAACAGATGATCGATCACACACACTTTGCAACAAAAGCCATTTCTTGCCTTTTATTCTTTACATGTTGGAACACGGACTTGAAAAACGGATTTCGAATAGCATTGGGTGCTATATTCCATTATGAAATTCCAAAGTGGCTCAAAAATTGAATTTCTTTGCAGACTTAGCTCATGCATAGGAAAAAAGCTAATGCAAAGATGAATTGTGTAATATTTGATTTTTTTTCTCCCACTTGAAGTGTGGGAAGTTAGTAGTGGAGTAAATTTTTATTTATTGCACCGAATAACAGAAATATTGGTTTTAAGTTTTGGGTATCGATTAAATTCTTTTAAATTTTTTTGTTGAGAGGGTTGTTATAAATAAGCTATTGATGTTTATAAATTTAACATTCTTTTACGCTATGAGTTTTATTATTGTATATATTTTACACAAAATATTTACTTTAATAAAACTTAAAGGATTTTCAGGAAACCATTTTTTAGCTTCAGTATTTTTCCGAAATATTTAAATTAATAATAACTTACATAACTATTTACATAAAATCTATCTCTAGACTTATAAACTGTTATTTTTTGCATGGCAGATACCAGACAATACGAATATTGGTTAAGAGAAACAATGAAAAATATTTTATTAACTTTTCCCATTATCATGAATTAAATTATACTTAACAATTTAAAAAAAACATAATAATTTATATACATATTTACTAAATATTTAACTCAAGTGGGGCACTATTTTGATAACTGGTATTTAAATAGGAACATCAAATTTTGAAAAAAGGTCATTTAATTTTCTAAAATCATTTACAAAATCAAATCACATTAATTGATTAATTCATTAACACAATCATGTTAAAGATTCGAAAAAGGCATTGAAACTGATTCAGTTTAGTTTTAGCATGTGAAAAAAAACAAAGCATTTATTAAATTGATTCTTATTTTGAAAGAATCATTTCTGTACACAACTACATTTATTAAACCATGACAAGTAGTGAAATTTTTTTTTAAAAAAGTGTAACTTAACTTACTACTATATATTTTATTCATCTAATCTTATTAACATATTATATTTAGAGGCTCAAAGTCAGCTTAGGTGTGTGTCACCCTCGTCTCTTTACTAAGGTTCAAGATTATGTTGTGTATCTCAGCAGCACTCGTGTTGTTTTAGAGTACTACATGCGTAATTAATCAATAAACTAACCTGACGTAAGCGGATTGTGGAAATTTGGAGAAGGGTTACTGGCTCAAGCCTTACCCTCATCATCTGACCATGGTTCAAAACTACGAGATCAGCGGCCAATGGCTACTGTATTGCAGAGAGTGTACTGATTAATATAATCAGTCTTTGAAAGAATTATTATTTTTTCCCAACGGGGCTGCATTTTAGAAACTTTGCCTTTGCAGACACGACAAGTCCCCAAACATAAGCCATTTCATGGTGGCACCAACTAGTGGTAATCTAATTACCCAATTTATACGATTGAATTAAATTTTAATTAAAGATCTAAATATTGCCGCGATTTAATTTTGCCAAGAGTACTTTAGCCAAATTGATACTCAAGGGATCTTTTGCATGCCACATAATCTTATGACATCCATGTCTACGATTTTCACATCCAGAGAATCTATCGACTCCAGCTGAGGTCGAACCCGCAACCTTGAGCTTACGAAGCTGGCCCGCTGCCTCTAAGCCACTAGAGCCAACGAAAGAGCTATTGGTGCTGTTTTAAAATGACAAATAATTTTGGCTCAACTATTTTTATTTTAAAATTAATATACAAGAAATTAATCTAAAAATCAATACTGACAAGTAATCAAAACAGCTAGGCTTCCATTCATTAAAAATATAAACAAATTAAAAAAGAATCTCCAAAGCTGAAGTTCCACAGCAGAATAACTAAATTTAGAATTCTAATCAAATCATCTAATTTTCCCACTTTTTCCGCTCTTTTTACTGTCCACGTGATTACTTGTTCTCGCGAAATCCCACCGGACGCGAGAGAGAAAGAAAAAGAAAAGAAGTTGCAAGAGAGAGTCCAGACGAAAATCCCTAGTTATTAAAAGTGCGGTTGCTATTGACAACTTTGACGTTTTCTTCGTGTATTACTTGGGATTTAGATTGGTCGCCATAGCAACCAGGTAAAAGAGTCGCTCTTCAATAGTAACGGACAATTTTTACTGGACATGGTAGGGCACTAAAAACTAAATAATAATAAGAGAAAAACACCTTCGAGAGAGCCCAGGGTATAAAGAATTGAAATATGGCCAAGGAAAAAATGGGTTGGGATATTGAAGAACTGCCGAGTTCGGATTGATTTTTTTTGAATAAAATTTTTTTTTTTAGTTTAAAATTCTTGAACTGTTTTAAAATTCAATTTATTGAGTTTTCTTTGCACTGTTATACATATTTTTAGTACGTTAGATATTAAAAATATGAAATAACATGTAAAATATTATATACAGATTATGCTTGTATTGCTTAAGCTGAAAAGTGCAGTAAATAGTTTGCACATTGGAATATTTTTAAAAAAATTAAAATTATTTAATTTTAGAGATTTTTTGTTTTGCTATTTAACAAATTAAATTCTTCTATCATATATACTTTCATAGTTTTTTTCCTATTTCCAAAAATATGAATTTGACCGATATATAAATGTAGAAGAATTATTGTGTCGTCTTTCTCTTAACTATTACTCATTTTGATCCTTTTTAAAAATTTCTACGTTTCTACTTGATATATTGTACAAATGAAATACGATTTAAATGAATGTGGCTTAATCTTCTGTTGAAAATTAAGCGAATGGAAAGTTAATAACTTTATTTTTTATTTCTAGTTCTCAAAAAGATAGAAGGGTAATAATCCATTTGGAATTTAAAAGAATAATTTCCTTTTTTTTAGTATAAAATTTAAGTCTTAATTTGGAATATCTTGAAATAAAGCTGAGATCTCACTACCACTCCTTGAACTGAGTGTGAATAGTATTCCAGGATAAAAAAATAATTCAGAGCAAGATTTTTTTAAAATATATGTATAATATAATAGTATAATACTGAATTCTTGCAATCAAGAACACATTTTAAAGGCACATACAGATAGAAATCCCATTTAAAACGTAAGAATGCAAACATTGGAAATTATATCAGCGTTTCGAAAATCTGAGATATAATTCTTCTCTATAATAAAATTTAGCTGACTCAATAGTTTTCAACGAGGTCATTTAATGTTCATTGGTAAGTAAATGTTTGATATTTTGTAGAGGCTGGCACATGAATTTTCAGAAAAATATCGTTTTTCCCACTTTTCATATTTGTTGAAATTTCTATTATTTATGCTTAAAATGATATATGATACATTCAAATACGATAATTAGAGAATTTTTTACTTATTTATTTTTTAAAATAAAGTTACTGCTTGACATCTATCGTCAAATGAGCTCTGCTAAAAGTACCTGTGTTGCACCCTGTATTCGATGACAGAACGCTTTTTTTTGGCTAAAATTAGTAAAATTTTTTCTGTTTTAACTTGTTGATTGCATCGCTGCTAATTTATATCACTAGAATTTTGTGTGTGTGTGTTCTGTGTTTAACCTTAACTCTACAAAAAATTGAGATTTTTTATTAATATTTTATTAATGAAAAATTATAGAAAGATAAGAAAAAATGTAAAAATGCAGGTTTTTAAATGTTTCAGGGAACATCAGAGAGCACAGAAACTGTGCTTCCAAACGAAAATTTTTTTCACAAACAACAGTTTGTATGAAGTTATGGAGGTAAGTGATGCAAAATGGTTAAATCAAATTAAACTTATTAAGCCAGTTATTCTAAAGCAGAGAGGGGTGCTAATCCTACGTGGGGGGGACGAACATATCGAAAAATCAAAAATAAAAGATTACTTAAAAAATTAATATACTGAAAGAAAGCAAAACAAAATACACATACATTCTTACACAAAAAAAAATTCAAAATACGTTTACACTGATAATACAATATGATAATAAATATATTTGCTAATTAATTTATCAATACTAAATTAAGAACAAGTTTAATAATTACTAGTGACTATCACGAGCTTGTCTTGTAGAGCAAAGGTTTTCAAAGGGAGGTTTAATATTAGAAATTGTCATTATTTATATTTAGCACAGATCTATATATATCTTGCCTTTAAAGCAACCAGTGCAGAAAATCCAGTTTCACAAAGGTAGGATGGAAATGGTAATACTACACGAATTGTTTTTGTGTTCAGTGCAGAAAATTTATTATCCGCCTATGCCCAAAATCCAAAGAGTGTTTTATAACTAACGCTTTATGATTTTATCACTTGACGTGAAATTTATGAGAAGATTTCTTCTTCGGCAGTTGAGAACCTTTCTGAAGTACTTTGAAATGTATCCCTAACTCACTCGTAACATGCTATCAAGTTGTCGTCATCTAGAAAATACTCTTTAAAATTCATTACCAGCATGGATAAATGATTTTCAATGGTTTCAACTCCAATGGTTATCTTCGTAATTTGTACAGTTTATAATTAAGATTCCACTGAAGCCTTAGTGTCAAAATACGTCATTATTACATGCAATACATTGTTATTGTATGGAAGGGGGCAGTGAAAATTATGATTGGAAAGATTGAAAGTTTGAGAAGCACTGTATTAAATAATGCTTTATCGAATTTTGCTGTGAGTGAAAACTGTGGCCATTCTATTTCACTGACGCCTTTAAAAGAGTAGGAATTATGGATTATATAGTACCAGGGTGGGCATTAAGTCGATCGCGATCGACCGGTGGACTGCCAAGACAACTTGGGGGGACCGCCTGAAGATTAGCAGTTAGAAATTATATACGGAAATATTCAAGATTGGCTGACAGTACGCAGACTAAGTCTTCTACTGACTATAATAAAAATAACTAAGTTTAGATGAAAAGGCTTTATTTTTAATGTATTTTGAATTGTTTGATAATAAATGCATAATTAGATATTATTATATTTGTGGCTACTGTATTATTATGTTGGTATTTTGTGTTTAGCTTTAGAAAAGTGAGTTCCTTATTTTATTTACGCAGGTCAGTACATATTCCGTATTTATTATTAAGTTATAATAATTATTGTTGACCCTTTCCTTACCTCATCGCATCTACGACACTGGGCTGTGGGTCCACTATTACCCCAATACGCTGCAAAACATTTTTTTTTTTTTGTTTTCATTTTGTAGATTTTAAAGAACAAAGAACAGTAAGAAATAAATTACTGAATAAATAATTAGCATTAATTAATAAAAAAAATTATTACCAACAAGTACTTAAATAAATTTTACGTACTATTTACATGGGATTATAACCGATCGGAAAAAAAATATCATGGACTATGGAGAAGGTTCCGGACACGTGGACCCCCTTTGTGTGTGCCATTGATACTGAGTGGACCGTAACATTTTGAAAAAATTAGAAGTAGCCCGTTCCCTGGAGATGTCTGCCCACCTCTGATATAGAACTCAGTTACATTTTTTTTTATAAGAACATAGTTTCCATAATGGTCAAGTGGCGGAGACGACACCTGAGCTGTATGGTACGCCGCTTTCCAAATTTAGAAGCGACGAGTCCTTCAGGGGCATTATGCCTCCCATCTATTACTTAACAAAAACAAATGCAGCCTTAAATTAGCAACCATAACCATTCGGTTACCGTTGCCTCTTATTATCTGTTTAACTACGATTCAACAGCATTTGAACTCACTGTGAAAATCGGCAAATGAAAGTATTTTCAGAAGGTTCAGAATCATATTCCATACTACAGTGCTTTTCAAACTTTCGATACTTGCAACCCAATTTTCAATTATAATTTGCATCACGTCCCCTCCCCCTCCATAAAATAACAATGTATGGATTTCCAAAATAACGTACTGAAAGCTACATGCTAAAGCTACGACATGACTTTAATTATAAACCGTGCAAATTATTAAGATAAGTATTAAATTTTTCGTATAATTTTGCATATGACAAACCTATGGGAGTCACTAGTAATTATTAATCTTGTTTTTAAATTAGTAATTATAAATTAATTGTCAAATACATTATGTAGTGCAGATGCATTTATAAAGTATAAAATATCAATATAGATGTATATTTTATTTTTTATTACTTCAGAATGTATTTTGTTTTTCTTCCTTTCAGTAAATTTGCAATTTTTCAAATCTTTCATTTTGGATTTTTTGAAATGATCGCGCCCCCTTGTGAGGTTATCACGCTCCCCAAGGGGGGGTGTCCCACAGTTTGAGAAACGCTGCTATACTATAGGATGTCTTGAAACTCTTTGAGACCCTGAGAAAAGAGCAATGTTAGGAATTTTCTGTGATCTTGAGCCCCTATGCAAAAGTGGTAAGTCCCATATGAACTCCTTAAGAGTACAGCATATAGCATGCATTGTCAAATACTAGTTGAAACTATAATTTGAAACAACTAAATGTGCACGATTCGCAATCTCAAAAACCTAAGCACAAACCGGCTCTATTAATGGCCGCATTTCTACTAAATGAGTTGAATGATTGTTTATGGTATTAGGCCTAGGTCTGGGCAATGGTCATAACATAAGAATAGTCTTACCACTTTTGCCAGTTGATATGCAGATTAAAATTCCCAGTTTTTCGGAGACTATGTACATAAATAATATTTGACCATTATAAAATTATCCGGATCATGATATTATTTAGGCAGAGTTGAGTATGAAACGATGGCTTTGTGCCCGCACCCAGTTGACCCATGCCATAAGAATGTCTTTCGGTCTTCACGTTTATGAAGAAACCGGGATATTATTTCTCCCTTCGTTTTCAGTAGAATATACGCAACATTCATAGAAAAGATATCTCTTTTTACTTAATTTTCTGTATTATTTTAATCACTATGCACACGAATACTTACTTTGAACTTAAAACTAATCTACATTTTCGCATATAACAATAAAAAGTTTAACAAACATAATTTAATAGAAATCAGATTTGTTTAAAAAATATTATACTACTGAAAAATATTATAATTCTTAACTTGGACTACTGAGTGTTTTAATGATATTTGCTTTGATTGATGAATAAAACTAAATAGAGTTTAAGCAGACAAATAGCTAAAGTAAATCTATTAATTTGATCTCTCGTTAGGTATATAGAAAGAATTCGAGTCTAAGAATGATTAATGATTGTTTTTCGAAGAAACCTTTTTATAAAACTAAAAAAGAGAGAGAAAAAGGCCGAAGAAAGTAAAGTAATTTTAATTACTTCCGCTAAATCAGTTGCAGTCCCAAAACTCCACAACCCCCTTTCCCCCTTTTCTCTTGATGTGCCCGTCAATTCTCTCTCTCTCTTTTATTTCTCTTCTAAACTCTTCATTCCTGCCGGTCCCATTTGATCTCTGCACCTCTCTTAATTCGAAAATGTTGAATGGGAAGAGCAAGGAAAAAGAAAAGGAGGAAAAAATATCCAAGGAGTCGGAAAGAGAATGAAATCAAGGAAGGGGGGTCGAAGAGAAGAGAATAAGATAGACTTGCAGAAAAGTCTTGTTGTTCACTAATGGGTTCCGAACTAGGTCCCCAAGCGCTAGAGCTAACGAGATCCCCCTGGTAAATGCAACTGAAGTCCCTAGTATTTTTTTAGTCTCTTATTTTTCATTTTAAGGACTTTTTTCCAAGGCAAAGGCTAAAGAAGAGAGTAAATAGCTAAAAAGTAAAAGGGAAAAAATTTCAGTAAAAGGGAAAAGTTTTGAAATGAGGGTTGAAGTGCGTGGAAACCCCCTTCCCTTGCAGTCTAAGGGGACTGAAGCAGTTTGGTCAGTTTTGATGCACGCGATCAATGGAAAAGAACGAAAGAGAGAGAGTAGTTGCATTTTTAGTCCCTTTTGCATTCCCCCTATTTTAGGTGTCCATATTTTATTTTGGTTTCCAGTTCTTTTCATAAAGAGGGCCTTATTTTCCTTTTTCCACAGCATATATGGAAATAACAAGGTGGAAAAGTTTTTGTGTGGACTAACTAACCGGACGAAAAAGGCTTTGAGCCACGATATTAGATTAGATAGAAGAAAGTTTTGGCAACTCACGTTGAATCTTTCCCATTTGGGAACCAATTTTGTTTCACAGCCCCTTTGTGGAAGAGTTTAGCATTTAATTTAAGCCTTAAATTTTTAAATTTTGACAGAAAAAGAACATTAAAGGTTTCTTAATAATTTCTTTGTTCATATTACATTATTTTTAAAGAAGTCACAACGTAAAAATATCGAGTATTTGGGGTTATAAAAACAGTTTTAGCTCTTTAAGTAGTTTCCTGCACATTTTGGACAAAATCTTTTAATGTAATAATAAATATAAGAATACAGCCCACACACACAATTATTTTTTGCATTATAAGAGCTATCCTAGAATTGACAGCCTGCACCAAAATGTATTGAATTATTAGGTCTGAAATATTTTGAATGGTAACTAAGTATTCTTAGTGTACGTAATGAAATATTATTCATAAAGCATTTTTCGATCTATACATCATAGACCCAGTTTTTCAATGAACTATTACAGAGTGCTTGTGCAATTTTTTTCTGTTTATTTCTAAGTGCTACCTAAGGATCATACTACTTGCTCAGGCATAGTTAAACTAAGAACTCATTAGTTTATTTTTTTAATAATTGCATTTAATCTCTTATATAAATAGATAATTAAATAAGCATCTTCTTCAGAGAGTTGATTGTAACAAAGTCTAGCGTGAGGAAACTAAGATTTAAATTTCAATCAACATTAAATTGATATCTAAACCTAAATGCAGACTTATCGTATCACGATCAGCATCAAGAATGTGCCGGAGTGACTGAAATTCAGTTACGCGCGCGGTATCAACTCATTTCTACTTCAATTTATACTTGCAGATTAGCTTAGGCAAGAGATTTGCATAGAAATAAAACTGAAAATACCGTTTACAATAATATTATTCGAAATGAATAACGATCTAAGCGTCATGTATCAACATAAACCTTAAGTAATCCGTAAGGAATTATTACATTTTGGCTGGGAAATAGTGACAATCCCCTTATAGGTCTGGTTTTACACCATCGAATTATCATTTATATCGATATTTAAGGAGAACTTTTTAAAAAATTCAGTAGTAACGATGACATCACACCGCACTTGGTCGGGTCTATTGCTGGTAAGTACCAGAAGCTCTATGATCGTGGAATCCTGAAATTATCAGAAAGAGTGAGTTAGTGAATATTGACGGGTGTATCGTATTGTTTAGCTACACGAGGGCCTTAGGCGACGGATAACGTAATTCTGAACCATGGTAAAGGGACGAGAATGACACACTCCTGAGCTGGCACCCCCTCTCCTAACTACCACATCACAGCAATGGGAGGTCGTTTGAGCTAACGACAGATTTGACGTGAATCGCTCCCCTACAAGTTGGGTCTACAGCCGGACTAGGCGCAAGCCCATAATACTTAGGCTCGAGTCTGTTACATTGACCACTAAGCTACCGCGGCCACATTATTAGAAAGAGGCAGTGGTGTAAAGAATAATACTCGGGCCCCCCTACAAAGTTGGTATCGGGCTCGAAGCCAGATCTTACAAAGGGCATCAATCAGGCTTTGAGCCCCCGAACGTTAGCCAATAGAAAGATGACAAAAAGTGATCGAACAGGTTGGAAGATATTTAATTACCTCTTTTTTATATAAATAAATTGTACACTAAGAAACCGTAAAAATATTATCTGCTAGTTGAGCATTTGAAAATATTTGCACTAAATTTTCTTCAAAAGTTTGTTACCTGTTGGAATAGCTTTCAAAATCATATAACATTTAAGTAATGTAAATCTATTATTAAGTATATAGATTATCGACGTAAAGTACATCAATACATAGCGAAATATCGTATCAAAATGCAACAAAAATCTTGTGAAGATTTGTATGATCCAAAACAATTCAAAGAACTCAAATAAATTGTTCGAGATGTAAAAATAAAAAAAGTCCAAACATTTTAAAACATTTCCCTCGTAATTCTATATAAAGGATTTAGTTAAGGATAAAACAAAATTCGTATGAAAAAAAGAAATGCTGGGAGGCGAACGATTTTAAGGCATTATTCAAATATAAGAAACAAAAAAAAATCATAAACTTTTCTTGAGTTGGATTTCCTTTTTGTTACCTTTTATCTCAGCCGGCTTCATCTCGGAGGCCCATCCAATTCGGCCAATAGCTTTTGGAGAAAAAACGGAAGAAAAAGGCTGGTTTAAAAGCGAAACACTTATAACATTATACCTATATCTTTCATAGATTGAAATATTTCCAGAAAATCGCATTGAATTTCATTCGGTTGTCCAGAATACATTGGAAACATAATATCCGCTTCTAGGAAAGATTATGGGAAAATAGAGGCTTTTTGGAAAAAGCCTTCCTTTCCTTCCTATCCGTATCATTTTGAGAGCTGTGGCAACGCTTTTGTAAAAAACTATTATGGAGAATTGTGTAGAGAGGGAAAAAACTCTTAACGCGTCTTAAGCCTTAGTGAAATTATATATGTTTCAATGTATACAGTTACTATACACTAAAGCACAAAAACGAGTAAAAAAATCAAGAAAAAATTAAATTAATTGATTGATTTTAGAATTCTTTAAAAATCAAGTGATTCGGTTGAATTAAGAAACACAAAAATTTAAAAGAACCAAAACACACGATAGAGTTAAAATATTTAAAAAGTTATAATTTTGCAAAATCACTCTCCTTCGACTTTTATCAGCCTTTATTCCAGGAGAGATCCTATCTTTTCTAAAAAGTGATGGTTAACTTTTAGGAAAGTATAAGGATTCACAGCTTTTTTTAGAATTCTTTTATGTCATGTCTAAGACACATCTCCCTTCTAAGATACTTGTTTCGCTGAAGCAATTTAATTTAATTGGTGAAGTATTTAATTATATTTTTCTGAAAACAATGAAACCCAACTAACATTTGCACTTAAAAACTTTTTGATTTTTTTTACGAAATATTAAAATATTACCAGCATTAATACATGGGGTCCTTGATTTTTCAAAGCTTGTAATGATGAATTAAAAATTCTAAAAGCTTAAAATTTATTATTCAATAAGAGATTTTGTTGAATATGCTTGTATATATATATAATCTTGTCTTTTTTTCTGTAATATATTAATAAACTTTTATTTAAAATACTACTGAATAAGATGTAAATCAACCAATTTAAAATTTTAAAAATTCATCTTTTTTATATTTTTCTGATTATTTTTCTTATTATATTGAATTTTTGCATTATCTAACGAATTCAATTTATTAAGGAATAAGTGTATTTAGTATATTACATTTATACACATTATCTTAATATTAAATAAGTATATGAGAAATATTTTCGTTTCTTAGGTTATATGGGGAAAAATTCATGTCAGGAAAATTATTTCAGCACTCTTGGTAAGTACATTATTTATTTTCATAATAAAGAGTCTGTTTCACAAATTCTACTGAGGAAAAGTTTACGGAAGCGTTAATTTAAAATATGGAACTAAAGGGTGTTTTTTAGAGGTATAGAACTTTAAATTGCAATAAAACAACGATGTATTATTCGATTGACATGAACTTTTTTATTCGAAAGATAATCTTGTGGCATTACAATTTAAATATGATTTCTGGCATATTACTGCCTCGGCTGGCTCGGATGTAGTCCAATCTGGACGTCCAATTTTCGATGACTTTTTCCAACATTTGTGGCCGTATATCGGCAATAACACGGCGAATGTTGTCTTCCAAATGGTCAAGCGTTTGTGGCTTATCCGCATAGACCAATGACTTTACATAGCCCCACAGAAAATAATCTAGCGGTGTTAAATCACAAGAGCTTGGAGGCCAATTCACAGGTCCAAAACGTGAAATTAGGCGGTCACCCAACGTGTCTTGCAATAAATCGATTGTGGTACGAGCTGTAGGACATGTTGCGCCGTCTTGTTGGAACCACAGCTCCTGGACATCATGATTGTTCAATTCAGGAATGAAAAAGTTAGTCATCATGGCTCTATACCGATCACCATTGACTGTAACGTTGTGGTCTTCATCGTTTTTGAAGAAGGATTCCACCAGCCCATAAAGCGCACCAAACAGTCAGTTTTTCTGGATGTAACGGTGTTTCGACATACACTTGTGGATTAGCTTCACTCCAAATGCGGCAGTTTTGTTTGTTGACGTAGCCATTCAACCAGAAGTGCGCTTCATCGCTAAACAAAATTCGCTTATGAAAATCGGGAACAACGGCAATCTCGGTTTGGGCCCATTCGACGAATCTACGCCTTGCTTGATGATCGTTTTGATGAATTGCCAAACCAAACTGAGAATAAATCACTTGACAGCTGTTAAATCGGTTGCCATCTTGGAAAGTAATGCCAACTTAAACTTCTATACCTGAAAAAAAAACACTGTTTACATGAATTTAAATCGAGGTAGCTTATGAATTTGTAAAATCATTTCTATTTTTTAGATTTTATTAACTTTTATCTTGTGTTAATTTTAATGGAAAATAATTTTTAAAGATTTTCTGATTATAAGAAAGTGGATGTAATTTGTAATTTCATCGTATTTATTTTAATTTGAAAACTTACATAGCACCAGTGACTATTCTCATTAACTCTAAGACTAAGTTTTTTTTTTAATTTTGAAAACCACTAGCATTATTTCGATGAATTTCAAAAATGAAAAATATGTATTTCTTCATTTTAAGTTGCATTTTCCCCTTTTTATTTTATATTTTTTAACAAAAAAGATAATCTAAATTTGTCAAATGAGAATTAAAATGAAATTTAACTCATCTTTCAGTTCTTAAATAACAAATTACAGGTA